>CM052708.1:96855128-96925500 GCA_028551405.1 Uromys caudimaculatus
CAAACCATGGGTCAATAGATGTGTATTCTTTGGTTAGTGGTCTGAACTCCAGGACGACCAGGGGGAGGGTCAGGCCCATTGACGCTCTTGCTCCCTCCATGGGGCTACCAATTCCCTCCGCTCCTTCAGACCTTTCTCCAACCCCTCCATCTGGTACCTCACTCTCAGTCCAGCGGTTACTGTTAAGTGAAACTTGGACGTTCAGCTTCTTGTGTCCTAGCAGATTCGATTGCTCCCACCTCAAGGACAAATTGTGCTATTTATTCTTAGCAGATCATAGCACAACAGCACTGAGGACCAAAAGCTGAGAGCTTGGACCGGACTCTCAGAGGATCATCTCATTTCCTTCCAGATTTTGTTAATAAAGAAAGGAAGAAGGAAAGGAAGGGTGTGTGGCTTTTCCAGGAAAGGGGTTGGGTGTGCGTGTGTGCGTGTGTGTGTGCGTGACTTCAGGTAGTTTGACTAACTCAAAGCTGGATAGAAAGGCCACCAGTTCTCTCTGTCCCCTGGATTAGCACATGCCACCATTTCCATCTTGGGAAAGTGTTGATTCTGATGTCACACGGGGGGGGGGGGGGCGGGGGGGGGGAGCTGGTCCTTGCTTGGACTCCTTTTGCCAGTTTCTCAAGGAATGCTTTACAGTGCAAAAGGAAACAAACCAATCACTGCCATCTTCCAATCCCTAAGATCTTACTTTTGGACCCTTTCTATAAGAGCCAAGGCCATTCAGCTCATACATGAAAACGTTTTCTATCTGGAAACCAGTGCCCTAATACATCTTGTTCTGTTTTCAGAAAAAGACTGTGAGGAAAAGAGTGTGCACAGCCTGAGCCTTTTTTCTAACATGAGTAAAATGGAGCTGACGATGTCCTGAAATGTTAGTGCACAGTGCAAAAATAGATGCTATGCCTCCTCAGCAAGAGCTGGAAGAGCGTTACAGGGAGAAAAGTCAAGGGATGCTGTCATGCCTCTGCTCTCCCCTGGCAGCCAGCACCCCATTAAGTGATTTCTTAGATTTGATTCAAGTTATACTTTGCCTTCCTAGATGTACTAGTAGGAGTATCTAAAAACCTGAAAAAATGAACAAAAACCAGCTTTAATAATCCAAATTATAAAGCACGAGAAACTCATTCTAGGATTTCAAATTCTTTATCTTAATTTTGAAACACTAATGTTTTGAGTTTCAAGTGTCTGCCAAGTCCCACTCCTTATTCAAATAGCTAAGGACCTGTACACAAAGATGGAAATTCAATACATTGAATTCTCAATTTATAGGAATAGTTCTGTGCTCTGAAACATTTGTCAAGGGGAATAATCAAAATCCAAATCTTTTACTTCATAAAATTTAATGTTTAAATAATGAGTTTTCTTATAAGAACACACACTTTTATAATTAAATAGAAATCAAAGTTACTTTGATGGATGACAGTGCCACGGCTTATGTGGAACCTGGTGCAAGGTCAGCACT
Organism: Uromys caudimaculatus; assembly: GCA_028551405.1. Taxonomy (NCBI): domain Eukaryota; kingdom Metazoa; phylum Chordata; class Mammalia; order Rodentia; family Muridae; genus Uromys; species Uromys caudimaculatus. The sequence goes on from CM052708.1 coordinate 96,856,597, forward strand.
CAACCAATAACAGCCTCCAGCTCTTGATTCCTTTAAAGTACTTTTGCATTTTTCTCCTGGTACATTCTAGAACAAGAATGATTTTACCTGGAATATCATTGATTGAAAACAGCTACAAAAATATATGCTACCTTAAAAATATATCCGCATCCAGTATAGGTCTGCCGCTCATGCTGGCCACACACATCTCTGCCTTACTAAGAATGCAAGTTAAATGAAGCTGTTAACCAATGAAGCAATGTCTGTGCTTTTCAAACTTTCTACTAAGTCTGATGAGAAAGTTTGCAGCCCTTTCAGCATGAGAAAGCAGTATTAATGATTCTGGGCTGTGGAGGTTTCTGGGTTGGGATGGAAGCCCATCCCACATCTGGCTTTCTTTCCTTCGTGCCTGCGGTCCTTCCTCCTGCCTTCCATTCCCAAAACTGCATTAGAAGAGATCTAAAAGCATGCTCCATCTGTCTGCAGAATGATGCAGGGTGGGGAAACAGCTTCAAAGTGATCATTAAAAACACAAGAAGCAGAACACAAGGGGAAAAAAGAATCATACATAGTGGGAAAAAACCAGAAAGGGAGGGAAAAAACATACAACAAACAACTACCAAAGTGCTTTTCAATTCAACATGTTCGCTTTCTATAGATTTCAAAGTGTGAGTCAGAGGTGATTCCAGCCATCTGCAAAAAGCACAGAGCCAAGCAGGTGGTATGAGAGCTTCTGCTGCAGGTAGAACATGACATGGAATTGGTGACAGGGAAAGCTCATTTTCAGAAGTCCCCAAGTTGTTGGTGGTCACTGCAGCACAGAACATTCTGAGAAAATATAAAGTAGGAGGTATGTCCACATATTACCTGGATCTCCACCTACCCCATAAGCCATTGCAAATCAGGTATTGATAGTGCCTTAGAAAAAAAATCCAGAAAAATAAAACAACTTGTTTTACTTTGTTTGAAAATAAAACATATATTCAAGACAAGGCCCACCAGTAGCAACAGCCAGAGTTAGGGGCAGACACACAGACTCTGAGAACAACTCCAGCTAATGAATCGGCAGGATCTGGCTGCCTGTGCCTCACCTCTGTAGTTGACTCTGTTACATGGTGGAGTCTGAGAACCACTGATCTGTCTAAACACTCAGTAATGGCCCTGCAATACAGAGCGGTTAGTGAGACACATCCCTTCATGCCAGCCAACATTTTCTAAGGACCAAACTCACACAATATTCCTGATTCAGCCGAGCTGAATCAGAAATGCACATACCTGCAGAGGTTGCCAGGTGTGGCCAAGATTCTGTGGGGCAGAGATGAGGGCTGACAGCCATAGTCCACAGAGGTCTGTGTGTTGATGAGAGTTTGGGCTCAGCTATAGGCTCCACCAGAATTTGTCCTTCCTGTCTTGTTGCCATAAGAATATCACAAACTCGATTTTTGTAGATTTTCCAATTTTCTTCTTCATCAAAGCTCAAGTGTCCATAGGTGAGTGGGCTTAAACTGGAGACTGAATGAGTATGTCTCTAAAGTTGACCAGCTAGCTTAAATGTTTAAAGAAGAAATATCTGAGTAAAAGAGTACACAGCCTGGTCAAGCTAATGGAGATACAGAGACTAGTGTGGGGAAGGAGAATAAAAATCATTATACTTAAATTCTCCCTCCAAATGTTTGTTTCCAAAATTACATTTTGACAGATATCGCAGCTGCCTCTGAGCTGTGATTTTAAATGCTGGGTCTACCATCTCCCAAGGAATGGCTGCACATCCATCTGCACAGGGTCTGAAATGCCGCCTCTTGGCATGAGTTCCAGTGGTTTCACTGTTCATTCCACAAAGACTTTCTTCTTCAGGCCATTGTAGATCAGTGGTCACAGGAACACAGCCTTTAGTGTCTTGTGACCTGGCTTCCAGTCATGGCTTTTCAGATCTTTCTTGAGTGTATAATGGGTGTCTCTCTGAGCTCTAAGGGGGGGTCTCTCTGAGCTCTAAGGGGGGTGTCTCTCTGAGCTCTAAGGGGGGTGTCTCTCTGAGCTCTAAGGGGGGGGTCTCTCTGAGCTCCAGGGGGAGTCTCTCTGAGCTCTAGGGAAGTTGGTTGTATTTCCAAGGTAAACAATAATACCTTCCCTGTAATACTCAGTGAAAAATCTCCAACTAGTGTTTTGATTCAATAGACAATATTTACTTTTGATTCTGTCTTAGAAACAAAAGCTTTCCCATGAGTGCATTCATTAGAATACATCCCTCTCCTCAGACAATACAATGTATGAATGTTGAAGGAGAACATTACGTGTAGTTTTCCATTTCCAGAATGCCCAGGAGCTACATCTAAAGGGGATCGGTTACAGGGAATGGCTTCCACTATGGATCACACTCTGAGCTGGCCTTGACCTCAACACCATTATAAATGTAGGACTGCTGAAATACGTCAACGGTTCTCAGCCTACAGATTGGCATCAGAAATCCTTACTGAAGGATTTGTTTGGTCCACAACATCCCTGAAAGCCAAAAGAAAGCAGCAGCCACAAGCGTGCTCCCAGTCACCCTGGGTGTTTGGAAAAGGCATATATGCCCCTGCTCAGGCAAGCCTCCTCCGGCACTCTGCCGTGCATGTTAATAATTGAGAAGAGCGAAATCTGCTGTGATAGATTTCCAATTATGTTTCACATCCTTTTCATGGATTAATAATGAAGAACAAGAAGTTACCTGGCAGTGAAATATATTACATTATATGGTTCTGTCCAGACATTTATTTTGAAAAATGGAATTTAGAGCCCTTTGGCTATTTCAAATGGAATATGGATAGGAAAATTGAAATGTCTAAATTTTCTTGATTTTTTACTCTGTCTTCTTGTTAGTTTGTTCATAAGTTCAAAATGGTTCGATACATGGAACATTTTTTTTCTCTTAATATGTGGCAAATTCTTACTTTAATAACTCTCAGATCACATTAGGAGTTTATTAGTAGTACAGACATGATGGTCATGAGTCTGTGGCTTAGGTAAAAGTGCTAAGCACATGGGCACACATGTTACATGACATACCCATCCATGTGTGGTAGCTTCTGAAATCTAAACTGGCGATCACCAAACATTCACAAATGTCAGGTCTCTACTATTTTCTTACAGATGGTAAATTTAGAGTCATGATAGCTCCTCTTCTTCTTCTTCTTCTTCTTCTTCTTCTTCTTCTTCTTCTTCTTCTTCTTCTTCTTCTTCTTCTTCTTCTTCTTCTTCTTCTTCTTCTTCTTCTTCTTCCTCTTCCCCTTCCCCTTCCCCTTCCCCTTCCCCTTCCCCTTCTCCTCCTCCCCTTCTTCCTCTTTCTCCTCATCCACCTCCTTCTCCTTCTTTTCCTTCTCCTCTTCATTCTTCTTTTAAATTATCATCTTCATCTTTTTGCTTAATCAAAATACAGTTATTTTGGAATTTACATGAGCACTATGTTCACATCATTTCTTTCTTCCCTCCAAGTCCATCTGTGTTCCCCTCTCTTTTCACCTTAATTGTTGTTACATAAAATTATATGCTTATAGATATTAAACACAACTGACTGTGTTAATTTAGTGTTGTTCATATGTACACAACCAGTGGGTATTTCATAACCAGTTAGGGGCTCATACCTGAGGAAATCTAACTCTCCCTTTCCCAGTAGTCAGTGATCTCCTATAGAGCCCTTCATCTGAGGTTAGTTCTTGTGAAACCCCCCCATGTGTATTGGCATGACATCTGATAGTGTCATTTTTCAGACCCTGTTCAGGCAACAATATTGTTGCGATTGCATCGATATCTCTTCCATTTCATATGCCTTGCAGCAGATATTTCGGATCTCTGACTCCTCCAACCTTCCCTCCTCCTCTTCTGTGGTGTTCCTTGAGCCTTAGAGGTAGGATTTGTGTTGTAGCTGTAGCGACTGGGACTGGACACCACACAGTAAGTTGTTCAATGAATTATGACCAGTTGTGGCTTTCTATAATGATCTCTATATACTTTAAAAAAAACAATCTTCTTCAATGGCGAATGAGAGTTACGTTTACCAAACTCGATCTGCGCACAGGCAGGGTGAGCTAAGCTAGGCCTGGGATTGGACGTGATCCAGGAGAGATAGGGCTAGGCCAGCTGGTCAGATTGGGCTGCAAAGAGGATGTTTGAATCGGGCCAAGCCTGGGAGTCAACACAGTGCAAGCAGGATTAATCAGACTCTTGATGATTATGAGCCTTGGGGGGGGTTGCTTTGCTTTGCTGCAACACAGCACTGGAGCTACTTTGAATGCGATTGAAAAAGGGGAGAAAAGAGTCATTTAACAAGTTAAGACAGAAACAGAGGGGCAGGGATGGATGGACAGGAGAAAGGTCGGATTGCTTCTTTCTCTTCCTGTTCTGCCCCTTCCATAGGATGCAATAAATAAATACATTATTTAGGAAAGTTGTTTTTGTTCTCAAGTTGTCTGTGTCCTGCTATAAGTTGTAAACAGAAGCTTGATGTAGGTAAGTTCATTTGTCAGGAAAGAGACTTAAAAAAATAAATAAATAAAGGAAAAACCCTCCCTGAAGTTCATCCCAGTTTTCAGTCCTGAATTAATATGTTAATATTAATAAGCTAATATTAATAATTTACTATAACTCATGTCTGCTGGCCAAGAACTCCTGGCCAGCTGGACCATATGGTAGTTTTATATTTAGTTTCTTAAGGAACTCACTGACTGACTTCCACAGTGGCTGCCCAAGTTTACATTATATCCACAGTATATAAAGAGGCCTCTTTCACACATCCTCAGCAGCAGGTACCATTTATTTTCTTTTTAAAAAGTATTTATTGTTTTTACTTTATGTACTTGATTGTTTTTCTTGTATGTATGCAACTGTATGAACCACATATGTGCCTGATGCCTACGGAGGTCAGAAGAGGATATCAGACCCACTAGGACTGGAGTTACAGACAGTTGTAAGCTGCCATGTGAGTGCTGGAAATTGAACCTAGGTCCTCTGGAAAAGCAATGTGTGCTCTTAACCCCTGAGCCACCTCTCCAGTTCATTGTTCATTTTCCTGATAATGACCATTCTGGCTGACATGAGACAGCCTCAGTGTAGGTTTGCTGGCGAAGTGTTCTCTTGATAGTGTAATATTCAACACACATTTCTATAAGTTGTGCTCCTGAAACGCCCCATGCATGTTGATGGCCATCAGGATTAGATCACCACTCTTCTCTGTGGCTTATAAGCATCATATGAGTGGCCTCTGCCTTCCTCTCCCATACTTCCTAATACTACTTTCCTCTCTCTTCCAGCTCTGAGAAAGAAACTGAGTCCTGGGCACCCTACTCCTTCCCACACTACAGCCCAACACACCACAGGTGCATGCCCTCTGCCCTGCACGCGGATCCCTCCCCCCATCCACCCTTCTGACTTTCCGTTTCATTCACCACCGACTCCCCTATCTATCATCTACCTCACCACTGTGGCCACACATCTCATCTCCTACTTTAGCTTCTTCCCCAGTACATGACGAAGATTGTAAAATTGTAGTTTATTCAAATATACATTTTAAATAATGAGTACATGAGGTTAAGACAGCCTTTCCCACCAATGTCAGGAAGAGGCTGTATTCATTGTTTCTGTTGCTCCTAGTGTGAGATGGACATACAATGAGTGCTGTCGAAGGAGAGAAAGGCAGAGTAGCAAGTGTAATGGCAGATACAGTTGTTACCTCTTTTCATAAGAAAATAGGTCTAAATTTGATGGCAGGAAATAGTAAACAAACTATAAATCACAGTAGTCATTTTTTGTTGCCATCTCCCTCTCTCCCATTCCCAGTCTAGTGTGGGGGAGAGGAAGAGGAGTTCTGGCAGGAATGTAAACACATGCTTCTGGTGAACCATGGGAAGGAACACACTAGAGAATCTTTGCAGATCTGACTTCCATTTCACCTCCAACTGAGCTGTCATGGCACTAACTTAGCAACATGTGCTTGTGATCCAGAAACGCTGACTTGAGGAAAGTCCCCATTATAGCATTCTGGCTACAAAAGGATTTCTTTTCTAAAGCAAAATAAACACTATCTACAACCAACCCAGAAACTTATATAGCTGCCAAGTACCTGTGCATCCCTAGGCCACAACCCTTACAGTCTCTGAAATCTGTATCAGAGGCAACTCCTGGGACTTCCACCAGGACTAAGGATTTAGGAAATTTTGAATATCTGCTACAAAGAACCTTAACTTAAGTCAACTTCCTTAACCTGTGTTGGGAAAGGACTTCACTGGTTTGTATCCAATGTCTCACAACACCTACTAGACAACCTCCCAGAAAATGGCTAGAGAAGAGCCCTCTGGTATAGTTGTGGTGTATCATTTTCTCAAAGGCCAATGGCTACAAGTCACTAGTGGCCTACCATCAGACCTCGGTCACATCTATCTGACTGCTCACTGGGGTACCCCCAACACACTGAGCTCTTGGAACGCAGCCCTTGGCTGCTCTGCCCCTGTGTATGGCTGTGACTTGGGTGTGCTCTGACTCATAAGACACAATGAATCTGACAATCTAATGTTTGACACCTAATACTAGTCAATGTACAATTTCATTGAGGGCATACCAAGCTTTGGATAATTTTTAAACATTTAAAGGGCAGAGCACTTGAATAAAACTTTATGAATGAACACAGCTATTAAACTTCCAATTTTCAATCTTCAGAGAGCGCCCCATAGCACAGAATAGAATTACAAATGAGCAAGTGTCTAGATGTCTGTGTTCAAGAGCATCAAAGCTTGACATCTTTGGCCTCAGAAATGGTGACATCCATCCAAGGGACTACAGACAAGTTCTCCATTAGTAAGTAGTTGTCCTTTTCACATTTTTCTCAGCCCTCATGAAGCTGTGAGTCAGGAGAAAATGTCAGGAAACTGAATTTGTGAGTTTATTTATGCTCAAGGTTTGAGGCAGAAGTTAAAGAGAACAGCAGGGCTTTCTCTAGAATGAGATGGATAAACATCAAAGCAATGGGGTTTCTCTCAAAACCAAGGTGAGGAGCCTGAGCTCACAGGAGTGTGAATTCTAGTGCTGTACACATTTCTCCCCACTCTCATAGTAAACTAGGATTTCTCAGTGAAATTGTGGACGTGGGTTAGTTCTTCAAAGGGGGAAATAACTTAAAATTAAGTGTGAGTTGGAAGGACAGTCCCACCCTGACTGCCTCCCTCCTTTCTCTCCATCATCTGCACATGATTCTCCTTTATCCTTCCAAGCAGAGGGTGCTGAAGAGTAAATGAAGAACATCCTATACCATGTCTCTGTGATGCACGGTCACCATGTCTCAGCTAGTTGTTCTTTTCTTCAAAAAGTCCTTAAAAAGCAAAGTTTTTCTGAGCCTAGACTAGTTGCTTTGAGCAGTTCAGTGAGGCAGGCTAGACTGCTTGTTGAGCAGGGCAGGGGCTTGGGCTGTCTGTACAGAATGTTTGTTCTAATTGGCTCAGTCTGCCAGCAACTTAGGACTGCATGCCAGCCCATGACAGGTATCAAATAGTCCTTGCCCAAATCAATTGGACTGGCTCTACTTGAATGAACCATCTTGCCTGGATATAGCTTCTAGTGTGCTCATGGAAATGATCTTGCCTCCTATGGGTTCCAAGAAATGTTTTGAGCAACAAGCCAGTCATTTACAGAGGAAATCCATGTGTCAATAATGCCAAGGAATCCTTGAGCTTCCTCAGGATAAGATTTAGTAACCGAGCCACTTATTTCCTATCCACCTCAGAGTCCTATATTTGTCCAGTATAGGCTAGGGAGACAACAGACATCCTTGGAGCCCAGCTTATCTGAAGGAACAACATAACCTTTAGGTCTGATAATCATGCCAAATATTGGATATTTAAAAATAAATGTTATTCTAATTAACTGCATTCACAAATGGCAACAGCTTCTCCTACAAAATCTGACCTGAAGAATAACCCCAAAAACTCAAATCTGAATGAAAAACAACCATATATGAACTTAAAGTCAAACTTGTACAAGGTCATAGCAAGCAGCCCATGACCTTCAACGATCAACAGGCGTTTTGGCCTAGTGTATTTTACAGGCTGTTGTCAACAGGGAATGTCACATTGTCAGAGTCAACAACCCCTCAGACTGATTAAGAGACACTGGAAACAGGTCTGTGGGATAGCAGAAGCAGAAAGATGGCGGCTTGGGCTCTGCCAGGGAATGCAGGCCTCTGCTCTTTCTGAGACAACTGCTGGAGACTCAGTGCTGTGGTGAGTTCCTCATCAACGTTCTGTCTATTTCCTTTAATTAATACTCAAACTGGTAATATGTGTTTTTTAAATTTTATTATAGATAAACAGAAAAGCAACAATGAAAGAAGAGATTGAGCCAGGCAGGGGTGATGCAGGCCTTTAATCCCAGCACTTTTATATATATAAACTCCATATATATATGAATTTTTCCCTTGCATGACAGGTATAATATGAATAATATATGGATTTTAAACAGAATTATTTCCTGTAATATTTTTAAAACATTGTGTTTCTGTATAATCGAACACACGTCTACCTCATAATTTAATAAAGTACCACAAAGATGAGTCATAAATGCATGATTGTTTTAATTCCCCTCCTACTAACAGTCCCCTTGGGTTTATCTTGTGGATACAGGTATAAAGTCTGCTGGCTCTTTCTATAACCCTCAAAGCTCATACTTCTAGAGAATTTCTGGACATCTCAATAGCAGTTCTTAGAAAGCTTTCTAGTTACTGAAGTTCCTATCAACATGTTTGTCTTGAACAGTGTCCTCCTGTACCCACAGTCTGTGAATGGATGTTCACACTTCTTAATGAGGTGTACTGGCAGTCAGTGAAACTCCACAGTCTTACAGTATGTCTGAGTATCCCCCAAAGCCACCAAAATATCACATTTTTATAACACAAAAGTGGAGTTCTTAATCTATTTTTTCATATCTGTGTGTCAGCTTTAATATTTTTACCCAAAGCCACATACTTAATTGGCATTTTGTGGTTATGTCAATGTATCATAAATTTCCTGGAACATGGCTGTGAGTCTTGGGGCTACATAACAGCAACACCTGCTGGGAACACAACTGGATTTGGAAGGAAACTTCAAGCCACAGCAAACCAACTTTGAGAGGTCAGTGTCCATGGGGAATTCAGTGGGGCAGCATTACCAATGCTGTGCAGTCTTACCACACTGTACTTTTACCTCTTCTTACCTCATCTGCTGACATGCTACCTTGTGAAACACTGTCACCTCTGCTTCATCCAGAATGTTTCAGTGCCATTTGTCTTCTTGAGCTCTAAATTGAAAAAACAAAAACAAAAGAGTTCCAAACTTTTAATTTACAAGAACATGTCTCTTGCTATCACTCAGCTGTGAACTCCCCTTCTATCTGACTGCACTTCGCTGCCCACACATCTCCCTGCAGCAACATGTAGACTACCTTCACCTGTGCACATCGTTCTCTACAAATAGCCTATAGACATGCTCCTGTCTACAATGTTTCCCAATAACTCATATGCTACCTTACCCGTCCACACCTCTCCCCATCAACAATGGGATTTCTTCACTTTTTCACACCTCTCCCCATCAACAGTGTGACTACCTTAACCTGTGCATACCTCCCCCATCAACAATGGGACTCTGTCACCTGTCCCCACCTCTCCCCACCAACAGTAGGACTACCTTCATCCATCCATACATCTCCCCACCAACAGTGGGACTACCTTCACCTGTCTCCACCTCTTCCTATCAACAATGTGGCCACTTCAACTGTCCACACCTTTCCCCACACAACAGTGTATAGCCAACATTTACTTGTCCAGTGACTTAAGCTATGCATTTGGAAGTAATTCTTAACATCCATGTTATCTTAGAAGGTTATCTCTATAAACTAGTCCTTAAATCTGGTTGCCTTTTTCTTCACAGGGCCACAAACATTACCTTCTTACACATCTTCCTTTTATTCACAAATTAAAGGAACCCTGAGTCCTTGCTGAGAGGCAGTCTGACCTCCAGTCCATCCTTGCTGTGATGCCAATGACTGACGTGAGAGTTGTCTCCTCGATTCTCGCTCTTGCTTCCTAAAGAAGAAGCCACTTAGGATCCTTGGAAACACTGCTCTTTCTTTAAGAGCTTGCTTAAGTACTGGAAAAAAATATACCACAGCATCTAAGCAACATATCGCTGAAGAAAAAGAAGATAAAGGATGCAAAATAAGTCTGAATTAAGAGTGCATCTCACAGAAACTTGAACAATTTTTTGGGGGTGGGGCCCAAGCTTCTAAGTGTAGCTCCTACTATTGAAAACTAAGAAAGAAGCCTCCTTAGTACTTAACTTCATTCATTCTGAGAGGTTAAGGCAAATTAAATATTAGTTCTGAGCTTGAGTGAAACGTGGTAGGTAGCCAAGCATGGTATTTGGGCCTCTGGGTCAAAACTCCTACCTAGTCATCAACACCCATGCCCTGTACAAACTCTTCCCTGATCCAGCTTCTATGCCTCTAACCACAGTCAACAACCCAGTCTTTCCTCTCCACACAGCACCTGTACTTGTCCCTCAGTTTCAGTAATTATGTGTTCTAAGAACCAAGCCCTGGGGTCCTCTGTCATCTCATTCAGGGAACACACGCTTCTAAGCTCATCTTTATACCCCGCTAATAACAGGACAAGTGAAAACATGTCTCCATGCTATACAGTTATCACTGGAAGGTAAAAGATTTGTACGTTAGCAACTCTTTATAATCTAAACAGGATGGAGACCGAGGCTGACTTTATGACCTAATCCTAATACTTTGATGTTTCCCAGCCAACATGTGAAGTGAACTGAATATAACTTTCTTCATATAAATCATGTGCATCACAAAGCCAACCTAGTGGGCTTGGGATCAATGGAAGAAGAGATAAATAGGGTTAGAAATACTCCTCCCAATAACCTGCTCCTGGTCCTCAGCACTCCACGTACCCAAGGTCGTTTGCTTCTCTCTCATGCTAAGAATGCTAGGCAAGCAGGACTGTCTCTGAATGAGCTCATTCTATGGCTATAACTTACGTGATAAACAAATATTTTCTATAAGCAGAGATCAATCCCAGCACTTTTCTTTCTTGTTTATTTCTATTGGTTCCTCCACCTAAGACAGCAATCATGGAAAGTAACTCATATCTTACTTGTTTGTTTTTTCCCAAGTCCTTACCAAAAGCAATACAAGTGAAGCAGATATTCCTTGCCAGTATTCCTAGTGTTTTTCCTTCCCTGGATGGGCTCTCTGGTCTCTTCCTTCATTCCAAGAATAGGTTATATGATGCTTTCACATAATTCTTTGCATACCTTTCCCACTGCAGTAGAAATGTGAGTGAAAACCATAACCATGAGAAGGTTAAAATGAAGGGCTGCCTGAAAATCACTGAGATCTGCTGAAGACTTTGCAGGACAAAGATAGACATTTGCTATATAAAAGCATGGCCATTTTGGTTGTTTATTTCTGCAGCATTACCTAACTTCTTCTGGCGTATCAAGGGGATTTTGGATCACAACCACTGATTCAACTACCTTACCATACTTAGAAAAGTTCATCACAGCATATGAAGTTACGCCTGGACCTTTGCACAGCAAGACAAATACTGTACTACTGAGCTGCATCTCCAGCCCTTCATTTCATGACCCAGACTCTCACTATTTCCAAGGCTGATCTTGAACTCAACCCTCCGGCCTCATTGTCTGGACTGCTGCCCGTGTGTCACCATGCTTGGCTTGCTGTCTTTTGACAGATGTAAAACTATCATTTCATTCAATATATACTGTAGATGAAACCCTGATTCATGATGAAAAGCAATATTTTATCCACAAAGCCTTCAGCAAAGAAAAAAGCTAATTCTAATAATATATGAAATACCTTGGTGTTTCCCAGCCAACCTGTGAAGTTGAACTGAATTCAGCTTCATTTAACATCAAGGGCCATACATCACAGCTTGACTACACTTCCTAGTGGTTACATTCGTTTTTGTCTCTAGCTCCTTCGCTTTTCTTAGACCATTTACTTAAAAGATTTATAAATTAATTTTATTTCTCCCTTCTTATATATAAATCTTCTCTGCCCCATGCAGGTTTCAAACTCCAGAAGGGCCTTTCTCAAGACCCTGAGGGCATTCGTTGAAGTGCACTCAGTAAGGAAGTTGGTTATCCAATCCAAGTTCTAGTAATGGGGAAGGTCTTAGCTGTAATCAGCAAAACACTACTCAGCAGGCAAAAAGCTTGACTCCCCTGAGAACAGCTGCCCGTGGGCTTCCAGTACATTAGGACTCTATTGAACTCATCTCATGCAGTGCTAACTATTTAATTTGCATGGTGAAGTTTTCCTTTGACAGCCCTCTGAAAGTTATATTGCCTTAGATGTTATAAAGGACTGAAAAAAAATTATCAGATTAAGGCTGACAATCTAGGCTGGAGAGAAGGCTTGGTGGATAAAATGCTTGATGCACAAACATGAGGATTGTTCTAATTTTCTTCCTGCCACTAATAAAACACTTTGACCAAAGCAACCAGTAGAAGAAAAGGTTTATTTGGCTTACTGTAACTTTGGGGTCACAATCAGTCACTGGGGGATATTAGTCCAGGAACTCAAGGCAGGGGGAAAGATCCATATAAATATGCTGTTGGTTGGTCCAAACAAATACTTGCTCCCAGGCTTGTGTTTTTTTCTGCAATTCAGGACCACCACCTGCCTAGGGATGGTTCCACCCACAGTGGGATGGCTCTCCCACATCAATTAGCAGTCAAGATCATGTCTACACAGGTAACAGGAAGACAATGTGATCTGGCCAATATCTCCAGAGTTACTCAGGTGAGTCTATGCTATGACAAGTTGACAACTAAGGTAACAAGACAAAGGCTTAAGTTTAGATCCCCAGAATCTACACAAAATTTTGGTATGCCTGTGTGTACTCTGCCTCAAGAAATAAGGTGAAGAATGATCAAGAAATTCACTTGTGTTGATCTCTATATCCACATGCATGTGTGTTGATGAATGTATCTGAATACACATAAATAACACACACACACACACACACACAACTAGTAAACCAATTTAACTTTTTTATTCTGTTGGCAGAATGATCACAAAGAAATCATAAAGAAAGCGAGGCTTTGGCCCAGTAACTTGCTGGAAAGTCAACATTTTACATAGAATCACTTGAAAGATGACAAGAAGAGGAGGAGGAGGAGGAGGAGGAGGAGGAGGGGGAAGGCAAACACCTACCCACATGAAAACCAGCCTTGGTTTTTGTAGTAGAGGCCAGGAGAGAGTAAATTTGTCATGGGTGTAGACAGAACAAACATGTAGTGACAGGTATCCACAAGCTTCTATTTGTGAATTTTTAATTTGCCTCTCACCATGGCGTTCTGTGTCCTGTTGAAAATAAACACATCACTGGTCCTTGCTATTGGGCCAACATGGTACCCGGTCACTCAGGTATAGAAATGTTCTATGTGCAAGAGCCAGTGGTCTCATTCAATATATTCAACATATGTCAGAAATGTGTCAAAAGGAAATGGGTAGCAGAATTCATATTCAGTTCCCTTGTCATTCATTACTTCACATTACTTCTGCTTCACACAGAAGCATGTACTCTTCCCATACTGTCTGCTGAGAGAAACAGTCTGCCCATTATGCTGTGCTCATATTACTCTGAAAAGAAAAATAAAGAAGAAACCCCTCTTCTAGGATGGTCTATAAGTGACAGTCTCTTCAGCAACTAAAGTAACTTACTTTTAACAAAGAGGGTCTTATGGCTGAGCACAACCTCCAGGCCTAGCATTGAGATTGCTTAGGAAACTCATGGAAATGTATAGGCGTTCACCAGAGACTCTTTGAAAGTCCCAGTGTCTATACCCTGGAGTTAGAAAAGACAGTCCTGTTTGTAATGAAATTAATTCAACTTCCTCAAAACTACAGTTTCTCAGAACTAGCAAACCAGTAATTCTATATTTAGGGCCTAATGTAGTTATCTGAGTTGAGGTAAGGCACACTAAGACTCAAGATTCTGGAGTCAGGAGAGTTAACTTCCCATGACAATTGTTAAAATATATGCAACATTTATTTACCCTGTGACAGGCAAAATTCTAGGTATTGTTCATGTATTAGCTCATTTTTATCCATGCCAAAATATTATATGAAACCCACCTTACAGATGGCTAGTTGGAGCCCAAATGGAGGAGATTTCCTGAGAGTTCTTTGTTAGGAAAAGCAGTATGGTGTTTCTCTCCTGACAATAGTCTCTCACACAGAGAAAGTAAATGCTCCACTTAGCCCCTTTTGTGAGAGCTCACACGTAAATCCCCACTTGGAGCACACAAAACTGATGCCCCAAAGGAGGGATGTAGCAGCTTTTGAAGGTTAGCAAAAGGTTGAGCACAAGCACACCCAGTCCCACTCCTGAGTTTGTCTCTGGCCATGGTATCTCCCGTGACCGTCTGAGAACAATTACTTGCAGCTTTTCATTATTTTCTCTTCCACCTGAAGCCAAGGTGGTACGCAAACACTTGGTGGATGTGTGAATATCAAGGCTGGGATGTGTTGGGCAATAGCACTCATCTTGATTTCTGCCTCTTTCTCATGGTTTGTAAGTGTGCAATGGCACGGTGGTGATGAGTATTTCACAGAGGACGGCGTATGTGAAGCTGTGTTGAGCTACTGTTACTTGTGTCCTAGGCGGGTGACCACAGACAACCTGCTCCGTGAGATTTACCGCACCTCCTTTTCTGCTCCCCATGGTGAAGGTGCCAAAGATCCATCCAGGTTGGCCCAATCCACATAGGCAGTTTTCAAAACCCATAGAGTTGTGTAGCTGGAGGATCAGCCTGTGCCTGCAAACAAGCTTTGTAGCTGAATATGAAATATTCAAACCGTAAGAGAAAATCCAAACCCAGAGACTACAGCTGAGACATCAAAATCAGATCCTTTGGAAAACTCAGTAGATAACATGGTTAATATTTTCTTAAAAGAACTAAATAATATTCACTACTGCAGAGTGAGGTAGCCTCCAAGTGAGTAATTAGTTGGGTGAACAAAGATCATGTCATTCCATTGTTGCCACTGAAAGAAGATTATGTCACTTGAGTGTCTAAAATGTTCGCTTGGATGTTGAAAAAACTTACAACTACTGTATACTTACACATACTTTAAAAGTAATTTGTATCTTGCTGATCTTTCACTAAGTAAAACTAAAAATATATATATTCATGCTCTGGACTGGAGAATTTACATAACTAGAGTAGGACACTTAAATGTGGACTGAACAGTCCTAGCAAGCATACTAGCAGCTCATGAGACACAGTGACAGAAAGGAACTTGGTTAAAGTCCCCTGAAAAAACTTTTACTCCTCACATTTCATAAATGAAGAAATTGAAGAGTAGAGTGGCTTCAATATCTGATCCAGGACTGTAGAGTACACCCACTGAGAATCAAGTCTGTAATTTTATCACACAGATATCTATGTCTGTAAAACCCTATGTTGTCCATGCCTGGATAAAT
This sequence comes from Uromys caudimaculatus, assembly GCA_028551405.1. NCBI lineage: Eukaryota > Metazoa > Chordata > Mammalia > Rodentia > Muridae > Uromys > Uromys caudimaculatus. The sequence goes on from CM052708.1 coordinate 96,872,102, forward strand.
TCACCACCCTCCTTTCATCCCTACTTCCTCAGTTGCTAAGGACATAGGTCAGCCCCAAACACTGAATATAAAAGCTTAGTTAATGGGCAGAGTCACGGAATGATGGAGGGAAGTCATTCATTTCTCTGTAACTACTCCTGCAAAATGATGGCTGTGTACTTGGCTAAGTAAAAAGTGAGCAAAGGCCTCACTTCCTTCCAACTGAGTGTTGCATCAAACCTGAGTGTGCTTCCTCAGAGTTGGGCATGTGCCTATGCATGCTCAGGATTTGCCCCATTGGTATGGCTGCTAGAGAGACAGAGGAGGTAAGAGCAATCCCTCTCACTAAGATGACCCAGAGATAGTTATGTTAGTCATATGTAGGTATACGTAAGGATAGAACTTCTGACTACAGTGCTGCTGCTTCTTTTGTGTCATGAATGTCTACTGTGCTTCCATTAACAGTACTATCTAGTCATTGTGAATATTGAACATCCCACAGTACATGGAACCCCAATGGTCTCTCGTTATAGTCTACTATTTCACCTATGTCTGTGAGATCTTTTACTGCAGCAGCAGTCTGTCTGCAAAACCCTTGTGTTGTAAGGGCAAGGGCATTGCTCACTCTCCAGTCCAAGAGTTAGACATCATTTGGGCTGATGGTGCGTTCCTGCTTCTATGTCCCTTGTCCTAAGGACATACTCTGGAGAGCTCCCATCCCTTGTCTGCACTTTAGAGTGTGAATCAAACTTGGATGCACGACCAAGAGAAATGACAACAAAAGACCTGAAGCCATCAGTAAGAGAGGAAAGAAATCAAACATTTGTTGTGGAAAGACCACTGAGATGCTGGGGTTGCTTGTCGTGGGCATTACTTATCAGAGATGCTCCAGTCCACCTTAAGAAATAGAGCCACCCTCCATTACCTGCATGACTTTTCTACAGCTGCTAGCACTCTGGCTCTCCACCTACTTACTATCTCTTTATTCTGTTGTCCCTTTAGTCTGAAATGTCACGTATATAGTCATCCAAGCAACTCTTCTTCTAGGGTACCCTCGAGTCCCACTTCATCCCCTTCCAGGGAGTTCACTGTGATACTTTCTATAATACTTTGTCTTTTAATATTCAATATTTATCAAGTTACTGAACTATTAATGCCAATGCTTAATATTAAATAGCCATTACCCATCCTACCAAACACTGTGATGATTATGATAGAGATGACAACATCATCCTTCTCCTGGTAGATTTATGGTCCAACCAGCAACTGCCAAACCCATGTGTTAGTCCTGTTTTTGTACTACACTCAGCAGCCAGCCTCTCAGGACAGAGGTCATCGTTAGCACCTCCAAAAGACAGAATTGTTTTCTGCAGAGGAAGTCTTCAGTTTTACTTGTCAATTAATAAGGCAACGGCTGAGTTCATACTCCTAAATTCTACCATAAATCAGCCTTGACCTTTTGAAGAACATCAAAATATAACAACGGTACTCCCTTCCCTGGAATAAAAAATAGACACAGGTTACATAATGCTGCTATTCACACATGTATTTTATAGAAAGTCTTAGTGAGTCAGGTCTACCCCACAGCTGCTTTATCAGGGAGCAGAAACCAGGGAGAGCTTTCAGCTCTGCCTTCCTCAGGCCCCAGGGAAAGGCTTATGGATGCTGGCTTTATGGGGCCTTATCTCTGCTCTGACATGTCTGTCGGCTCTGGCAACCGAGAAGGAACTATCTTCCACCCTCAATGAAGCCTTAAAGTTCACAGCCTCATCTATACACTTCTGCAGGTTTATCAGGGTTTTATGGTTTATTTATCATTGTCTGAGACAATGCATGGCTTCATTTTACTTTTCCCAATTTCTCTGTGGAATCTAAGAGGATAATTACTCCAGGAACCTCGGAGCCATAACAACCAGCTAACACCTGGGCATGAGTCCAGATGTCTGTGCTATTTTGGTTGCTGGGTTTTTGTTTATGCCACTGATCAATGAACTGATGACTTTGACTAAAGATTTCTTAAACAATTATTTGGGATTGTTTTTTCTTTAAAATAGTCCATAATGGTAAAACAATCTCACACTTACCATCTTGGTTATATAACCACTTCTTTCTTCTGACAGTTAGTTACTCTGGATAATTTATAGATAAGATGTCTTTGAGGAGTACAGAAATATAGATGACAACCATCTACTTCTTAGCAGAATATTCTTCCTTGGAAAAGCCTTCTAAGTTTAACCTAATAGCAATTGGATTTCGATATAACCCAGCAATGACAACTATATGCTCACATGTGTGCACACATACCACACACACCCTTGCACACACATTACTGAGCATACCTGTACACACACCTTTATACACACCTACACACACATATAGTCACATCTGTACACACACACACACATACACACACACACCTCTGCGCGCGCGCGCACACACACACACACACACACACACACACACATATGTACTTACTTGAACACACACATCTACACAGATATATACACACACTTGCACCCCCCCCCCCACAGCTTTACTTTAGAGTGCTTGCTGAAGACAGCAAAGGCTAGAACTTTACCTTGTCACTTGCCAGATGAAATTTATCAAGATGAACTTGGCTTGTGGCAAGAGTGACATATATGTTACTAGAATATGCTCTGGAGTCTACACTATGCTGTTCTTTTTTCTTCCAGTTATGGTACTCAACAGTAAAGCTCCAAGCCCCATTCACAATAATCAAAATACAAAATTAGCTGATATGTCTATAGTTATTTGCAAAAAATTGTTGTAAATGAAGATCATCACAGTTAGCAATATAAGCCAGACTCAGACAGAAAATTATTTTCTTTTTTTTTTATTTTATTTTTATTTTTATTTTTGATATGTTATTTACATTTCCAATGTTTCCCCATTTCTAGGTCTCCTCTTTGGAAACCACCTATCCCCTCTCCCTCCCCCACCTCAATGAGGGAATTCCACCTCCCACCTACCCGCCCACCCACTCCCATATTCCCACCTTGACATTTCCCTTTACTGGGGCCTCTCCTCCCCCTGATGGTCAACAAGGCCCTCCTCTGCCACATATGTGGTCTGAACCATGGGTCCCTCCATGTGTATTCTTTGGTTGGTGGTCCAGTCTCCAGGAGGACGGGGGAGTCAGGCAGTTGACTCTGTTGCTCCCTCCATGGGGCTGCAGACTCCCTCAGCTCCTTCAGTCCCTTCTCGAACTCCTCCATCTGGGACCTCACTCTCAGTCCAGCTGTTACTGTAAAGTGAAACTTGGGTATTCCGAACTTTTGGGCTAATATCCACTTATCAGTGAGTACATACCATGTTCGTTATTTTGTGACTGAGTTACCTCACTCAGGATGATATTTTCAAGTTCCATCCATTTGCCTGCAAATTTCATAAAGTCATTGTTTTAATAGTATTCCATTGTGTAAATGTACCACATTTTCTGTATCCATTTTTCTAATGAGGGACATCTGGGTTGTTTCCAGCTTCTGGCTATTATAAATATGGCTGCTATGAACATAGTGGAGCATGTGTCTTTATTACATGTTGGAGCATCTTCTGGGTATATGCCCAGGAGAGGTATAGCTGGGTCCTCAAGTAGTATTATGTCCATTTTTCTGAGGGTCCACCAAACTGATTTCCAGAGTGGTTGTGCCAGCTTGCAATCCCACCAACAGTGGAGGAGTGTTCCTCTTTCTCCACATCCTCACCAGCATCTGCTGTCACCTGAGTTTTTGATCTTAGCCATTCTGACTGGTGTGAGGTGGAATCTCAGACTTGTTTTGATTTGCATTTCCCTGATGACTAAGGATGTTGAGCATTTCTTATTTTCTTAAAGTGTGGGAAATTAGAAAAAGAAAAGGGACAGGAAGTAAAAGGGAGACCATCAGGGGTTTTGAAAAGGAAATGGGGAAGGGTGGGTCAGGAAGACCAAGAAAGGAGATGAAGAGGGAAATGTCATAACAAACCCACTCACTAGTACCTTCAAAAGAATCTAACATAGCTTGAACATAAGCCTGACTGGGAATGTTAAAATAATCAGACATCAGTATCAGACTCAGCTGAGCACATGGAGTCAGAATTACATGCCCTGCTATTGCAGGAGGGGAAAGGAGGACTGGGGATGCCTGCAATCCAGAGAAGCTGGTCTGCCTACACAGGTAGGTTGTGTTTGTCAACTCCTGAAGCAAGTGGATGAAACTGTGTAAAGGAACACTGAGCTCTTCCATATGCCCCTACAGGAGTGATGCAGTTCTTCTATGCATCCCATAGAAAGCCTCCTGGGTTTGAAAGAGAAATTGACAGTAAGACTTTAGTCTTGGAATGTTTTAGCTCTTGGTGGGTGTTTTGGCTACTTTTCTGATACTATGACAAACAACATGGCCAAAAGCCACATAGGTGGGCAAAAGTTTGTTTTACTTTACAGCTCCAGAGAGGACACAGTCCATCATAGCAGAGCAGACATGGCAGCAGGAGCCTGAGGCTGGCCAATTATGTTTCCTCTGTACAGGAAGCAGAAAGAAAACAGGAAGTGACACCGGGCTATAAACTTTCAAATCCTTCCAACTCTAGTAACATACTTCCAGCAAAACTCCTCTCCCATGAAAGTCTATAATGTTCTTAAACTATGCCATCAAGTAGACCAAGTATTCAGACACACAAGCATTTGGGAGAAATTTTCTCTTCAAAAAACAATAGTGGGCTAGTTCAAGGAGAATAGGTAAAATTTTTCTTACAATTTAAATGACAAAGTGGAAAATTTTGAAGACTTGTGTTGATTTTGGTTTTGTTCTTGGCTCCCTGATTGGCTTTACTGTTTTCTTTCCAGTGGACTAGATCTTTCCAGCAGTCACAGTTTATATTCTTTAGCAAAGTAAGGCCACATTCACTGAAATGTTGTATGCTTACATTTTAGAATGGGAAACACACATAAAGACAAAAGCCAAAAGGCAATTCGGGGTTGTGATGTATCAGTCCCTAGCTAAAATTCCAACACTTACGGAGAGTGACAGATAAATGAAAGCATGAGGCCCATATCAACACATAGTCTGAAGGCGAAGGTTGGGACAGTAATGACTTCAGTAAGGGAAACAACGCTGGGGAATATTTGGCAAGTTACATTTACTCGCACCCAATGTCATCCCCTGTCTAGAAACGGGATGGTTTTATTTTCTTTGTGGTAAATAGATATTTAAGTACACTAAAGACACTCTGAGAGAAGATCAATCCAGCTGATCCAATTTTTGCATCTTCATTAGCTGAATGTGTGCCCAAATCCTCCTGCTTCCTTCAGTGTCTGCTTCCTTCCACCTCCACTTCAAGGAAACCCGAGACACATAAACAAAGCACTCTAAAAGTCTAGAGGGACTGGTACTGTGTGCAGACCAGCTCCTGCCCACCCAGAGACAGGGTTTAATGCAAGATGAAAATAATCCTTCTCCAAAATGGTTTCCTGAAGAATCATCTTCTGTGCTTTACTTTTTCTCTGCTCTACTGCCTACACTTTATCACATCAGCCTAGTCTTATTAATTTTACCTTTGTTAATTTCTTGGGTTTTTTTTTTTTTTTTACTGTAAAGTCACATCTGATAATAGTTATTTAACCAGGAAATAATAATTTTATGTAATTATGAATATTATCTGACTTTTCATATTCACATTATTTGTGTACTTGAGCACAAATAGCATTATTGTGAATATATTACATTTCTGAACTTGTATATGTCCATGTGGTGGACATCATTTGCTTCTTTTTAAAGATCCAGATATATATATCTGGATGTTATCAACAGGGACATGGTATCCTTTAAAAACAAACCATAATAATCAGTATAAAGTATTGTGACAGGAATCACAAGTCTATATATTTACAGGAAAAGTGCAGATAATAGAAAAGAAGAGCACACTTGGCATTCAAGACACAGCACAGTGATGGGAAATAACACAGACACCTCCTGGGGAGCTCCCTCCTCTTTCTTAAGAAGATGCAAACATCCTCCCTATCTTACCAAATGAGATGGAAATACTCATTCCCATACCACTGCCACCACCACGCTGCCACCGCCACCATCACCACCACCATCACCACCACCCCAAAGTTCAGGGAACAGCTATAGAAGAGGGGATGGAAAGATTGTTAGAGCCAAAAGCCAATGGAAAGCTATGAAATACTAACTTGGGAGTGTTAGAGATTGTTTTCTTTTGCTGAGAGAAACACCACAACTAAAAGCAATGTTTGTGGTTTATTTTGTTTTGTATTTTGAGGTCACAGTCCATCACTGAAGAAAATCATGGTAGGAACTCATAGGAAGAACAGAAAACATGGAAGAACAATGCTTCCTGGCTTTTCATCAGACTCACCCTCAGCTAGCTTTCTTGTATAGCTTAGAGCACCTGCCTAGGGATAGTGACACATTGGAGTGGGCCTTCTAGATCAATTAGCAATCAGGAAAATGCCTCATAGTTATACCTATAAGCCAATCTGACCAAGACCATTCATCACTTGAGGAGCCTTCTTTCCAAGTGGGTCAGGCCCACAACAAAACTAATTAGGATAGGGATGGAGCACAGCCATGACAGGTATAGTTGCTTACATAGAACCTACAAATACCATACCAGTAAATATGCAGTCACAGATGAGGAAGGAAGTCATAAGAAAGTGAAAGGCTGCTGGAGGAGTAGAAATCACTGTCTTCAGTGATGTAGCTATTGGTCAGTTACCCATGGTCCAGTAGCTACCTCCATCCCCATGGCTGTGTGGTTGGGCTTTGTGAATCCCAGTAGGTCAGAAAGCAAAATCAGAAACAAAACCAAAGGCACGGAAGTCGGAAACTTGTTAGGAGGAAGTGGAGTAGGAATGAAAGGAGAGTGTGACCAGAATATCTTAGATACTAATATGAAATTGCCAGAGGACAAATTAGTAATAAAAATACTCATGGGCCACAGATCAAAATGCTTTCTCTGGGCACTTGAGAGCTTCAAGAAGGGATACTCCTCACAGTGAGCAACAACTACCATCTAAAGCATGGGACAGACAGGAGGTCAGAACGACTGGGGTTTTAAAAACCAGTTCAAGCCTCTTCATCATTTTGATGTTGAAGATACAAAGGTCAGTGTTTCTATAGGGAAAGTAGAATACCCCAGGCATCACCCACTGATCTCTGAGACACTCATTCTCATAGTGTAATGCATCCTCATTTTCTTCTTGTACTGCATATACCGTGCTTTCAACATTTGAACCATCCAAGTTTGTACAGAACAGCTCACCAAGCTATATACAATGAATTCTCAAGCCTAAAGTTCCAAAGTCCTTCTACAATCCTCTCCAAATCCCCAAAACAGTCAGTTCTGTCATAGCGCTATCCCACTCTTGGTACCAATTTGTCTTAGTTAGAATTTCTATTCCTATGATGAAACACCATAACCAAAAGCCAATTAGGGAAGAAAAAGTTTAGTTGTTTATACTTCGACATTATAGTCCATCATTGGAGAAAGTCAGGACAGGAAACCAAGCATAGCAGGGACCTTGAGGCAAAAGCTGATGCAGAGGTTATGGAGGAGTGTTACTTATCAGGTTATTCATCGTGCCTTGCTTATCCAGCTTTCTTAGAGAACTCAGATCCTTAACCCTAAGGAAGGCATCGCCCAAAATGGACTGGGCCCTCCCCCAGCAATCACTAATTAAGAAAATGCCCTAAAGCCAGATCTTATGGGTGTATTTTCTCAATTGAGATTCCTTCCTTTCAGATGACTTTAGCTTGTGTCAATATGACACAATAAAAACACTGAGGACAAACCCTGAAATTGGGTTGCTCACAGACAGACTGGGTTTTTCCTGCCCAGGTACCAATCAAGACAATTTTCCAAAGACAGGCCAACCGTATATAGGTAATCTCTCATCCAGTCGCTCCTCTAAGAAAATTCTAGGTTGTGACAAGTTGATACTTAAAAATAATCCTGACAGGTGGTGAGATGGAAGCCAATACAGGCATCCATAAGAATGCAATCAGACAACTCATTCACTTTAAGAACTTCTAATTTTACTTATAAAGCACAGAATTTACATGTCACTTAGCCAACTACCCCTATTGCTGTTTGTCTGCAAGAGGAATGCTCAGGGCTCCAGGTTAGAGTATAAATTTGCTTGTTTACAGGGCTCCTGGAACAGATATATCTCTGATCTCTTATTCTGGTGAACAAATCTCCCAAAGGTTCCTTTCTCTGAAGTGAAGGCTATCAGCTTCTGTCACATCCTCCTTCGCAAGACCTTACTCATCTTGCTCAGTTCTGGGCTGTTTTAACCTCCCCCAAAGAGGAGGATATTCATTTGCAAAATGAAAACTTCCTAAGCAACAGAACTTATTGAATAATGAGGGGCAATGCAAGGTACAGGGGCACATGCCTATAATATCAGCAATTGAGAGGCAGAGAGGGTGGGATTACAAGTTCAAGTACAGCCTGGGCTATATAGAAAGACTGCAAAACCTCCATCTCAAAATAAAAATTTCAGTGACAATAGCAAATCCATGAGCGCCATTTATGTCAAAGAAAGGGGCTCCTCCCACTTTTCCCTACTGATAATTGTGCTTTGACACATGCTGGATAGATGTGTCTTTTCCTCCACATTGAATTTTCTTCAGCACTTGCTTACACTAAAGATAGTAAAATCTTAGTATTCTTGCATCAGTACTGGAGAAAGCTCAGAGACACTCTATTTCTAGCACTTTCTGCAGCTTTTGTAATGTTCATTGTGCTCAGCATATTGCCCTTCTGCTAGGCAATTCTGTTGTAGCTCTCCTGCCAGGACAGCAGCCATAAGTCTAGATGCTCCTGAAGTTGAAGTCATAGCTTCAAACTCTTTTCCCTAACCCTAAGTTGCTTGTGATTTGTGAACCAGTCCTAGTGGTCTAATGTTTACTGTAGAAGAAAATTAGTAATATGTATTACTCAACTACTGTCTGTTTTAGTTCCCTTATATGGGAGTCTCTTTGAATGAAGACGTCCAAGGCCTGGTTTGAAGAAGTGGGCTTTCCCTGCTCCAGTTAACTTCCTGGGAGAATGCCATAGTGCTGTGTCAGTAGAAGGAACTTGGCGGCATTGCTTATGCTGAGGATAATGAAGCTGTATAATTTTATGGTTTAAGAAATGTTCAGTGAATTGAATTTTTTAGTTGAAAGGATCATGGGATCAGTGCTCCTGGTCATTATGATTTGGTTTGCAATGGTAGATCACCCTAACAGAGAGTAATACTTTGCATCTAAATACAGGTAAGGAAGTCTGGAGGTATTGGGGAGCAAATGGGACCATCAGGACTCAAGGAGCAAAGATACCGAAGAAGGAAGCAGGAAGGGGTTCAGAGATGAGCCTCCCTTGAACGAATGCCCTCTGCCTTGGCAATGCTGGTTTTGGGCCCAGGCTGGGCAATGGTGAGCAGAAGCATGGCCACAGGCCGTATGTGACAAGCAGTGTGGTGGGGCCAGGATCTCTGAACCTGAGGACATGGTGAGGGGCAGGAGCAGTTTCTGTAGAGATAGTATCCAAATGTCTTCAGATACCAACGGAAGACATTGTGCTATAATTTTTAAATTGTTTAAAATTCATATACCTAACAAGATTGTAAGTCTATCCTGAAAGAAAAAGTAAATTCTTACAGAGCAACCACAGAGATCCATTAGCTTAGCCAAGGTTCTAGTTGAATTTCCAACAGCTATGACAGCACCTGAAAGACAATGGTCTTTTAAAATATTACTGCAAAATTATCACTGGAAAATCATTTATGATATTATGTCTCACATGTTTAAATTTTTTTCCTTTTGAGGCTAATAAAGAAATATTTACATTTTCAGATACCAGAAACTGAAATAATGTGTTGACTCTAAGATGGAGACTTGATCATACAAGACAGAAGAAGAGTGATGGAAAGGTACTTGTACAACACCGATTTTAGGTTTTTGTTTGTTAATTTTTTTATTTTTAACTTTTCATTGGTTCTTTGTGAATGTCACACCATGTACCCCAATCCCACTCATTTCTCCTTCCCCTCACACCCACCGTCCACTCTTGAAACCACATAACCTGCCTCACAACAGAGAAAGAAAACATCGTCGTGGAACCAGAAGTATGTCAGTGTGCACCCTTTTGTCCACATGTCTTTACTTCCAAATGTTCGCTGCGATGAGTATTGGCTCACTGAATTGAGGCTTCCAGCTTCTGCTACTCGATCAATACTGGAACCTCACTGGGACTCCTCTAATCTGTCCAGGTGTTGTCCTGTGTTGTGGAGATCCTGTAGTTTTGGACCTGTAGAACCAGTCCCTTCATGCACTTCAGCAGTTCATGCACGGTGCAGATGTTGGGGTGGGCCACCTCAAAGCCCCGAATCTGGGCCTGAGAGGTATCAGAGTTGGTTAGCCCACTGGCCCTAATGTTTTCGGGGCCTGCACACCGGAAACTCCTGCAACCGGAGCCATCTCTATCGTGCTGCCTAAGCAGGGAGCTGGGCTCACTTTCCCGAGTGTTGCTGTTGCTGAGGGATGCAGACATTTCTCCTTCTCTCATGACCCAGGGGCCACCTATCCTGCCTGCCATAGGTGGAAAGCCATCAGTCAGGGGAGGGGGGCATCTCTCCCTAGTCCATGCCACCACACAGCAGACAAGAGACAGGGCTGACTCTCCCATGCTTCTATTCTGGGGGACAGCTCCCTCACAACCCTCACAACGTGCAGGAGCTGCTCTCCCAAGTGTTGTAGCTAGCTACGGATGGGGTCAGCTCTTCTGCTTTTATGCTCCAAGACCAGCTATCTCATCATGGCCAGCTGAGGGGTGGGGCCAGTTCTGCTTAGCCCTCAGATATCATCATGTCCCTGGGCAGCAGCACAGATCAGGAATATCCATCTGGCCTTTGGTGATAACAGAGCCCTGCTGCTGCAAGGCCACAGACCCACACATGGCCCAAGGTGACAGCAAATGTCAGGAGTCCACCATAGTCCCAGCTGTCATCAGGCTGTTCCTCACTACCTTCAAGTCTCCAGTTCTGCCCCTTTTGTTGTGCCCATTACCTTCTGTTTCTCTTTTTTGCCGTTTCTCCACCACTTACTCGCTTCTTTTAATGGTGCTCACAGTCTCTGAATATCTGAGGTCATTTCAGAAATGCTACGCGGAGTGCTCTGCTCTGCTTGTGCATTTTGGCACCCAGCAGGGGTTGTCTTAAACATGGTCTGTGGTCTGTACCCAGCAGGCCTCTAAGGTGCCACACTGGTGGTCATCTCAGGTTACTTCCCTGTCTAGTCCTCATGGCACTGGTCTGGTGGTCATCTCAGGTTCACTTTCTTCCAGGGAATGTTAGGCTACTAATCATTCAGATGTTCACGGGTCAGAGCACTGGTGGTAGACATAGCTTCTCTCCTTTCTGTCACCTACAGCGGCTACATCTGCAAGGCCTTTAGGATCAGTTGCTTTGTTTTGTTTTTAAAGTAATGATTTGTTTCATGCCAAGAATAAATTAAAACGCTTGAATCCACCTAACTGTATTATGCAGAAGGTCTTCAAAAGTAAGTGAATAATAAGTAGGAGCCAGATCAGTAACTCTCTGCTCTCCACAAACAAAGGTAAAGCTGCTCTGTGTGAGGAGTCCACCTTCTGAGGCTTCGAATCACACTTCCTGTAGATTTGTCGGCTAACACTGATAACCACAGGTGCATCTACCCATGCAACTTGAAGACAGTATGTTCTACAAATAGTCAAGAACATTCACGTGTTTGTGCAAACTCTGTAAAATAAATGAATCCAACTCAATGCCAAAAACCATAAAAAGAAAAATAAAGCCAGATTACACAAACTCACGCTCACGGTTAAAAGGATGATCTAAAGAACTCGGATGTCTCTAGATTGGTCCATAGTTAAGTACAATCTCAGCAGATACCTGGTAGGATATTTCTTTCTTTCTTTCTTTCTTTCTTTCTTTCTTTCTTTCTTTCTTTCTTTCTTTCTTTCTTTTCTTTCTTTCTTTCTTTCTTTCTTTTTTTTTTTGAGACAGTATTTCTTTTAACTTCTTAGCAATCTCATTCAAAACTTACATATTTAAGAATAAATGTCAAAATAGCTAAAATGATCCCAGAGGGCAAACAAAGCCAGAGGAGTCAGTCACACAAGGAGTTGTCAAGCCCTATTGAAACCATCTGAGAAGCTTACTTCTCAAGGGGATGAAATTTCAAATACAGCAGTGGAGACCACAGTGGTAAATTGGATATATAATTATAAACAACAAACTATGCATCATAACTTTAACAACTATGCAAAAGCACTCTTAGACAGCTGAAAGACCCACACGATGAGGGTCAAAGGAGTGCACACCTAGATGGAGCGTCAGGACAATGGAGGAAGCAGATCCATCTAATGAGCCTGTGAAAATCCATAACTCAACAGAAATCATTGTGGATTAAATATTAAAACACAGAACTTTCTTTTATTAAAGACATCATTAAGAGTATGAGAATCCAACCCTTTAACTAAGGAGAACATATTTAAAGTCAAATATCCAAGAGAAGTTTCATATAGAGAAGGGATATCTTTGAAATAAAAGAGAAAGCCTGACAATTGATTAGAAAGATTTGCAAAAGGCATAGTAGTTCCACTCAGCAGATCCACAGCCCATAAGCACACAAAGAGATGCCTGATCTCATGTGACAGTCGTGAAAGGACAACCTCCCTATTGCGTAAGTTGACTCATGATGTAACATTTGTACATGTGCACACATAAGTACACACACAAAACTGAATTACATGTTTACTAATAAATGCGAACGTCTCAGATAGGAACTCAATGAGAAAACAGAGAACCACTGAATTTATTGAGGAAACTCACAGAAATATGGATGAGGTATCCAAATCCTCCATACCCTGCAATCTCTGTATAGTCTACTCATTCATTAAGACAAAACTCTGAGCCGGGCAGTGGTGGCGCACGCCTTTAATCCCAGCACTTGGGAAGCAGAGGCAGGTGGATTTCTGAGTTCAAGGCCAGCCTGGTCTACAGAGTGAGTTCCAGGACAGCCAGGGCTACACAGAGAAACCCTGTCTCGAAAAACCACAAAAAAAAAAAAAAAAAAAAAAAGACAAAACTCTGAAAGACAGCAAACATTTGTTTACAAACACTATTTAGCTTTGGTTCAACCTCAGCGTTACCTTCTGTAAACTTTTATTTTGAGCCAAACAAAAACTAACAAAAATTTCCTGAGAATCTCCCCGTGAGGAGAGGAACTGTGCTTGGAACTACAAATTTTACAGCAGCAGGTTCCAAAATAAATCAGCCAGGATGCTTCAAATACGGAAGCATGTTCAGATTTTGGGAAAGGGTATTCATGGACATTTTCATTATGGCTTCTAATTCAACTTGCATAGTGACTGTTGCAAGATGCTTCAATCACCAGGTAATTCAAGCCACTGAAGCTTGCCCGTGTTGGTAAATCCTCTGAATACAATGGCATTTATCAAAATTCTTGCAGAAAAACTATGAGGAAAGTTTTCCAAAAATACATTTCTGATACACAAATTAGACAATTGCTTCTCAAAAGCAATCTAACATTTATAGGCACTTTGACACAGTAGTGAATAGATAGGTTTGGATGGCTGGACAAGTATTCCTGCCAATGACAGGGCAGTGCAAGAGGCTAAATTGTTTGGGAACAGCAGGCATGCACAGTTCCAATCGTGGCATCTGACCATCAGAAGGGTGAAAAGGCACACCACATGTCTACCAGGCTCCTGCTGACCAATGGCCTTTAGAAATCCCACTGCAGAATAAATTATTTAAGTCTTCTCAAGCTGGCTGTCTGTTACAGTAATTACCAGGCACACACTGGATCCTGAATGTACCTTCAAAGTACTTTAGTTCACATTCTGTCATGGAGGCTCTGTTATGGTTGCCTCGAGGGTTTGCCAGAGAAGAATGACCTTTTGTGTTTTTCTACTGGCCAGCTCTTTCCATAATGTTTATCACTTCAGTGGGATGAATCACACCTGGAGAAGGGAGTGGCCATTCTTGATAGAACAGAAGAAAACATTGGCTGCCATCTCAGAGCTCCAACCACACACTATACCAAGCGCCATGTTTTCACAGACGAGCAGAAGCATGGGTGTTGGGTTGGAGTGAGGACTGAAAACATTCTGTGTAGGACAAGTTTGGGAATCACTCTGATAGGAGAGAAAACCTGAACTGTGTCTTAATGAGCAGCTGAAGGGGACTCACTTGGCAGAGCACAATTTTCCATTTGCTGATTTTCCACACTTAATAAGGAACTGAGTAAGATACATTGTTGGTGTTGATTTAGTCTATGTTAAACTTGGACTTCCTTTAACACTGCCACTGCCCTATTTCCAGGCCCAGTATAAAGAAAATAAAATGTTGCCAGCTGGCTTTTTGACCAGCTTGTTTCTAAGTGAGAACAGAGGGTGGAAAATTTGTTTTGGGAAGTTGAACCTGAGCCAAGGTTCCCCCACCTTGTAAAATCCTTCAGGTACTTCACTTGGCTACTTTGAATAAAGTACAATTCCCCACCAGCCAAGCTGTGCATGCTCAGGGCACCCATCAGAAACATTCAGCAATGAAGGTCTTCGTCAGCATACTTGCTGAGTGTACACAGAGTGTAAAATAGATTCACAGGCTAGAGGCCAGGAGGGAAGTGGTGGAGAAACAAGGTGGTGGAACTGTTTACCTCCTTCTTTGCTGAGTCTTCAAGAACCTAGAGAACTCTAAAGATGGCTCTGTCAAGAGGGCAAGCATGAGGACCTAAGTACAGAACCCATGGGAAAAGGATGGGCACTGGGCTGGCAACATGGCTGAGCTGGGAAAAGTCCCTGACCACAAGCTGGACAACCTGAGCTAAGAAAAGGATGCTGGACAAAGAGAAACAACTGAGAGAGAGGGAGAGAGAGAGAGAGAGAGAGAGAGAGAGAGAGAGAGAGAGAGAGAGAGAGAGAGAGAGAGAGACAAAGAGGGACAGTGAGACAGAAAGAGACAGAAAGGTGCAGGCTTATGAACAGCATTGGCCAGCCAGCCTAGCCTAATTTGTAAGTTCCAAACAGTGAACACTATCTAAGAAGTGACATCACTGTTGTTCTCTGTCCTTCATCCACATGCATGAACACGTGTATATATAACTATACAAAAAGGACATGAACATTCATACATATGAACAAGCATGCGCGCGCGCGTGCGCACACACACACACACACACACACACTCACACACACACAAACACACACACATGAAGGAAACAAGCAAAATAAAAAAAGCTTGTTCAGGTCCTGTTTGGGCAGCCATACTGTTGAGGTATCATAGTTGAAGCTCCACTGTCATTCATTTCTAGGAAACACAATCTCACAGCAGATCTGTGGTCCTCTGGCTCTTAGCGTCCTTACGATCCCTCTGCTGAGGGGTTCCCTGGTCCTTAGGTACAGGAGTTGTATGGCAGATGCAGCACTGGGCTGAGCACGCCAGGGTCACTTGCTCTCGGCATTTTGACCGTTCTAGTTTTATGTAATGACCTCTGACTGTAACCCTGAGAAATGTCCTTGATGAGGGGCAAGAGGTAAACTTGAACAAGCACAGCACCAGCAGGAATGGAAGGGATCGCGTGGAAGGAGAACGCCTCATGGCAACTGAGGAATGCCAAGAGAAGGGACACAGGGAACACTCTTCACCAGGGATGAGCCCCTCCTTGAGTGGTCTGCTCTGAAATCATGTGTATGAAAGTGATAATAAATCTAAGGAGCAGGTTCTATTTATGTCTTTAAGCACATACATGTATATATGTGTAGCAATAACAGTAAAAAAAATTAAAAGAATACATGGGAGGGATTGGAGGGAGCAGAGATAGGGGATGAAAGATATATAATCATATCTTAATTTTAAAAAAAATTTAAAAATTAAATGGTTGCACATAATATCTGGGCTGCATAAGGCTGATAACCATACAGTGGGTGAGCATGTGTAGCCATCACTGTCTGTGTAATGAGATGAGATAGCAATTCACAGTATCAGAGGGGAAGCGCTCCAGAAAACCCTCCCATGGAGTGCTCCAGAAAACCCTCCTTCCCCCAAACACTCAAGAAAACCTTCCCTGGAAGTGCTCCAGAAAACCCTCCCCAGGAAGCATTGGGAAAGCAAGAAGTATAAAAAGGTATTAGCCCAGACTTCAGGTGATTTAGCCCAGTGGAAAGTGTGGTAAAAGAAAAGAATTGGGGAGACAGCAAGCTGCAGGGGAGCAATGGGGCGATTTGGAAGCCATTAGCAGAAGTAGTTTACAAGAAGATGTATAAACATCTGGATCATTAAAATGACACAGAAGACTTATATTGTTGATGCTGGAGCATTCTCAAATTCTTTCTTCACACGACCTAAAG
The DNA here is from genome assembly GCA_028551405.1 of Uromys caudimaculatus. Taxonomy (NCBI): domain Eukaryota; kingdom Metazoa; phylum Chordata; class Mammalia; order Rodentia; family Muridae; genus Uromys; species Uromys caudimaculatus. Next base: position 96,888,497 of record CM052708.1, read on the forward strand.
ACTCCCTTAGGTCACATCAGAAACCTTAGGAAGAAACATTTAAAAGCCAGGGTGGGTGGGGCACAGTGAGGAAAGTAGCCAGACCTGGAGGTACAGGCCTTTCAGACCGGCATGTGGGAGACTGGCAGTAGGAGAAGCTTGGGCACAAAACTATCCTGAGCTACATGATGAGGTAGAGCCAGCCTAGGCTACTTGGTAACATTCGATCTCAAACAATAATAAAAAAAGTACTTATATTCACAGATCTAATCTTTGATCATTTTAATTTTAGGTAGGAAACTTGGAGAGCCAGACAGAAATGTGAGGCAGAGGAAGGGAAGAATCCTGGCCTAGGAGCTTCGAAAACAAATCACACACACTCTACAACTGAGCTGTGTTCTTTATGGAAATACTGTTTGATAAACATTTGGTTACATCAGTTTTATAAGAACATATTCAGCTAAAGCTGACATCTGATTTAAACACTTTTCTAATCCAACTGGATTAGGTCTCTGTGACAACAGACCTCACAGTGTCTGCCAGCAGCACTTTAATGGGATACCTTTCTGTTTTCTGTATCTTCAAGTATAAGTGCATCCTGCCAGAACTGACTTTGGTGGGATTTTGTTTATTTGACATGATGACTTGAATGCCTTTCACTGCTTCTAGTGTACAGTGGATGGTTTTTCATGTGTGAGTAGGAGTCTGTAGTTGATCTATAAGGCTACTGAAGGGACTCCTCTACCTAATAGACAGACCTTGCCCTTCTCCCCCATTCCCTCTATCTTGCTAAGAAACATTGGATTACATTTAGGAGGTCTATTCCCTTATTTGGCCACTTCCTCCTCCTGAGGCAAACTTCCAAGGTCCAGCTATCAAAGTATTGAAGTCCAGCATCAAAAACCCCCTTTGGCCCACCTAATTAACATGCCTAATTAAAATTAATCCTAATACAGGGATTCCCATTTTACTTTTATAAACTGCCATTTGCCTTTGGGCCACCTCTATCTCCTCTCTTTCCAGAGGCAGAGCTATGTCCTCCAGTTCAAATACACCTCACACCTCTCCTTTGACCCCTGTTTACCATTGCCTTTGTTCACAGCCCCTCCTCCCTCTTCTGTTTCCTGTCTTTGTCTCTTATACCTGCCTTCTGTTCCTCTGAGGCAAATAAACTTCCTCTGTGTTGAGTCAATTTGAGGTTACATACATCTACTGTCCTAAAAATGGGTTGATTCCAGCAGTGTACCAATTACAGCTACTACTATAATTACCACCTTGCCTTTTGTCCTTGTACGTGTCTGGTGTCTCCAAGGATAGCCTCTAAGAAGCATTATTACTTGATGGGAAGTTATACCATCTATAATTTTAGTGGATTTTTTCTAGCTTCTTGTAAGTGGCAGACTGTTTGCAAGCACCCTAGCACCACACAGGAGTCTTCTCCTGTGAGTTGGCTTTTTCTGCCCCACTCTAGTTCCTGAAGGTTTAATCTAGCACTGCTCCCTGAGACTCATCTGATAACTAATGAATCCTGCCTCGTGCTCTCCTTATTTTATATGATTTCATTTTCTCTCCCCAAATAGACTTGAAGCTCACTCTGAGCACCAGCCTCATTCCCTTCACGTTTGCATATGCAAGTGCCTGCCTTACTGGAAATAGAAGCAACTCAGCTGATAAGGGATAAATCATGGAGGAAGAAATTAGCCTGACTTTCTGAGCCTTAGGAAGCGTTACACAACTCAGAGTCCTGCGGGCATTACAATACCTGGCCAGATATTGCTGGTTGAACATCTGAAGGGACAGAGACTCAGAAGCTCGAAGGGAACAAATGCACCTTCGTCACTTTGCTAAGGGTTATAGGTTATCACACTCCTCCCTCCTTGCTTACAAGTAATGGGCCAGTTTAAATCCCCTCAAAGGGCCATGTATAGTTGACTTGTGGAGATTGACCCTCTTCCTCCCAAGCCCATTTTTGCAGAGTTGATGCAGGGCCTGGCCTGACCTGTTTTGTTTGTTTGTTTGTTTGTTTGTTTTAAAAATACTAGATCTTCCCTGCCATCTTCAAAACAATGAACCATTAGAAACTTTTGCCAGTTTTAAACTTGACAAAGCTGTAATCAGTAAATTTTTTTAATAATTCCAACCCGCCTTGGTTTTACATACCAAAGGACCACTAAGAATTGTGATTAGGCTATCTAAAGGCTACAAGCAAAAAGAATTACAGAATTAACAACTATCTAGATGGACAGGAAACAAACAAAGTCGTAATTCAGAAACCTGCCAAGGTAGTCTTTTCTCTTTTATGCTAACATCACACCCATGGCAGCTAATTGGAGAATGAGGCCTAAATTTCCCATTTTCCTGCATGACTCACTCAATGCTCTTTTCACTGTTTCTATGAAAACTATTTATTAAATGATCATTACTGAATAATGAGAATAATGGATGTGGTGAGCACAGAAGTGGGGTGGTAAGAATTGGGAGACATGGATACGGTGGTCCAATTTTCCTCTCCTGTATCAACACAGCCATAGAATTTCAGACAGTCTCAGCAGGGATGCTTATGCCTCTATAGCCCAGCGGTATAACACCTGAGGACTTGTACTTTCCCATGGAACATAGCCACACATTTAATGATGTCTGCTCATTAGAGAAAACAAAAGAAAAATGCCTACTCTGCTTACAATTATTAACACAGACGCACACAAACACAAAACACACACACAACCAAGGAAGTTAAAATTTCTATCACACACTTACCGTCTTCTAAAATAGGAATGTTAATTAAAATATTTTTCTGGGTGCAAAAGTGACAAGAATGTATGGTCATGAGTCAGCAGGAAGAATCATCCCCCTTCTCCATCTCTTCATAACATTCCTGTGGGATTCCCTTACACTGGAGGATACTGTGGTGCTCAGTATCTGTAGAGTATCTGCTCAGTGCTCTATAATACATGTTTACTGTTTCCAGCTGTTATTGATCAGCAAGTACATTTATTAGTACCAGTTATCTTCATTTTGTACCACAATTCATTGAGAGCAACCATTTTAAACATTCTTAGCAACTTTCTAGCCACTGAGCTGTCATTCCAAGAGGTAAAATAAGAAGTTGGTTTCATTATTCTGGCAAAGAGTTTTAGAAATTTATCTCCAAATTAAGACTAAGAAGCTTTACATAAATGTTTTCCAGGATGATCCACTATGGTGATTTGTTGATGTAGAGTCAAGCAGTGGTATTGTCTTCCACATCAGACGCTCATTAGATAATGATTAGATTAGACCTTTGCCATTGGAACTAACTGAGTAGATTCCTCAGGTAGGCTGTTCATCTTGAGAACTTAACTCAAATTGTCAACTTATAAGCATATCTCTTGTTGCTGATGGCATGCCATTGGTTACAAAGACCAGAGAGCTACCATTCATGTCCACAAAGAATTTTGTAAGATAGGTGTGAGAATGTGTCCTACCACCTTCGATTTGGGGATTCTAGTGTCAAGTGTGAAATCAGAGTCTACCCTTGTATTAGTTATTTTTTCTCGCTGTGATAAAACACCATAACTGACATCAGTTATGGAAAACAAAATTTCTTTTGCCGTACGGTTCCACAGCGTGAGAGTCTATCATGTTCAGGAAACAATAAAACAAGAAATAGGCCTGATAGCAGGATCAGAAAGCTAAGTGCTACATCTTCAAAGCAAGCGTGAGCTAGAGGGAAAACAGGAAGTGAGATGCAACCTTAATTCTCTCAGAGTCTGCCCCAGTGATATGCTTCCTCCAATAAAGCCACGCCTCTTAAACCTCCCCAGTGTCAACCAACTGATTAAATACCCAAGCTCCTGGAAGACTTTTATCATTCAAATTACTATGGAGACATTTTTCACTCAAATCACCTCAGCCCTCTTTTCCATTTAGTTGAGAAAAGCTTTATTTTAGGATGTGATATTTATTGCACCCAAACCAAAGACCAACTAAGGATTATGCCTGTCAAAAGTGACTGAAAAAATCATTTAGATGGCAGGCATGTGTGCATGCAATGAGATAAAAACCTACTTAGTCCTTTAGCAAAGGCTTCCCTATTAAATAATGGGATTTTTCCCCCATTTAAAACTATAGCCCCAAACTTGGCACAAAGGCAACAAAGAACATTATAAAACTCTCCATTCTGATGAACTTCTGCCTGGAATGATGGTATTTCCAGTAGTTAGAACTTGCATGGTGAGATATATTAATAATAATATTTTACAATTACCTTGCATTGCTGAATGTGTGTCTGTAGGCATAGATAGTACAGTCCTGCAAGTGTATCAAGTGTTTAAAGTAAGATTGCAATGAAAACATTGCTTCAAGAATTTCAGTGTCTGATTTGCTCAATTAGAAAATCAAGTTTTTCTTCATAGATTGTGCAAAAGTGCATATTGGCCCAGGCTCTACTGGGATTAACATGCAACAGGATCCAAATTTATGACACTTTGCTTTAAAATACTAAGATACTTCTCAGGGAAAGGTTCTAAGTAATGTTAGGGATGCCAGGCAACTAAAAGGAATTTAAAATTCTCTCTCTCTCTCTCTCTCTCTCTCTCTCTCTCTCTCTCTCTCTCTCACTCTCTCTCTCTCCCTCAATTACTTTTATAAAACAATATTAGGCTCCTTGGTTTCTCACTGAGGAATTTTTATTATCAAATGATATTCAACCATTACTTATTTTTTCATAGAATTATTTAAATGAAGCATATATTTTCATAAACATCCAAAGAGCTTTCCCATCTCTATATTAGAGATTCCACGGGTATGATTTGCCTTTTTCTCTCAGAGAAGCATCTGAGAAGTGATCCACATCCTCTTCCTGCCGGAACATTTGTTTAATGCCATATTCCACGTCCCTCATTCTTAAAGGCCATCCCAGCTCCACACCATGCTTCTCAGCCTCTCCAACATGTTATACACCCTCCACTGTTACACAGTGACTCTGAACATGGCTTGACTCCACCATGAGCTTCTCTGCATGTTCCCAACTCCTGCACTCCCTGGCCAAAGAGTCGCTCATTAGCCAAAGGATCCTCTATGCCTGTACTGTACAGCTTAGAAGCCTTTTCCATTGTGTTGGATATCCTATATTAATATCGGTTGTAGCCTGAGAAACTAGGTCCTTTTATTAAACCTTGAGATTAGACTTCTAGAACAGAGGGCACTAGCTACTGTGTATCTTCATAGAAATCTATGCAAAAATGCAAGACAGCCATCTTACTTATAAGGAAGAAGCAGCAGCTTTAGTCATCTTTGTGAGATCAGCCGCAGCAGTAGCTTTGAACAGGACAGAATGGTTGAGGGAGAGGCTGGTCCCTGGAGGCTGTTTCATAGCTAAGACAGAGAGAGAAGTCATGGCTTCTAGGGGATTGCCAGCTTTCCTTCAGTGGGCTACTATGAGGCCTCTCAAGGATTCTCAAGGATCATCCTGAACTGCCAGATTCAAGTTCTAAACCCAAAGCCTTCCATCTGAGGCATCGCCCACATGGTTCTGGTAATGAGTACAACACATCTTATCCTTAATTATTAAGAACATTTCAGGCCAAGAAGGAAAGAGATGATGCTTTCCACTGCAAAAGAATGTCCATTCATGCTACCTCCACACCGTCTCAATGATAACAGCAGAGAAAACATTCCCGAAGAGGAAAAAGCACTCAGAGATTTATTTAGTCCAATGCAAGCAGATCTTTCACAGAAGCTGATGTGTAGAAGCTAAAGATTTCAGAGGTTCATTAATAGACCTGTTACTTGCTCTTCTGCCCACAGCAGACACCACCTGTCAGTGGCAGCAATAGCTTTCCTCTATATTACCCTCTAGTCATTGACACAGATCTTGTTGGCTCTCTTGTAAGATCAAAGAGCCCACTGCAAAATAAGCATGTGGATTAAAGTGCTTGCTTCAATCCAAAACTCAGAGCAACAAGTCTCTGAGAGATCTGGAGCCTTTGAAAGAAAGACTTATTCGAAGAACCATTGTTGTAGTACCATAGGGAAAACAGTAATTTACAGTGCCACAGTACTAACAGGGTGCTTTGTTAAGTCCATGGCAGACTGAGATGGCTCTGAAGTTGGGTGGTTAATTTATTGCCTGGTGCTTGAGTGGACAGTATAACTAAGGAACAGGGAATAAGAAAAAGCTGGGGTTAATCAGTTACTGTTAACATGCCACCCAGATCACAACCAAGAATGTCCAAGAGTCACCCATTACTCTGATCATTTGAATCATAAATGCCCCCCATAGTCTTCAGCATGTGAGTATTTGCTTCCCAGTTGGCAGCACTATTTGTGTAGACATAGGATATGTGGACTTGCTACATGATTTATGTTACTGGAGATGGGCTTAGAAGTTTAGACACTCATAACATTGTGAGTTTTCTCTCTTATTCATGTTTGCAGTCCACAATGTCAGATGTCAGCTGCTGCTCTAGCCACTGTGCCATCCCTCGAAGAGCATGGACTCTAAATCTGTAGAATCATACACTCAAAGAAAGTCTTTCTTCTATAAGATGCCTTGGTTATGGTCATTTATCAAAATAGAAAAGTAACTAACAGGGGCACAAGCTGACCAGAAAGCCACCATCTCCCTTCCTCTGGCCCATAACTACCTCCATTCAAACCAGAAGTTTGCATGAGATGAAATCCACTGTTGAAATGAAAATATTGTATCTAGGCACATGGCTTTGTGCAGAGACCTAGTGTGGCATGAATATATTATGTGTTAGCTAATTTTGCATAAAGAATTGAGATTAGTATGCTCTATCTGCTCCATGGCAGGTTGGCTTTGTGGGGAACTAGATGACATGGGTATGTTTGACCTGGGCCACAATGAACTGGCTTTTCACAAGGACCTGACTGACTTACTTTTTAGGTGAGTTATCAAAACATGGAAGTATGAAAGAATGGAACTAGGATTGTGAGACTTGGCAGAAAGTAGAAAGTAGAAAGGAATTCAAAAGTAATGGGAAAATATTTCAAAACAGTGGCCCTTTAACAGAACAATGGCATAGTTAAACAGTCATTCCACACTTGGGGATCACAAATTAAATCTGCTATCTGGTGAATTTCTTGGCTTGCGACTCGGGCTGCACTTCCCTGCCCCTAATAGTGAAGCAAATCGAGACAGCCAGGAGCAAATGAGACCTCAGGTGTAGGTGAGCTCAACCAAAATAGACTCTCTGGAGTCAGCTTCATTGGGACAGCTTGTTTAGTGGGAGGAACAAAGGCTACTTGAACCATTGGAGGGTGTGTAGGGGCTTTTAGAGTGAGCATACATTGTTGGCCAGGGCTAGGGCATTGACGATTCCTCATTTGCATAGGAGAAAGTCCAGGAGCTGCTGGACATGACCTTTTAGGGTGAGAGGAAGTTTAACTAGGTTACTGGTCTATGTGACATCCTCCAGAGGGCAAAGGTGGGAACCCAGGGCTATCTGTGCTAAGACACACAGGGCGAGGTGGTGTGGGAGCAATCCTACTCCTGCCTATCTCAGGATGAGATATCTGGGGTTTGGACACACCTTGACCCCACTCTTGTTCTTGGCTGACTCTTCATAGATCCACCGATTCATAGCCCCACATACATTGACCTCTGTGAACACCTGCCCTGTGCCAGGGTGTAGTGTTATGGTAAGGCCCTGTGAATTCACTAGCTAACAACCCTGCTATCACAGGGGAAAAGAACTTTTAAGTAAAAATCTGCACATAAAATGCTACGGAACTGAAGACTAAGTTATGTACTAGATGCATACTGCTCAATTTTGCCTGGGAGCTGATAATAAGAGGTATTCCTGGGGATATCTGAGCTAGTGAAACTGAGGTACAAAAATGTTGACACTGAAATATGAAATAACAATTCTGTTGAAAGATCTTAGCAACTCCAAAACTCCAAAAAGGGACAACAGGGCAGGAAAGGACTACAGGACCTGCTGCATCTTGCCTCGGCAAGAGTTCTACTCCAAACTTTTCGTTCACTTTAGTCCATGTCTAATAGTCAACACCCAATCTTAGAACCAGGATGCTGCACACAGAGCTTAAATGTTCTGTCCAAGGTCAGAAAACTGGAAACTGATTGGTCAGGGAGAAAAGCCTGTGACTATCTGTTTTTAAGAGTTTACTTTTCATTTGTTTGCTTTGAGGCAGGGGCTCACTATACAGCCATTAAATCAATGTTCTCTTGTCTATGCCTCCAGAGTGTTGGGTTTCAGGTGAGTGCCACAATGCTCAACTAAAACCAGACTTTTTGGAGTAGAAATTATTGTGATGGAGCTGTTCTCTCTCTCTCTCTCTCTCTCTCTCTCTCTCTCTCTCTCTCTCTCTCTCTCTCTCTCCATTAATGAGCAAACCAGAACTAAAACTATCTGTAGACATGACCAAATGTCCCTGGCAATACAAAATCATCCCCAGTTAAGACTAACTCAAGGTTTCTTCACATCACAGTATCCTGGGAGTGAGGTTACTTTGGACATGAATTCCAGAGACAGAAAAGGTGTCAACTTTGAAGAATCATTTCGTACATATTAAAAGACGGAGAGGAGTGGGTGCGATGTCTCAGTGAGTATAGTGCTTGCCCCACAATAATGAAAACCAGAGTTCAGATTCTGGGATACTGTGACTGAGAAGCTTCCCCTAACATGCTCCAGTTGGTGGTGCTGTATCAGGGAAGAGAGTGAAATACATAGGAGATATAGCCTTGTTGGAGCAAGTGTGACACGACACTGGGAATGGACTTTGAGTGTTTATAATCTCACTATATTCCCTGTTCTGTCTGCTTCCTGTATAGGAGTCAAATACAAGCATCCAGCTTCCTGTTCCTACTGCCACCATGCTACATCATGGGTTCCTCTGGGAGCATAAGCTAAACTAAAGTTTAAGCTTCTCCTGTTCATGGTATCTTATCATAGCAACAGAAAAGTTACTAATTCATATTGCTAACACTCACATAAATGCTAAGCACACTAGTAGGTGTCTATAACTGCACACAGGGAAGTTGAAGCAGATTCCTGGAACTCACTGGCCCATCAGCATGTTTCTGTAAGAGATCCTGTGTCAAAACATAAGGCAAAGAAAGATTGAGAAAGACTCCCAATGTTGACCTTTGACTTCAACATGCAGGCTCACATATGCACATGTGCACTTACATGCACATGTCCACATGCTGACACCATGAAAATACATACACATGCATATACCCCCCAATGGACATAAGACATGGAATACTGATCCAAATAAATACTTAAACATGTACAAAAGCCCAATGCATCAAATTGAGAATGTCGGCACATTAGGAGGCACAGAACCAGTCCTGTAAGCCTTCCCATAGTGCATCCAAGGCTAGAGGCTTTGCCTTTCTCATAATCTCTCATGCCAAGCAGTGCATTGCTATTTGCAGGCTCTCCCCAGTGAATGGTGCCAAGGACTCAGCAAAAGCAACAGTAGCCTGCCCTCTATGACCCCCTCTGTATCCAAGTCTGATACAAGCATGTCTGCTGTGCTCATGTTACATGATGGAATCTTCATTAATAACTGGAATAGGAGGCTAGAAATTCCACTTTTAGGTTACTACACTGACAATTGAGGTATGAAATCTTCCAGTCACAGGAGGAGGAGAGCACACAGGGATAATAAAAAGACAGGGTAAGAGGGACAGAGACAGATGACCGAAAAGAAAAAAGGGCAAACATCCACTGGTAGTTTTCTACACAAAGCCATTTCAACAAGAAAACAACATAAAGAACTTCTAATATCCACCTAGGTAAGTACTGAAGCAAGCTGAGAAAGGCAGAGAGCATCCATAAGACAGTGTTAGGATTCTGTGTTCATGAGAGAGCCTGGTGCAAATGGGGAGCCATCCCAGCTTATGTCGGACAGGCTCACTAAGAGACTTTGTGGAAGAGGAGGAGAGAAATCCTTGGAGGACAATTACAGTCCTCCAATATCCCTGGAGTCCTCATCTCTGCCACCAAAGCCATATTTGCTCTCCCCTTGCCTTCTCATCTCCTTGCCAGGCAATCTCAATTGCTATTAAAACAAATTGCTAAGTGCTGTTAACTCAGAGGGAGCAGACTGCTGACATGGTGATGAATGAATTCAAGCAGTCTTCAAAGCAATGCAGACTGCCCTTTCCTCTGCCTGTTACAGGAAGTAGTTTGTAGACCAATTTTCTATCCTTTTCAGAGGACAGAATCAAGATCCGAAGAGTTAAACCCCTCGTCCTCTGTGATCTGCTAGATGAAGGCTTATCTGAAAAGAATACTTCAGAGGGATTCATTTGCTATTTTTGCATTAGTTCTGAAATAACACATTGCTTTATAACCAATGCTTTCAAGTATGCTATGCCTTAAATTACTCAGAAGAAAAAGATCCATCTTTGTAAACGTCCTTTACTTTTAGCAAGTTTTCTCTTCTTAAGCTCTCTCTCTCTCTGGTTGCTGCTATACAGATTGTGCCTGCTTGGCACTAGTGAGTTCAAAGACAAACTTGAATTAAGAAGCTGGTCACATCAAACTATTTCACAAAATAGATCCAGCAGGAACACTGACAAAGTCATTCTATGAGGCCACAGTTAAACTACACAAAAACTCAACAAAGGAAGAGAATTTCAGACCAATTTCCCTCATAAATATTGATGCAAAAATACTCAAAAAATACTTGCAAACTGAATCCAAGAAAACATCAAAACCATCATCCACAATGGATGCATCCCAGGGACGCAAGGGTGGTTCAATATATGAAAATCCATCAGTGTATTCTACCATGTAAACAATCTGAAAAAGACACACAGATCATCTTATCAGACACTGAAAACACCTACCACAAAATCCAGTATCCCTCCATCTTAAAAGTCTTGGAGAGATCAGGAATTCACCATACCAAAATATAATAAAGGCAATATATAGCAAGCAAATGGAGAGAAATTTAAAGCAATTCTACTAAAATCAGGCACAAAACAAGGCTACCCACTTTCTCTGTGTCTATTCAATATAGTATTTGAATTTCTAGCTAAAGAAATAAGACAACTATAGGAAATCAAAGAGATACAAATTGGAAAGGAAGAAGTCAAAGTATTGCTATTCACAGATGATATAATAATATAACATATGTGTCCACAAAAAAATCTACCAGAGAACTCCTACAGCTAATAAACACCTTCAGCACAATGGCTGAATGTAAAATTAACTAAAAAAAAAAAAAAGTAGCCCTTCTTTATGCAAATGATAAACAGAGTGAGAAAGAAATTAGCAAAGCAACACCCTTTGCAATAACCACAAATAGTATAAAATGTCTTGATGTAACTCTAACCAAGCAATTAAAACACCTATATGACAAGAACTTTTAAGTCTCTGAAGAATGAAATTGAGGAAGATATCAGAAGATAGAAAGATCTCTCATGTTAATTGATTGGTAGGATTAGCATATTAAAATGGCCATCTTACCAGAATCAATCCACATATTCAATGCAATTCCCATCAAAATTGCAACACAATTCTTTACAGACCTTGAAAAAGCATTTCTCAACTTCATATGGAAAAACAAACAAACAAAACAAAAAAACAAAAGAAAAAATACAGAAGAGCTAAAACCTGTACCATAAAAGAAATTCTGGGGGTGTCACTATTCCTGGTTTTAAGCTGAACTACAGAGCAGTAGTAATAAGAACCACATGGTATTGGCATAAAACCAGACAGGTTGATCACTAGAATAGAATCAAAGACCCCAAAATAAACCCACACTTCTACAAACACTTGGTTTTTGACAAAGAAGCCAAAACCATACAATGGAAAAATGAAAACAACTTCAACAAATGAAGCTGATATAACTGGATATCTACATGCAGAAGAATGAAATAGATCAATATTTATCACCCTGAAAAAAAATCTCAAGTCCAACTGAATCAAAGACATTAAAATAAAATCAAGAATACTACACCTGATAGAAGAGAAAAGTGGGAAATATCCTTGAACACATTGACACAAGAGACAACTGAACAGAACAGCAATAGTTCAGGCACAAAACCCACAAATTAATAAATGGGACCTTGTGAAACTGAAATGCTTCTCTAAGGCACAGGAAACCATCAATAGGAACAAATGGCAACCAACAGATTGGGAAAAGATCTTCACTAACTCTATATCCAACAGAGGACTGATATCCAAATATATAAAGAACTCAAGAAATTAGACACCAACAAACTAAATAACCTAATTAAGAAATGGGGTACAGAACTAATCAGAATTTTCAACAGAGGATCTCTAATGGCAGAGAAGCACTCAAAGTAATGTTCAACGTCCTTAGTCATCAGGGAAATGCAAATCAATACGACTCAGGAATCCCACCTCACACCCATCAGAATGGTTAAGATCAAACACTCAAGTGAGAGTACTTGCTGGCAAGGATGTGGGAGCAAAGGAAACACTTTTCCATTGCTGGTGGGAGTGCAAACTTGTACAACCACTTTGGAAATCAATTTGACAGTTTTTTACAATACTGGGAATAGTTCTACCTCAAGATGCAGCTATACCACTACTGGTCACATACCCAAAAGATGCTCCACCATAACACAAGGACACTTGTTCTACTATGTTCATAGCAGTTTTATTCGTAATAGCCACAAACTAGAAACAACCTAAATGTCCCTCAACTGAAGAATGGATAATGAAAATATGGTACATTTACACAATGGAATACAATTCAGCTATCAAAAACAAAGATATCACGAATTTTGTAGGCAAATGTATATGATATGTGATGAATTATAGAATTTCATCATGAGTGAGGTAACAGACTCAAAAAACAGGCACATATGGATATTACCCATAAAATAAAGGATAATTATGCTATAGCCCACATATCATATATATCCTGGTGGGACTTCCAATGGAGGGAGGGTGTCACCAACTCATCCACAAAATCTTTGATCTCAAATTTGTCCTTCCTACAAGATGTTCAGGGACAAAGATGGAGCAGAGATTGAGGGACTGTCAAGCCAATGACTGGCCCAACATGAGACTCACTCCATGTGAGAGAGCCAACCCCTGACACTACTGATGATACTCTGCTATGCTTGTAGACAGAAGTCTAGCATAATTGTCTACTAAGAGGCTACTTCTAGCAGCTGATGGAAACAGATGCACAGACCTACAACCAAACATTAGGCAGAACTCAGGGAGACTTGGGGAAGAATGGGGGAAGGACTGAGTTAGCCAGAGGGGTCAAGGACTCCACAAGAAGACCTACAGAGCCAAGTAACCTGAACCGTGTAGTCTCGTGGAGACTAAACCACCAACCAAAGCACACAAGGATTGGACCTAGGGCCCCTACACATTTGTAGCAGATTTACAGTTTGTTCTTCACATAAGTATCCTAACATTTGGAGCAGAAGCTGTATCTCACTCTACCTGCTTGTGGATCCCCTTTCACTATCTCTCCTGTCTTGCCATGCCTCAGTGGAAGAGGATAAGCTTAGTCCTGCTGAGACTCACTGTCTCATGGCAGGGTGGTACTCAAGGTGTCTTCCTCTTCCCTGACAAGAAGGAGCTTGTCTTATGTTCTTCTTGACAATGTGAAGAGATGTTCCTAGCTGTTCCTCAGTAAGACTTCCTTAGTCTCTTCTTAATAATCAAACTTCATTGACTTCCCTACTGTGAACACTGCCATTGGTGTTCACAAAGTAGGCAGTGAGAATATGGGGCACTTTGTGGCCAGGATGATTGAATGAATGCACTGGTATTTAAAGAAAGGAGCTAAGCTGATATATGGCCACAGTACCAGAGGAACAGAAATGGACACCTCTTAAAATGGCACAAATGTCTAAAAGACATTGCCCTTATAACTAGAGAGATGGATCATCAGTTACAATCTCTTGCTGTCCCCCAGAAGGCCAGAGTTCAATTTCCAGTACCCACATGTCAACTCATATCTGGCTAAGAGTCAAGTTCCATGGGACCCAATACTTTCTTTTGGGTTTCAATGGCAACTAACACACACACACACACACACACACACACACACACACACACACACACACACACATACACACACCGATTTATTTATTTTATATGCTTGGTGTAGACACACTACATGTGTACTACATGCACCTGAGGTGGTGAGAGAAGAAATTTCAGGAACCAGCTGTCTCCTTCTACCATGTGGACCCAGGGATTGATCTCAAATTCAGGTAATCAGGGCTGGCAGTTAGTACCCTCACCTGCTCAGCTATCTCCCTGGCCATGAATTTATATGAATGTGGACAAAGACATTAGCAAGGGCTGTGTAGAGATATGAATGGTTTCTGGTGCTATATTAGATCAAAGGATCCCAAGAGTGAGTGGGTTGAGACAATTTACGAGGTTTCCTTGGGAATTGCTGTTGACCCACTGCCTTGCAGCCCCTCCTCAGAGCCCTGGCAAAGCAGCACAGGATCACAACTGCTACCCTAGGCACTGATGTGCCTCTGGCTCTGCATCCATTCTCTGTAAATGCATAGTCAGTGTTCTGAGCCAATTGATATTTTAACTTCTTTTCAATTTTCTTCTCTTCCATGGCACCCTTGCTGCTCATCCTAGATCCTGTCACCTCTTCCAGAATCAAAACCTCAGTTTTTTACATTTTCAGCTTAATTATCTTAAGTACTCAACTTTACCGACTTCAACATCAAAAGTCTCCTGAGCCCTCATGCCTCATCCCTCACAACTACCACTTCTTTTTTATCTAAAATGGAATATGGTGTTCTATCTATCACTAAAGTTATGCTTCCATAGACCAATTATCTTGCATCTTCTGTATCACCATAGTGAAGCTAAAATGTTGGCCTGAATTTTGACTAAAAATGATGTTATATTGTTTCTGTGTTTACCACTAATTTTAACTGTTCTGAGATCTCAGTTTGATTAAGAATTGGACTCAATGTACTATGAATTGCAGGATTCGAAAAATGATATCCACTGAGCTAGGGCGCATGAGAAAAGAAGGTGTATCCGGAACTGGTCTGATGCCACTGTATATTCAAATGCTAATACTGGCTCCCAAGAAATGGTTACCCTGACAAGCAGATCCTCACATACAGCAAGTAATGTTTTGTAAACCTTGCTCCCCAATTTAAATCTATTGGTTAAATAAAAATGCCTACAACCAATTACTGGGGAGAATAAAATAGACAGTGTTTCAGTGAAAGGGCTGAGAGCTGCAGGTAGGGACCACGAGGAAGAAGGAGAAAGGAGGAAGGAGGAAGGAGGAAGGACGAAGAAGATGGAGACAGATGGAGGTCATTATGAGAGGAGATAGATGGGGAGCACATGGCCAGAAGAAGTAAACTCTGAGGACAGGCAGATGGAGCAGAAATAGTCCAGAAGAGCCATAAACAGCAAGTATTTGGGGAGCACAGCTGGGGAAGTAGCCAGACTAGCATTAGAAAAATAGACTAGGTAATTCCCCCAGTATTTGTGCTAAAGATTAATAAATAAATCATAGTCTGAGTTTCATTCATTTGGAAGCTAACAAAGGTAGAAATAATTTACTAATGTACAAAGGTGAATGAGGCTCATGACAAATCTATGCTTCACTTGAATTTCATTTGTCTTTGCGATATCCCTATAGAAATATGTTATATATATAAACGCTTCAATATATATGTATATGTGTGTATAGGTGTGTATGTATATATATATGTATGTGTGTATGTGTATATATAATATATATAGTATATGTATAATTATATATTAAAGTTGAGGGGGAAGAGAGAGAGAGAGAGAACCAAGAATCGTTGGAAAAGCTACTCTGAAGGCTTTGTCTGGAAGCCAGGGCTGTGATGGGACTGGAAGACATCAAAGCCTTAGACGTAGCTTTTCTGTTTTTGTGTCTGTTTATTTTACTTTAACTCTAGAAATCATCTGTTTAACAGCAAATGTTTATTAAAAGCAGGAACAATCTTTCAGATGCTTTTCTAAGCAGTTGGAACTCAAATCAGCAGACAACGCAGAGTAAATAACCTTGACTTAATGAAGCTTGAGACAAGTTTGGAAGGGAGATTAAAAACAATGATAAATTACTAAATTACACAGCATGTTAGCAGTCATTATGAACTGTATCAGAGAAAAATATGGAGAATAAGATAAGAACAAATACAGTTGTCATTAGTTAAAGAAAACAAAGCTGGGTTATCACTAATAAAATGATAGAGTGCAGTTTTGATCTCTGGGTGAAAGATAACTCTAGGGGAATGGTAACACGGACTCAAAACTCAATTCTGGCTGGACTGTTTTTACAACAAGGGGCTGTTATTGTGTAAGGTGTTCAAGGCCATGGGGACTGCTGCCTCAGGCTTGCAGAAGCATTCACAAAAGTCACTCTACAAGAGAACTGCAGATCCTGGATGCCTTGGGTGCATTGCACAACATGTGGCCTTTAAAATACCTGGTGCTGCAGAGTTGGCAAGAATGCTGAATGCAGCAAGGTTTACTTTCTCTCTAATTGCTGTCAAACTCCTATCTTAGGAGAGGAAACACTACACAAAATAGAAAGTGGACTCAAACCCAGAATACCATAGGTTCAAATAGGATGTGCTCAGACAACTCCCAGTTCACACAGAGCATGGACAGAGAGGAGCATAAGAGTGAAGACATGTGGGCCTGTTGCCAGCTGCTAAGCACACCCTCCATTTCACAAGTACTATGTACACAGCAGCTCACTGCATCCCTGAAATGCCTTGAGAACTGACCTGCTTACCCCATTTCATGGATGGAGGAATTGAAGCTCCGGGGAGAGGAAGAAATTAGCCTGCTCTTGAGAACAGTGCTGTTGGCATCTAGGTTTCAACTCTATGAACACTGTGACCTTAGGAAGCTGTGTTCTTCTTTGGGTCTCAGTTTTATAAAGTTATAAATGGAGGCAAGTGGACCAGATCACTTTAAAGATCCTCTTCTGATGGTGCCAGGATACGCTGGATGCTGTGCAGCCTTAGCCTAGATGTCCTAATACCAGCTTTTGCGATCTGGTCAGAGTAGTGTCTGACATGGTATCAGCACCAGCAGATGCTGGATGAAGGTATGCTATCAACCAAGGCTTGTGCACATATGCATCATTTATTCTCTCTTGATAGTCAATGGGTAGAATATGGCAGAGACTGTTCCATGAATGTCTTGCCTGGTTCTCTTCCAATTTTCCCCTTCTAAAATGAAAACTTTTGAAATGGTCCTTTTAGGAATTCATATACCAAACAGGGAGGTATAACAAGCATTCACATAGAAACTAAAGGCCCCAGCAACCAGCTCTGAGTCTCCAGAATAGAGTTCAAATGCTTCTGGCTCTGAGTGCCCAAGTGTACACCACAGGAGGGTGTGAGGACCTTTAGTCCACAAAGGAAACCTTGTGTGCATGCAGCCTCCAGCTGACCATGAGCAGCAATAGTCAAGATCTCAAAGACAAAAAAACAGAGCAGAGATTAGACTCAGACTCTATAACATCAGCTTGAGGATGAAATCTTAGACTCTACCTTTTCTGAGAGAAAGGAAAAGTGAATGATTTTCTTTTAGTATAATTAATATTTATATAATGTATCTATTTGGATCTAATATTTCTTATTGTGAAAAGCTTATAGCATGCCTTACTAAAAAATATTCCCATACCACCACTGACCAAATGCCCAAAGTGTTCAGTTGCCTAATAGAGAGCTGCCATCTGGGGAGCACCTGGCAGGTCGTCACTGGAGTCCACTGCAGCCAGCAGTACTGCTCCCCACTGTTACGTCTTCTGCAGTCATCTTTTCAGTCTCTCCTCAGAACTTCCTCATTCCATTTAGTTCAGCTCATGGTGTTCATTAAGGAATAGTTTACCACGTGACCACCAAGAGACCCACTGTTCCCTCATTCAACAGTCGCTCCACGCTGTTCAGAAAACCTGTATTCAAACATTTTCTTGTTGTTCTCTTAAATCATTTTAGATTTATTTTATCTATGTGTGTTTTCCTGCATGCGTGTTTGTGCTTAGTGTTCAAAGTCAGAAGAAGGCATCAGGTCCCTTAGAATTGGACTTCCAGGTGGCTGAGAGCCACCATGTGGGTGCCGGAAATCAAAGCTGGTCCTCTGCAAGATCAACAAGTGCTCTTAACTGCTGGACCACTTCTCTAGTCCGTCCTGTTGTCTTTCAGTAAACATCCCTCAATCTAGAGCTTCATATGAAAGTTATAGTCTGTGCTTGTGTATGCACTGGGCATTTTAGGCTCTAAAACTTCGTCTCTAAAATTAGGGAGTCCTTTCCTGTAACTGAATATCGTTCCATTCATTAACGCCAGCATGTCTCTGTCCATTCTTGGTTTGTGGGTTCCTGAGTATTTTCCTGGTTTTATATAGCTTCATTTTAAGCACTAAGTGTTCTTATAAGGGAGCCACAAAAATTATAATCTGCTTTTTGTATTTTGCTTGTGTTTGATAGAGAGAGAAAAGTGGGGGAGAGAATGTGTACATATGTGTTAAAGTGAAATTCACTTTCTTTTATGTTTGCAAATGGTGTGTGTGTGTGTGTGTGTGTGTGTATGTGTGTGTGTGTGTGTATGTGTGTGTGTTAGTTTTAACATACACATCACTATAGCTCCCAAGTTCACTTGAGCCAAGAGGTATGTTCTAATAGCTACATATGCTGGAGACTGCAAAAGGCAAAATGGTAGGTACTCTTCTCACATTTTAAGTTCTGTCATGGCTTTTTATGGAAAGTGCTAGTTGAGCAAAACATTGTAGCATTAAGTTCCCATTCAGTATACCACTGGGCTTCTGGCTTCATGTCTACATACAGACAAGCTATTCTGATCATTTCAAGTCCCACTCTCAACTCTGCCTCTCTTCCACCAAGACCCAGGGTCATTAAAGAGTTAAAGGCTCTTTGTTTCATATGTACAAGTACTTCGACTTTCAGGGATGCTATAAGTCAATCACCATTCGTTAGCACACATTTCTCTACCTGCCTGTAGAGTACAGGTTCCTGTATGATGCTCACTGGGCTTTCTAACCAGTGGGGAATCCAATGCTGTAAAATAATCAATGCTTGGTGTCAGGCTGAGTGCAATCCTGAGTTTTTGCTAAATGCTATCAGAGTACCTGGGCAGCTTACCTCTACCTGAAATCTCTATTATTTAGTAATGTGCAGAACGTTTTAATTTTTCAGGCCAAAATATTGAGCTATAAAAACAAATACATCCACTATCATTTAACTGCTTAGGCTCCTCAGGATAGCACTGTGTGTGTGTGTGTGTGTGTGTGTGTGTGTGTGTGTGTGTGTGTGTGTGTGTGTGTGTGCACGCGCGCGCGCGTGCATGTATGTGTGCATGTGAGTGTGTATTGTGCTGGAAATTAAACTCGGAGCTCCATGTTTTTAAGGCAAATACTCTACTACTGAGCCCCCAGTCCTAGGATGACATAATTTTATTCTTGGTGAGTTTAGTTCACCTCACTTACGTGAAAGGAGTTTTCCATCAGTCTGAGACCCTTCCCATTTCTCACTAGAGCTTTCCCAAGTCCTGCAGGTTCCTCTGATCTTGCTGAGGGCCCGTGAACTCTCAGCCACTGTCAATCAGCACTTGCCCCTACACTGTCTGTGCTCCTTTGTTTTGAACTCTCTTCTCTTCCAGAAAACCTATTCACTTTAATTTAAACTCCTTTAGGTCTCCTGGCTTGGGTTTCACATCATCAGCACTCTTGATAGTTATGACTCATTCTGGACCATTCTTCCTGGCATTGAGATGATCTTGTAAGATCTACCTGGGTCCTTCAGTCACATGACATCTTATTTTCTTGTCTGTTCCTTGATTGGATGGAGAGGCTTTGGAGATCACTTGAAAATAAATGTATTTATTGTATTTTTTGATTTTATAATATAATTACATCTCTTTCCTCCTTCCAAATCTTACCATATTCCCCTACCCATGTTCTCTTTCAAACCCATGGCCTCTTTTTAGTCCAATACTCTAAGCAGAAAACAATGCTACTGCAGGGCTCTGAGATTGTACAAGGGAACTCTGGGTAAATTAAGAAAAAGTGTCAGTGTGGGTGAATTTGAGCATTGTAGATCTAACCTGTAATACCATCACTTGAGAGATTGAGGAATAAAGATCATGAGTTCTAGGCCCAGTTTCCAAACAAACAAGGGATAGAAATGCAGGTTTAAATTAAGGGCCTTTGAGGAATTTGACACTTCTACATAATTTTAGTTTTTTTTAATTCTTTGCATGAGAGGCAGCATTAACCATTTATTATAATTATGTTGGTGGTCTCTCATTTTCTGTGCTCTCAATGTGTGCATGGTTTGTGAAAACTTCTAAAAAGGGAGGCATGGGATGGAGGCTGTGTCCTGCCCTAGATCAGAAGTGTCTTAATTGACCAGGATATTCTTGGTATGGATGGCAAGGCTGCCAGAAGCTGCTAAGCAGAACAGTTCTGATTGTCTTGTGCTGGGACTTCCTGCTGCAGACCAGTGATCTCCTTCAGTCACTGTCTGAGCATCCTGATGAGATAATTAGAGTGAACTGGGTGGGTGTCTTATTGGATTTCCTCCAGAGTTTGTGAAATGACAGATACAGCATTTGAGTGTGAAAAGTCCTTCTTAGGGAGAGGGGTTTGCTCTTCCAAAGGCTCTCCTCTCACTTCTCTAGACAGCAGTGACCTCAGAGAGCAAAAGTGATGATTTTGTTTCCCTGTTTGAAAGTGTCCAAAATGTAATCACCCAGAAGAAGCCCCAAATGCCCTCATTCCCATGACAATTCTGGGAAGGCCTCAGATGCCTTTAAAGCAATGCACCCAGCTTTCCTGTCAGTCTGAGAGGATTCTAAAGCCTCTTTCTTACTTTCTCCCTTTCAGAGATGGCTTTCTCCTTTCCCTGTGCTTAGTACTCACACTAGCCAGTACAAGACTGTTTGGTGTGTTATTAACCAGACACATATGTGTTTTGCATACCAACTGAAAATTAAAACCATATGGAAATGTTCAGTAGAAAGAAATACATTGAGGAAACATAATACTCAGTAATTGAAGGGGAAATACAGCCTCCACGAAGTCCTTGGGGCCCTGGTTCCTTCTTTTCAAAGAGACCTTTGCTCAGTTTGGTAAGTACCTATTTCTCAATCATCCCTGGGGATCTTTACATCAATGAGGCCCAAGGACAGAAACACAGCATCCGCCTTAAATCCTTGTCTGCATTAGTCCTTGGAAGATACAGTGGCGATCACCAGGGACAATGAGGCACACTTCATCCCATAAGTCAGTCTACCTCCCAGCAATGTATGTCTAGTCCTCAGCCCTTCTGTTGCAGAAGAGAAAAATAAAGCAAGAGCACACAATATAATTTTCAATGAGGGGCTGAACCAAATTTGAAAATTTCTTCACTCAGGAATTGCTAATCTCTGCTTCACAGCACTGTAGAAAATGTTTCCTTTTGAGATACAAAAGCCCCATGTTTTGATATTTAGCTTGATGGACACATGAAAACACAGAAGTTACATGTATTAATGGAGTAGCATGCAATGCTCACATACTTTTACACACTGGATACTATTTAATCAGATGTGATATTTATTTTTCCAAGTCTGGCTCATTTTATTTAGCATAACAATATCTAATTCTAGCCATGTTGCTACAGGATTTCATATTTTTTCCTTGATTTGTGTGTGTGTGTGTATATATGTGTGTGTGTGTGAGGGGGGCAGAATTACTCTTTGCTTTTGTGAATATTGCTGGGAGTGTTGGTTTTCTTTCTTTTGGCTATGTAAACCCTGTATCTGAATTGCCAAGTCATGTAGTAGTTTTTGTCTTACTCTCTTGAGAACTCTGAGCATTGTTTTTCATAATGGCAACATTGTTTGGCATCCTTGTTGACAGTAGTGTTTCTGTTTATGATGGTGTCATTCACACTAAATTACAGTGATACCTCATTGCACCTTACATTTGCACTTCCTGTATCATTAGTGATGTGAACATTTCATATTCCTGATGTCCAAATGTATATATTATTTGCATAAATATCTATCCAGTCCCTTTGCCCATTTTTAAGTTAAGTTTGTTGATTGACAATTTCATACATGTATGCAGTGCATCTTGATTACTCTCTTCCCTGTCTGTTTTTACCCTGCCCCACCCTAGCAACCCCTGCTACCTACCAACCCCATTCCTACATCCACGACTTTGTTTTACTTTGTGAACCATATATGGAACCCAGAGGCATGTTTGTAGTGATGAGGTTGCAACTCACCACTAGAGCCTGAAGGACTCCATCAATGACTGCATGTGTTGTGCACTGCCCATCACTCAATTCCTATCAGCAATCAACAGGTCAACTGGAAAAGAGTGCTCCCCAGGGCCATCCCTCATCCCTGATTGACTGTTAATAGGCCCAGAATTTGTCCATTTTCAAACTGGATTATTTGTTTTTCTTTTTTTTATTGAATTTTTGGAGTTTCTTCTATATTGTGTATCAATCCTTTGTCAGACATAGTTTGCAAATATTTTCTTCCATGTCATAGCTTGTCTTTTTACTCTGTTGATCATTTGCTTTGCTCTTCATAAAAGAAGCCTTTTAATTTGACATGATTCCATGTATCAAGTTTTCCTTTTTGTGAAGCAAAATCAGGACCAAACCTAGGGCCTTGCACATTACAGACAGCTGCTCTACTGCAGAAATAGACCCACATCCCTTTGCTTCTGTTTCCTGTGTTCCTATAACCTTGTTCAAAATATCCTGGCAACTCCAATATCTCATGACTTCTGTAGTTGGACTTTTAGCTGCTTTATGGGTTCCTTTTCCTCCACCTTTCCCTCCATTCTACCCTCTCAAACCCCCAATGCTAGGTAAGAGGGCAAGATGGCTAGAAGGGAAGGGGGCCTCGGTATTGTTGGACTACTTCCTGCTGTTTAGAGGCATCAAGATTCGTAGCACAAGTTTGATCTTAGCCATCAGGATATCCAACTCTTCTTCATGTCTCTTTGTGCACAACCACTTGACATACCACAACAACAGAAAGGAGCAGCAGGAGGAGCAGGAGCAGCAGGAACAGCAGGGCAGCAGCAGGAGGAGCAGGAGCAGCAGGGACAGCAGTGGGAGCAGCAGGAGCAGGAGCAGCAGGGGCAGAAGAGCAGCAGCAGGAAAAGTAGTAAGAGCAGCAGCAGGAGCAGCAGGAGCAGGAACAGCAGCAGGAGCAGCAGGGGCAGCAGCAGGGCAGCAGGAGCAGCAGGAGCAGCAGGAGCAGCAGGAGCAGCAGCAGGAGCAGCAGAAGCAGCAGGGTCAGCAGCAGGAGCAGCAGGAGCAGCAGCAGGGGCAGAAGAGCAGGAGCAGCAGCAGGAGCAGCAGCAGGAGCAGCAGCAGGAGCAGCAGGGTCAGCAGCAGGAGCAGCAGCCAGAGCAGCAGCAGCAGGAGCAGCAGCTGCCTTCTCTCCTCTAACATTTATATATTCTTTCAAGAGTTTCAAGATTCCATATGTCATGCACTTGCAGAAACTATCTGCAGCTGACAAAATCACATCTCTGCTAGGGCACGAGGCAAGTCACATTCAGCTGCCATGGACAATCTAAAGCAGTTGCATATCCTATACCTGAGATTAAAACAAAAACATATTTCTATAACATTTCTGTGTTTTTTAAAGAAACCAAAATTCTTACTACATTCCCCTTAAACAATATGCTTTCCATAAGAACTCCAATGTTATTCCTAGCTAAAAATTATTGGAGAGAACCTTAAGGGCCAATTATAGATGTAAAGAAAATAGTAATGAATTTACTGTATCAATATCTATTGGACATAGCTACATCCATATTTAGAAAAATGTAGTCTTAAATATTTATATTAATAGGTGATAAGGAGTTAACTAAATTATTAAAGCTAGTTAATAAAAGTTAATTCAGTTCAAAACAAATTTGGGGACTGGGGAAATGACTCTGTGGGTAAAGAGCTAGCTGTAAGAGCTTCGAGACCTGAATTTTCCTTCTTATTAATCATATAAAAGTCAGCATGGTAACAGGAATCTGTAAGTCAGTGCTGGGAGGTGAAAACGGACAGACATGGGGACCAAATGGCCAGCATGACACCATTAAATAATAATAAAAGGGACAAGGAGTATCTAGACAAGACCTGGAGAAAAGACAGAAGGAATAGACCACATTCTCAGGTGACCCAGTTCCTAGTAATCAGGCCTGCAGTTGAAAATTAATTCTGTTGAGTTTGATGAGACAAACGAAGTTGATTTCAATAAGTACGCAAATCCGGACTTCTGCATTCATATAAATAGTTTAAAAATAAAGAAAATAAGTCACTGAGATGATCAAAAAAACCCTAAAATGTGCATCATTACCTAACCATCCAGCTAACTGTATAATCATATACACAAACAGGAACTGATGAAATCTATGCAGCAGAGAATATAAGAGATTATAAATGCACAGGCAATGTGTAACATATGTAGTTATATTCTCTGAATCTAACAAAAGCCATAGCAATTTCTGAAAAGTAATCCTATAGAAACCAATGGGGCTGCATCATCCTGGAATAGTAAACCACTCCCGTTTCTCTTTGGGAGAATTTTCAATGTCAGCTTTATTATATTTTGTTTTATGTGTTACTGTCACCACAGCAGAAAGTTTCCAGGGTGAACCCTACTTTCCCTGTTTGGCATGAGTTTCAATCAATCAATCAATCAAACAAACAAAACAATATTGTTCCTTTGTTTGCTTTTCTGTACAGTCTTTAAAGCTTCTCCCACTACTTAAAAACCTTGACTTAACATTATTTGTATGTAGTATTTAAAATTATATTGAAGACAACTTGGTGGGACTTTGGGTCTCATGATTCTTCTCAGATAATGAAAATTACACAGTTCAAGCCCTCCCCCCCATTATAACTCTACTGGAAATTACTTCAAAATCCTAAGTTGGATTCTCCAGAGTTGCAAAATAGAATTTTCACAGCCTTGTAGGAAACAACCCTGAAAAGTCCCCACATTAACAAAACTCCAAATTCCTGAGCAGTTACAGAGCCTTACTGCTGAACAGCCAGTGGCACCTCAGGTCCGCATCAGCTTAGTGATGATATGGAGTTGAGAATGAACTGACCATTTTATTCTCAAGAACTATTTATTCTTAATAACAACATAGGGCTAAAGAAAACCAAGCCCTCCTTGAGACAGGAATAAGGGTCAGAGGAAGAAAGCATTGTATTTCACCATTCAAAAGCATGGTAAATACGTTCAAAATAGTTCAAAAGACATACACTTACAATCCGCCATGTTGGATTGCCTGTGTTACTGAGCTGAAGATGCTGAGGTGAATGAAGGTCATGTTCAGGGAGAACTAATTATAAGCAGGTTTTAAAGGAAGCATCTACTACTGGTGAGACCGGCAGTGCTGACAACCACGGCACTGCAGCATGAGCTGCACCTGCTACTTCCCTCCAAGTTCGTGTATGTGATCTGAACACGAAACCTCGTGCTTAATTAAGCAGCTGCTATGTTTGCTTGATACGCAGTGATGTTAATTCTAGTTCACATACTGGTTTTACCTCACCATTTTCAGAAAAGCTGCAGATGTGCCCAGACACTCAGGAAACTGAAATATAAAGACCTCAAGTGCAAGGCCTGTCAAATAGACAGAGAGAATAGCAGGCCAGCTCAAGCAATATACTGAAGTCTCAAAATAAAGAACTGTGAAAAGGAGCTGATGCTCAGCCCAGGAGTGCAGGTGCTACTCTACTGCTGTGTGAAGGCCGACTTTCATCCCCAGGACCTACTAACTAAAGCCCCTTTACTCGTGTGCTAAGTTCTGTGAATGCTGCACAGGGGAAGTTTTGCTCTGCTTTCTCTGATTGTTTACATCCATAGGTAATTTCATTGGAGGCCATCAGCCATGAATTAACTTCTATTGCACTGATAAGACACCATGACCAAGGCAATTTATAGAAGGAAGATTTTATGGGGAACTACAGTTTCAGAGGATTAGTTAAGAGTCTATGACCATCATGGGAGGTACGGTAGCCAGCAGGTAGACATGACACTGGTGTAGGAGCTGAGAGCTTACATCATTATCTGCAAGTAAGTGGCAGAGAGCTAACTGTGAATGCATGGGCTTTTGAAACCTCAAAGCTCACTCCTAGTGACATGCCTTCTCAAAAAAAAAGAAAAAAAAAAGCTGTACTTTTTAAATCCTTCCCAAACCATGCCAACTAGGGACTAACCAATCCTAGATTTTTCAGTATATCTTGGACTGTCCAGTGGTCTAGCCAGCAGTGGTTCCTTGTGAAATCCCACTGCTAATACTGGCTGAGTTTTTAACTTTGATATTTTACACAGCCCTATGACTAATGAGATCTTAATGATAATCTATTTTTATTAATAGAACACATTAATCTGTTACATGTGCTTAAATTTGGAAAGAAATAAACCATTAAAATCCTGACTCTCAAGGCCAGGAGTCTATGTTGCTCTTTTATAAAAGAAGTGAATGAAACAGGCTGAGTGAATGATACAGTACATCCTGGTGAGAAATAATTTGGTGTAAGGTAGTTTCCCTGAGGGTCCAGCATCAGTGTCCTTTAATCTACAGATTCCCAGCACAGTTAATATTCTCCTTGGGTCTCATCTGTTCCTTTTGTAACTCACATTTTCTTATTTATCTGACTGGGAAATCCTTCCTTACAATCTGAAATTTGACACACTGTTCTTCAGACAGCTCAAGTCAGCATTCCTCACTGCTTACAGAAACTCTAGAGCCAGCCTACTTGTGGCCAAACCCCAGATCTGCCCCTTACTGGGTATAGATGTTGCCTTGAATAACTGTCTGACTTCTCTGTGTCTCAAGTTCCTCATTTTGGAATCCTGAACATTATAGGAGGTTGCTGTTAAAAGAATGTTAGAAGTAGCTGGCTCAAGGTGATACTCAGTCAGCAGATATTCCTCCCACTGAGCTGGAGAGAGGACAGCTCAGTGTCAGTTCATGGCAGGAGGAGAAGGAATGGTCATGTACTCAACAGAGTCTATTGCGCTCCATCTAGCTAAGTGCTAAGAACCAGAGAAAGTTGGAAACAATTCTGTAGAGTTAGGCAAGGCAACTTTGCCAGAAATCTGCTCAACACATCGAATTTCCTGTCAAAATTCACCATCGCTAATCCAAAGAGCATGGCAGAAGATCTTCTGGGTGGCCCATGCACTGGTGAGAGAATCTGGAGCAGCACATGAACTGCTTACTCTTCTGGGCCAATGGGCACAGTTCTTACTTCCCTCCTCCTCCTCCTCCTCCTCCTCCTCCTCCTTTTCCTGGGCTAGCTTTCTGAGCCTAGTAACTGATCACACTTGCCTACACCATGGAACAGTTCACTAACAAAACATTCTGAGAAGTGCTGGAGCCAGTAGATTTGAGTCTCAGAGGACCAATCATGAGCACAGCTCCTGGTTCAGGGTGTCACTCTATCAGCTTGAAGTTGGGGATTAACTGAATGTTTTCCTGGAAAAAAAAAGTAAGCACTACCTACTGGGCTTTTCATCCTGGTTGGATTGGACTTGGTGTTAGGGAAAAGTAACAGAATAAAGGGTGAGGAGATCCCAGAGACCCTACTAAGTGAATAGTCACTGATAAGTCTTAAATCACAATTTCAGCATCATTGAGAAAAGTTGGGAGCTGGCTAACCCAGTCCTTCCCTGGTGCCTCCATTCACCCAGTGCCTTCTAAGGGTTCTGAGCCTCAGTACTGGTGAGTCCTGTGTCTGGGGAGTACCTCTTTGCTCTCGAGTCCTCCTCATCCTTCATTTACTTGGTGGATACCTCACTTTCCTTGCTGTATTCCACACAATCTACAGGACATCGCTTCAGCCCTTGCTGTAGTGATGCAACGCCTCATCTCTAGGCCACAGGCAAATCTCAAGGGCTGCTGTCACTGCTGAGGAAAAGCAGCAGCTTCCTGAGAACTGTGTCCTTATTCTATAATCCTGTTCCCACCTGGCACCCACAAGAAGCTGATTTCTTCCCCCTCTCTAACACTACTAAATGGTCTTTGGTCTCGCTTCTACCCAGTTTCCTGGTATAGCATGCCACTCTTTATTCTGGTAATGTCTTTGACCATTTCTAGACATTGTACGACCCGCTCCCACTGTGACTTCAGTACACTGTCTTCACCTACACTTTATTCAAGTCACAAATTCTCTTCAAGCAACCAGGTAGACCTTCCCAGGGCTGTGATCCCTTGATACAGTTCCTGCTGTTGTGGTGACCCCAACCACAAAATTATCTCTGTTGCTACTTCATCACTGTAATTTTGCTACTGTTATGAAGCATAATGTAAATATCTGATATGCCCTGGGAAAGAATCATTTGGCTCCCAAAGGACTCTCCAACCACAGGTTGAGAGCTGCTGCTCTAGACCAAAGGGTGTGAGACCAGGAACAGTGTCATGTCTGTGCTTCTGGAAGCCTAGCCACAGTGTTCTCAGGTCTCTCCTTACTGCTTCAATTAAACAGAAGCACATGGGCTGTCATTCAGGGTGAGAAGCCCCCAAGGACAAAGATCCATCACTTAGCACTTCTCCGGGAACCCCTGAGGCTTCTTAAAAGGCAGAGAATTCTCAGGTGCTTTGCTGTTTCCGTGCTGCTGTGCATCTGTCTACACCAGTGTTTTCCCTGCTCTTGGTTAAGAACAACATTGTGGAAGATTTTGACTTTGCAGACCATCACCTGAGGAATCTGGCTTCTGCCTCTGTTTCTGTTGTCATGATCATAGTTACTGATCCGACTCAAGTTACAGGGAACAAGTCTCCTTACACGTCACTGATAGGGCGTGAACAGGAAGGAGATTGCTGGAATTACCCCATTCAAAATGGAATAGGGCATTGTGTTTTGACCATAGCTCACAATTGTACAGTTCCGGCAAGAACCACAGTAAATAGGAAGGCTCTGCCCAGATGCTTTATCTTTATGATATCAGAGAGTTCACGATAAATTGATATACTAATACAGGTACATTGATACAGGTGGCAATGACCCAGGTAAGCATGATCTTCTCTGCTCATGTTTGGTGGCCTCATTCTTGTGACATTTTTCTCTCATTTTAAAGCACCCAACGGGACTGTACATGCTTGGAAATTTCTTTCTTCCTCAACCCACTCTGCTAAGCACTGTATGTTGACTATGATCCCCACAGAGGCATTTAATCTACTTCAGGAAGTACTCTCTTTATCTTTCACTGGCTCTCTGTGACCTTGCTTCCCCTCTGTCCAGTCCCTTTCACTTAAATGGTGAGCTGCTTTTGCTAATTTATTGTCAAGTCCAGCCTCTAAATTTCATTTCTTTTCAAACTTTGATGATTAAAATTAAAGACTAAATTTCTTTCTTTAGTTCAAAGAGTGTACACACACACACAGAGAGAGAGAGAGAGAGAGAGAGAGAGAGAGAGAGAGAGAGAGAAAGAGAGAGAGAGAGAGAGAAAGAGAGAGAGAGAGAGAGAGAGAGAGAGAGAGAGAGAGAGAGAGAGACTGCTGAGGAGAAAAAAAGACATGAATAAATGTATATCTCCTGCTGAATCTAGCTGCTTCCAGAAGAAAGATACATTTTGTTAGCAAAATCAGTTCTTGTTTTTGTTTTGTTTTGATGTGGTTTTATTTTCTCTTTTTATTGCTAAAGTTGTCGCCTTAGCCCACAGAGTCCCCACAACCACAATAAGCGCAGTTTTAATGACTATTGATTGGGAAGTCCCAGCCTTCCATCTGGCTGTCAGTTCTTTCTGGCGAGCTAGAAGCAATCAATAGCAAACACAGAGACTATCCACAGCAATTCCAAGGTGGCAAGGGTAGTTCTTTCAAGATCAGGAGCAGGAACTGGATCATTTTTAGAATGTATTTGGGCTCCAGGCAGGTAAGAAGTAGTCCCATAGAGATCTACCCAATGTAGATACTCTAAAAATGTGTCACAGTGTCCAATGACCAGGGATAGCCCTTTGCTGCAGCATGCCACAGTGGCCCAGTGTCCAGCCATAGCTCTTGATTGCATTGCATAGCAGGACATGCCTACACTGATGTAGTTAGCCTTTATTTCCTAGTCCATAAAATGGACATTCACAAAGCTTTCTCAAGAAGGACATGATCCGTGAAGAACACATACTGTACTTTGTACTTGTAATTGGTGAACTTCAGCATTGTTAGCTGCTGCTCTTGGTGCCACTCACAGTAGCATGAATCACAGCCAGTATGCTCCTTGTGGCTAGCTATACACAGCAGACAAATCTGTTGTATGTAGCCCATGGTTATATAGAAATTCTAATTGATAAAATGCAACCTCCTATCATTTTTTATTTGGTATATTTCAAACAATTGAGATCATAAATCTACATGACAGAAAATTTAACTCTGTTAATTTATCTTGTTGGCCACAGCCCATTATGGAAACTTAGCCTTTTTAATCTGTTATATCTGATCTCTTCTGTCTCTCCTTCTTTATAGTTATCAGCCTCAGCTCTGTTCCATGCCCCTGATAATCAGCTGACCTGAGGCCTCTGCACACATGTCTCACAGCTGGTAATCTGTACATGGCCTCAGTACGGCTTGTTACTAACACTGTTGCTTAATCCAATGAAGACAAGGACTTTCATTTTAAGCTCATATTTCTTCCTGGATTTGGGTAGAAGATATGCATCTTTCTAACCTTGTACTTGGGTCTCAACATTATGCCCAAACCCCATTCATGTCTGTGTAGGCCATATGAACACGATTCCAAGTGCAGGAGCTTTTACACGACACAGTGATGACTGCCCATCAGAACCAACTTAGCCTTCACACTTGACCAGCCAGATGACACCTGAGCCTCAGGCACTGAGGACCTCAAGTGAAGAGTTGTGACACACCATAGACCAAACTCCATCCTTATTTTGTATACAACATATCTGCAACCTAATGGAAAGCCATCCCACAGAGTCCAGCTCAGACCAACCAAGTCAAATCACTCACAAACTCAAAAAATAAATGTTTCTTGATATGAACCACCACGTTTTAAAGTGGTTTGTAAAGTCACTTATTAATACTATACCTGATATAATACCACAGGCACTTAACAAAACCCTTCTAAAACAGCTAGATACAGCTCTTCTGCAGCCCCCTGGACTGCCAGTCTGTAAATCCACACAGTGGTGTAGAAGCTTACTCTCTAATAGTGGTCATCTGAGGCAGAGATTGCACCAGCTCCTCGCATCCCACAATTTTCACTTAACTAACAGGCAATGGCATCTAGATATCAGCAGTTCATAAAAGTTCCTTGAGTAGGATCAGCCAGGGTGGAGAGACAGTGCTAGGATGAGTCTCTGGAAACACTGGAACACACAGCCCAGATGAGGCCATGTATACTGGAACGCCATGTGTGTGCCAAGCAGAGGCACCTACAGCATCCCACCCCCTGTCCCTCACTCAATAGATACAATCAAAAGCTAAGCTGGTGGCCAAGGCTGAGGTGCTGAGTGACTTAGGTGGCTGCCCTACAGGAAGACAAGTGCTGGCTGGTGGACTGGTGTGGAGAAGAAATCTTTTAGCCTAGATGGTATTTTTTAAATATTGTACCCGGGTGTTTTTTAAAGTATACTTCCTCTAACTTTGCAATCTGAGGGGTTTGGTTTCCTTTTTGAACAAACAGTCCAGTTAACCAGCTTCCAGCCCATTCTCCATGCATCTAAGCCCACTTGACTTGTCAGTTTAATCTCCAAGTGAACCACTCTCGCCTGCCAAATCATGTTGATTGAAAACATATAAACTCTGACATTAATCTTTGACATACGTGATCATGTACCAGAAAAACTGATTAGAGACAGCATCCATCAGAAGGACCCTGCTGTAAACTCAGGTTTACTGCTCACAAGCTGCAAGATTGTCATTTTGTCTCTGTTCCCTTCAAGGTGGCCCTAAGGTTCAATTTTGCTCACCAGGATTTTGTAGCGGGTGGGGGGAGTCTGACTCTGCAGCAAATCCCCTTTACCTCAGAGAGTAGAGGCAGGTGAAGGAAAACTGAAATAGGCACCAGAAAAGAAAGAAATTAAAAAGAAAGCTGAAGTTATCCTTGGGTCTGTGGGAGATTGGAGTGCTCTACAGGTGTAAGTGGGGTCAGCACCTGCAGTGGAGAGCAGAATCAGAGAGAAAAGGAAAGGTCTCCGTGTCTGTAAGGATGGAGGGTTCCAGCATAAAGCTCCTTCCACGAGTTTTCGAAGTCCGAGGCTAGTCAGTTTTCAAAGATGGCTTAGGCTGTCAAGCTGTTGTGAGAATAAAAATGTGGTCATGTGCAGTAAAGCATTCTTCCCACAGCAGAGGACGTATCCCACAAATGGATGTCCTAGATAGGTTGTCTTTTCATGTTAAGTATCGCAATGAATTTTCCTGTCTGTAGGCACCCATCTGTATCCTGTTCACGAAACATGGGTTCGTGTGACAAGCAAAATAAGGAGGACATTAAACATGCCTTGGAGACTAGAATCAGCCCTATTTTTGACTGAAGAGTTCAGGTAATGGAAATCCCAGGCACAGCTGACTGGAGAACACTGCATCCCTATAGCACATGGCACAGCCTGCAGGGTCCTTCCCCAAAGTCTTTCCTCAGCAATTACTCAATGCTTACCAAATGTCAGGCAGGGGCTTCATGAGTCTTAAAACATTCAGGTGGCTTTCATGAGCCTGTACTCTTCTATTTAGGATGGGATGTTTCAACCACTGGGAAGTAACTTCAGAACCGATTTATAAATGGAAAACCCACCAGAAAACTCTAACCTTTGCCTCTTAGGAGCTCACTCCACGTGGCAACTTGAAGTTTCTAGCTGTGAATCACAACTACCTGCCTGTTTCTGTAACTGAAGTGGAAGATTATAAGAATTTGGCTGAATTTGACCACATTTTATACAAAATTTTACTTTAAGAGTGCAAATCGTGAATCATGTCAAATATAACTTAAAGGAAATATAATTTTGTGTATAAGTTAACATTTCCTGAGGTAGAAAGTTGGCTCAGCAGTTAAGAACATTTACACTTACTACAGAGAAACAGGGTTCAGTACCCATCATCGAGCAGCTAACAACCACCTGTAATTCCAGTCCCGGGGAATACACCATCCAATGCCTTTCTCTGGACTCTTCTCAGCATCTGAACTCACATGCACGTGATGTGCAAGCATGCATTGTGTTAAAGCAACCACACACTCAAATATATATAAACACATACACATATACATACACACAGGCATACACACACACACACACACACACACACACACAAATATAAACACAGACACACAGAGAGAGACAAACATACCCATGTATAGGCACACACACAGATAGACACACACAGACACACAGAGAAACAAACATACACACATACAGACATACACACAGAACACACACACACACACTCAGATACAAGCATACACAGACACACAATTAAAAATAAAACACATCTTTTTAAAAAGAGAGATCACATTTTTGGTTGGGAAGACTGGATTATCTTGTCTTAATGCTGCTGTGGATTTCCGTCATCATTCTAGACAATCTCAGATCTATTTTGTCTCCAGCTAATTCCATCTCAACAAGAAGCTGGGGATATGAGCTCTGTTTATATTTCTATTATCTGCTTTCATGGTGCGTTCCTGTCTGGCCTTCTGTTCATTAGACCTGTGAGTGCTTTAAAAAGTATTGAAGCAACTATGCTCACTAACGAATGAGAAATGAAAGAAACATGGCTACCCAGACTGATGCAGGCACATTTCAATATTTACCCTTTGCTTTCAAATGAACATCATAAAGACAGAATCCTCTAATGACTATAAAAAAATCAGCATTCTGTATAAATGTGGTGTTATTTTTTCAAACTAAAGTAATGTTAGCCAGAATTCAATCTAATCATTGACTCTTAGTGAATTGATCATTTTTATTTATTTTAATATGTAGATTCTTAGTCTACAATTTATTGACTATTATCCTTCTACTCCTTAGCTAATCTAATCTACCATTAGCTCTTTGAATTTCTTCATATGAAAATACTTAAAAATTCATAACTATTAAATCACATTTTGTGCTGCACATGTTGAATAATTTTAATAAGATAGAGGAAAATTCCATGAACTTGGAACTATTCCACATCACAGATGGAATCAAATCAGTATATATATGAAACTATTAAAACAGCTTCTCTTATGAAATATTGTGCTTAGTGCACTTGCAGGAATGTTTATTAGACATGGAGAGTGCTCCACAATTCTATAGCTCAGTGATTCTCCCACTAAAAAGACTTTTGTCTCCTGAGGATCATTTGAAAATGCCTGGGACTGTTTTGGACCAGCCCCTACCCTAGTGGGGTTGGGTGGGAGAATACAGAGTACCACTGGCTTTTCACAAGTAGGGGGCAGGCATACCGCTGAACATTTGATTGGCCCAAAATAGCAGCGATGCCTCTGCTGGGGAAACCACACTATAGGTGTGGTCCTCAGAAGTATCATAGACACAAAATATAACTTAAACAGGTCCAGGCTAGAAAGCACTGCAGCCAGGCTAAGTTTTAAGAACTTGGCAGAGGCAGAAAGAGGACCGAGAGAGAAATGTGGAGACAAAGTCCATGTACAGGACAATCTGGCCACCCAGATGTTTTCCTTCGGGAAGAGCAGCATCACAAACGTTAAATATTAGATAACAGTATTGGAGAGAAGAGAATACACCACATTACTGGAATGGTCCTGGGTGAACAGGAGGTGTATAGAACAGAGTTGATGAGAAGAGAGAAATAAAACTGGAAAGAGAGTAGAACTTGGGCCTCAGTAAGTGTCTGACAGGTCAAGATCAGCAGAGAGGAGGAACTCCTTCAGTGCCTGTGCCATCAGAACACCAGAGGATGCTGTATAGAACCCACCTCTAGCCCCACGGTTAAAGCACCAAGGGTGGATCTCTTCCTAGGTGGAGATGCTCAGAGGAGCCACTGTGAGCCCAGATTATACCCAGTCTATCCAAGAAACACTGAGAAACTAGAAACAAAGGCCATTGGACCCAGGAGTTAAGAATATTTGTATAATATTTTCACCTAGCGGAAA
The DNA here is from genome assembly GCA_028551405.1 of Uromys caudimaculatus. NCBI lineage: Eukaryota > Metazoa > Chordata > Mammalia > Rodentia > Muridae > Uromys > Uromys caudimaculatus. The sequence goes on from CM052708.1 coordinate 96,923,534, forward strand.
CTAAAATAAGAAAAGAAACTGGGTTACAATTGACATTTCTTTAGAAATATAACAAGAATTGTGAAGTGTTGCAGTTAAATATTAAGCATCTACTAAACATTTAGGATAAGGATAAGTAGTGATAAGAAACTCACCATGTAGCTTTTTATGTATGTATTTGTTTTGTTTTGGCTTGATTTTAAGATGACGTCTATGATGGTATTAACAGTCACCTTCACAGACACTCATTGCCCGAAATCCAAGCCTTTGCACATGCCCGTGGGGCATTGTGTTGACTGTGTCAACTGAGATAGAAAGGCAATTGTGGGTGGCATCATTGCCTGATTACCTGGTTGGGCTTAGACTGTGCTTACTGCACCCTGCTCCTGCTCCTGCTCCTGGATATAGCACCATCAGTTACTTAAAGCTGCTGGTGCCTTAACTTCCCACCATGATGGATTGTATCCTCTAACTGTTGCCAAAGTAAACCCATTCTCCCTAAGTTGTTTTCCTCAGAGTATTTTATCACAGCAACAGCAAAAGAAGCTAAGACCACTTCCCACTGTGTTGCCCAGGCTCTACCCAAACTCCAGGCTCTGGTAATCCTCCTGCCTCAGGGTCTTGAGTAGTTGGGTTCACAGTTGAAGGGTTCACGATCAACTCTGCAGGTTGACTTTAAAAACTCTAACAAAATGAAAACATGAAACAGGCACATAAGCAAGGGGGGATATTGTTGGGATTGTAAAACCTGGAGAATTAAGTGTCCTTCCTGGAACAATTTTGTGTTGTTGTTTTATCATCTCAAACAACTCTTTCTCTCAGGCCAAAATGTTTGGGTTTCAAACTTTACTAGTCCTACTCCCAATCTCTAGTGACCAACAATCTGCTCACTACAGCCTCTTCATGTCCCTTGCTGCTGCTACAGACATCCAGCGTCACCAGTTCCACTTTTAGAACCTCTGGTGCTCCAGAGATGCTTTTCCAGCACCCTCTGTAGCATCGTCCACATGTCCTCTAGTTCAGCCAGCACCAGAACTGTAGAGAGCGGTTAGAGTATTCGCCATTACAAGATGGCGCTGACTTCCGCTGTCGCTCTAAGGAAACTTATGGATAGCGCGGGGTGACTCACCCGAAGCGCTTGCGCATTATGGGTGTACATGACTAATCACCGCCCACTCCCGGGGCGCGCCAATCAGTGGAGGACACGCTGCCTCAGGGCTATATAAGCAGCGCCATTCTGGGGCCCGGGGTCTTCCTCTTTTCATCATCCAATAAACGCTTTCCTGCAGAAGGATCCGTGTGTCCGCGTGGGTTCTTGCTGGCGAGACCAAATAGCGCGTGGGACAACTGGTGCCGAAACCTGGAAACGTAGCGACTTCATCATCGCCGGCACCGAGGAGACCCTCTGCTTCTGCGGGGTGGATTCAGAACTGCAGGACTAAAGGCAAACTCTGAGAGGTATGTCTGTCCGCGAGCTTTTCCCTCACCTCCCTCCACAATCGGCTGACGCGATAGAAGCTATCCTTATCATATCGGCCTCACTCGCCCTCTTTACGGGGACCATGTCTTTGTGGAAACTGGTAAATTCATGTTTGGAGGATGAAAACTGCCGCCCGACAGTAATAGCGGGACAGGGGGCACTGGAGGATTTGCAGGACAGCATGTCAGAAACAGAGCGAGACAGAAGGAAAAGAAAAGGCATGCCTAAGAAAAAAGACCTTTCTGAGGACCTTGAGTCCAAAGAAATGAGAGAAAAGGGAAAGAACGCCCTGAGAGAGAGAAAGAGAGGCCAGGAGGGCCTGGGAGAGAAAAAGAGAAAGGAGGGGGAAAGACATCTCTATCCAGTGAAGGAGTTAGAGGCTCTGGGTCTTACTAGCTCTGAGGAGGACGAATTTAGTCCTCCCGAAGAGGAAGACCTAGAAAATGAGGCAGCTCGCTATGAAGAGGAGAGATACCATCCAGATAATCACCGTAGAAGTGGAGCTAGC
>CM052708.1:96926000-96936727 GCA_028551405.1 Uromys caudimaculatus
AGATGTAGAGAGCGGTTAGAGTATTCACCATTACAAGATGGCGCTGACTTCCGCTGTCGCTCTAAGGAAACTTATGGATAGCGCGGGGTGACTCACCCGAAGCGCTTGCACATTATGGGTGTACATGACTAATCACCGCCCACTCCCGGGATGCTCCAATCAGTGGAGGACACACTGCCTCAGGGCTATATAAGCAGCGCCATTCTGGGGCCCGGGGTCTTCCTCTTTTCATCATCCAATAAACGCTTTGCTGCAGAAGGATCCGTGTGTCTGCGTGGGTTCTTGCTGGCGAGACCAAATAGCGCGCGGGACACCAGAACTCCTTCTCTTCCAGGGCAAAGGTATGGCAGAACTACTGGCCAGAAAATACTATAAAAAGTGGTAAACGTTAATGCTCTTTGACCATTTGCTTTAATTTCTTTCCCCAAAATGACATCCTTGCTATACAGCTTTCAACTTGTCATAATTTCATATGAAAATTTTAATTTCAATTTCCATAGCTCCGTCTGTAGGCCTCTACACTCATTTCACAATTCTATGTCAGAAAGCTGGAGAGATGTACATTCATACATACATACATACATACGTACATTCATCATACAAACATACATATATAAGAATGTGTGATGACTCACAGTGATGTCCCAGCTTTTGTCATGCCATAATCTTCAAAAAACACTTTGAAAACAATACTATTCTTTGGAAGGGTTGTGCAGCATACTATTGCATGTATGAATGTAGTCAGACAGCTGTGGCTTTGTTTCTGAGATGTCCGTATTTCCAGGGACTCTCAAAACACACATCAAGACCTAGTCATAAGTGACTGCTACACCCTGAGTCCAATTATAATAACATTTAGCAGACAGTTCTCATACTGATTGTTACAGAAAGCAGAGGTATTCTAAACACTTGGAGCTTTCCCATTAGCAGCAATGTGTTTGAAGTCTGAAGCCAAAGGTCCACGGGAGGTTCTTTCTTCAAGAACATTAATCACTCTGTTCCATTATAGAAAACCTTGGCTTTGAAGTTATTAGCTTTTAACCCTTCTCTGTAATTAGATCGGCATACTGTTAGAAAGGCAACAGATCAATAAGTTAGCGGGAGGAAATAGTTCCCTCTTCAGGCAACATATAATTAGCCTGTTAGCCTCAAATGTCTTTGAAGTAAATTGTTTGGAGTTCATTGTTAAATTTAAATTCATGAAATTTGTTAAGCATCTACTACAGTTTTGTTTACATCAAGCACTAGAGAGCAATAGTAATTCCAGTATTTGTTTACACACATTTTCCCCTTGAAATTTCTTTCTCCTTAAAACTTAGCCAAAAGAAGAAAATAAATGCCCTCATTATAACTAGAGGAACAAAGGCCCAGTCCAGTCACAGTCACCAGGTTAAACTAGCTCAAGCAGGTTTTAATTATGTGTTTCACTGCATTGATCTGACTTCTGTAGCCTGTATCTGGTACACACTTTAAAACCACAGATAATAGTAAAAACAAAACCATAATATTAGAGATCACTGAGGAAAACTGTATGAAGACAAAAGACTTTGAAGCTAAAAGTTGAGATCTCACTTCAGTGTATGTTTCTCTAGGGGCAACCCTGGCTGCTGTTCACACAGCATCCTTACTTCCTAGACCAGTGCCTGGAGCAATTTGAGTGCTCAAAGAATATGTGTGCTATAATTCACTCCTTGTGTAATGGAAAGAGATGGCTACCCGAGGTGTGGGCACCACAGTATATGGAGGGGATTCCTAGAGAGAGAAGAAACACGCTCTAAACTCCAAGACTTAGAGACTTAGATGGTTTGTTTCATAGCATTACAGTCTATGCCAGTATTGTGCTCACTGAAAAACTGTCTTCCTGGTAGACTTGTGTCCAGAAGTGAATCCAGGCAAATAGAAAACAAATGTACTACTTACCAGAATTATGTATGACCCCAAGGCATCAACACCTTAGCACCAAGATTCAGAGTTGCCCAGTTTCTTGCAAGCCATGATCACTTTTACCCTAAGTTTCCTAATCACTCCAGCTAAAAATTAATCCTCACCTGGCTCCATCTAGGGACAGAAACTCCATGAGAACCCTAACACAAAGACCCAACCAAACAGTACCCTTAAAAACAATGGGTAACTTCAGACATCAAAGATGGTGGCTACAGTCACCAGGAAGAAGAAAGATAGGCAGAGATAACACTGCATGCTCAGTGGCAAAGACTATAGTTTGAGGGGAAATCTGGATTTTTTTTAATAGCCACTGGCTCTCCGTTATTCAACAAATTTCTAAACCTCTAAGCTTGTTAAGTCTTTTTCGTAAGTAAAAATATATACAAAAGCTACCTCATAGTAATTGGATTTGAGAACGAATAAAATATTCTTACATAATTTAAGAAGCATAGCAAAATGTTTTCTAAGTAAATCTTCTTTCCAAAGGCCTTCTAGTTAACTGAACCCAATACATCCAAAAATAAACATCTCTGTCCTTGTCCCCTCTAAAATCTCCACTCATCTTCTCTGCTGGTCTATTTTATTCACTGATGTGTGCCATCATTATACCATCTATTATGTTGAAATTCTCAAAAGGATCTTCTATTCTTTCTTCCCTTTATATACTAAATTCATTTGTCATGAAGTCCTATCAATTATTAAAATAGCTAATTTCCACCCATCCTGGCCCGTCTTCTCTAGCATCCCAAATGAAGCTTTCCTGAAATGTGTCTGCGTGTGCAGCAGTAAGGTTTCATTAGATCTCGTGGTTCACCACTTTTATTTATTAAATAAATGTAAAATCCCCTTTTATGACTTTGCATGTTTCTCTTTTTCTTTGGGATAGGGGCTAATAATCAGGAAAACAGAAGTAAGTTTCATTCAAGCAGAGGTAATATAGCCTGACGACTTTTGTGAGAGTTACTACAAACTACTCTTTGTATCTCCCCAAATCTAAACTTTATCTCTGTCAAGTGGAGATTCCTCTTCCTCTTTTCAAGTAGGAGCTGGAAGACAGGACACCAATATCACTCACTCAAGTGGCTGTTGGCCAGAGGCCTCTGTGCTGGCCTAGGCCACAGGGAAAGCCTGAGCTTCCTCATACGGTGATAATTAACTTCCCTTGAAAAAATAGCACAAGAAGAACGCTTTCTGGAATCTGTTGTTGAACTCTACATAGCATCAGTTCTGTCTCATGCCTGGCTTGACAGACAGATCTGCCTCATTCAGTGCATAGTCATGTGGATACCAGGACTATGGAGGGCTATCCATAAGGACAGAAACCATAGCATCAACTACTGGCAGTCAGTCATGTGTATTTGTTTGTCTCTGTGGCTGCATCTATGTGTCTGTGTGTGTACCTGTGTCTGTATGTCTATGTGCAGTCATGAAAAATTTCTATTAGCCATGCTAATTAATGCTGTGGCTTCCAAGATTACAGATGGTTTCTTGATTAACAAAGTCACTCACAATTTGGAATTTATGAAAATATCAGCCTAAAGCTGTGCACAGAGCCACAGCATAGTGGGGGCATCTACTTGATTACATTTAGGCAAGTTTAAGTGATCAATCTAAACAATTATCTACAACGAACTTTGATCCCAATGGTACATTTTTACTTATGTGTATCTCTGATTTTGTTTCTTATTTCACAGAGGTTTGGGCCCTATAGTCTCAAAATAAGGACTGCTGGTTTCTTTTTGCCTTTTGAGCCTGAAACCTGAAGAAAATTGCAGACTACACTTCAGCTGTAATAACCCCATCTTTATCACCTGTGATCCAATGGCCTTCAACATCAACATAAAGTGGCAACTTGTTAAAATTGCAAATAGACCTTACTTCAGACCCAGTAGGCCAGGATCTGTGCTCTCAAAAGGCCTGTCAATCAGTCCATGGTGCTTATCTGGGAGTTTGCCTTCTCAACTGTGGAGGCTCCTGCTCTGCCACACACAAGAAAACACTCCTGGAATTCACGGCACAGCAGCCATTTCAAAACAGGAAGGGCTAAATACCCAGCATGCCCTCCTCTACAGCCTCTGTCTTAGATTTTCCCAGGAAAAAGTGACTCATTCCAGCTACCTCTGCAGTGTGGAGTAAATAGGAATCTGCACCTGGGCAAGTGGGACACAGGGAACATTGCTCTTCCTTTATAATTAGCTTTCTTCCATTTGCTATATAGAGAAGCACTGGGCTTTTCATGAATGTCACCACAGAAGCTTGAAGCTTTTCAAAGGATAAGGTTGCAATTCTTAGTGGTGATACAGTGACCCACAATGAACTCAAGCAGTTCATCACTTCCTTTTCCCAAGTCCCTGTTCTCTCACAAGTAAAATGTAAGAAAAATAATGAAGTCATTCTTCCTTTCATGTTCGCTTATTCATTCTCTCGAATGTAGACATTTCACGTGTAAGGAGTCGTAGCTGGCACACAAGTTAACATGGAGCTTGTCCATCACCAGTAATGTTCCCTTGCTGTACGTGGTCAGGCCTATCTCCGAAGGGTGATTGCAGATATTCTCTAGATGATATTCAGGACTGCTCTTTGTTTTAGATTAAAAGAAAACAACAGCTCAAATTCACCCAGCATCTCAGGTTGGCAGCCAAGCTGAAAGTTAACACTTGAATTGCAACTCATAGCTCTGTTTTCTTCATGCCACATGGTGTGGAAGGGTGGATATGCATAGCTTTCATACCCATGTGGGAGGGGAGACATGTATTGCTTTTATCCCCATGAGAAAGTGTGGACATACAGCATCTTATCCCCATATGGGAAGGTGGACACACGTGGCTCTCGTCTCCACATAGGAAAGTTTACATGCATGAGTCTCATCTCCACATTGAACACTGCACACATCTGTCTCGCACTGCCATGTGGGAAGGTAGACACAAAGCTCCTGTCCCATGCAGGAGTAGAAGGTGGATGTGCGTGGCTTTCTTCAATTTCCCCATCAGTTGTTTGTGTGTTGTCAAGCTTTGTATAAGTAGAACCACTCCAGATACAGCAATTTGTCTTTACCCTTTTTGCTCAACACCGGGGTCTCAGGAGTCTGCTGTGTGTTCCTCATGTGAGTAGTTCTCATGGATTTTATTGAAATTAAAATAATGTAAATATGAAAGCAAGTATTCTCCAAGACACTTTTAGAGTATGGGTGACTCAAAAGAGAACAGTTGAAGGCTCTAAACTTTCTATCCCTCCCAACACTACAGACACAGGCTTACATAATGTTACATTGAATGGCCTGACTCTAGTGCCATTCTCCACTCTGATTTCAATTGTGTTGTTAAGATACCAACAGCAAATAGCACAGACCAGCTTTCCCAGAGTCAGACAGTTTTAGCTAATAATAAGACCGATTTTTCTTTGGCCTGGAGAGGTTCTCAGCGTTCATGGTTATCATGTCTGATGGGAAGGTTCTTAGAAAGCAATAGGAACCCTGTACTGCCACTGTCACTAGGCAACATGGAATAAACAGCTCCTGGAGAAGCCCTTCTACTCGTCAATGCAGCCAGACTATTTTAGAATCATTCATATTCAGTAGGCATGCTCAGCATAGACAGCAAGATGACTCAGGCACAGTGACGATGGTGGTTTATTTCCAGTCTTAGCAACACTAGAGCATTGAGGTTATGACGATGGATCACAAAGCAGTGACCCAGGTCTGAAATGAAAATAATTGTCCTGGCCAAGATCCAATGGCCAGTCTGAAGCAGATAATTGAGACAACTGTTTGGCAAATTTATAAACACAGCAGAGTACCAGACTACTCAGTAGCAATGGCTTTCCCGCAGGATCACGATAATTATGCATCATAGCCATGAGACTTGATTGCTTTTCTGTGGCTTTTCATTTCAGTTACATGTGAGTAAACATATTTTCTGATGCTTGTTAGCATTAAATAGCCACTTCAGCTTCAGCTTCAGGGAGACTAAGGGACATGTACAATATTATTTACATATATGTTAGATTAAAATTCTGGTAGAAACTAAAGAAATTTGAGGAAAACTAATCTTTAACATTATGGCCAAGGCAAACACACTCAGAAGTAACTTCTTTTTGACTTTGCCATGCTATTAATTCATATGGTAGAAGGTTAGTTGGGAGCTGGTCCTATGAGGTGTCATGTATTATATTGAATTGTTAAGTGCCAAATTAAGATGCATTTCAAGTTTGTTGGCACCATTGACAATTTAGAGATAGGGACTGCCAGGCTGTATGCCTGCTTAAATTCATTGCTCAGTGTCTACACTAATTAGTCTTGCCTTAGAATTTTACTGCTGTGAACAAACACCATGATCAAGGCAAGTCTTATAAAGGACAACATTTAACTGGGGCTGGCTTACAGGTTCAGAGGTTCAGTCCATCATCAGCAAGGCAGGAGAATGGTAGCATCCAGGCAGGCATGGTTCAGGCAGAGCGGAGAGTTCTACATCTCCATCTGAAGGCTGTTAGTGAAAGTCTGGCTTCCAGGCAGCTAGGATGAGGGTCTTAAAGCTCACGCCCACAGTGACACACTTACTCCACCAAGGCCACACTTACTCCAACAGGTCCACAACTCCAAATAGTGCCACTCCCTGAGAAAAGCATATTCAAACCATCACACGTCTTTTTCTTAAACATGCGTTTGTTTTCAGAAGGAACTTGTTTGTATGGGAACAGCAACAGCACTGGCATTTGCTTGCTTACATTTAGATTATCAGATCCAGAAGGACGTGAAAAATCTACCTCCCATCACTATGTATGTTTACCCAAACACACACAGTGTGAACTCAACATTAAAAATTTATGTTAAAATAAACTGAAACTTAGGGTCACTGTGTTTTGTGGGAACATTATTTGAAAAACATATAGTAATCAAAAAAGCATTTACTCTATACACACATTCTATGGCTTTTTGTTTAAAGCATCTTTAAGCCTGCCATGAAATAATGCATTTCCTAACAAGGAAGCAAGACTTAAAATAACAGGATGTGGAAAACAAAATACAGTCCTATGCAACATGGCAGAAATCTGGTTAAAATAAATTTAAGATACCACCTCACACCGATCAGAATGGCTAAGATCAAAAATTCAGGTGACAGCACATGTTGGCAAGAATGTGGAGAAAGAGGAACACTCCACCTTTGCTACTGGAATTGCAATCTGGTACAAACACTCTGGAAATCAATCTGGCGGTTCCTCAGAAAATTGGAGATAGAGCTATACCACTCTAGGGCACATATCCAAAAGATGCCCTGCCGTGCCACAAGGGCACGAGCTCCACTATGTTCATAGCAGCCTTATTTGTGATCCACAGAAGCTGGAAACAACCCAGCTGTCTCACAACGGAAGAATGGATACAGAAATTGTGATTCATTTACACAATGGAATACTATTCAACTATTAAGAATGAGGACATCATGAGTTTTGCAGGCAAATGGATGAAACTAGAAAATATCATCAGTGAGGTAGCTTAGACCCAAAAGGACACACATGGTGTGTACTCAGTGATAAGTGGATGTTAGCCAAAAAAGTACAGAATACCCAGGATACAGTCCACAGAACTCAAGAAGGTGAACAAGCCAAAGGGCCCAAGTGAGGATGCCTCAATCCCACTTGGGAGGGAGAAGAATGCAGAGGGCAGAGGGAGGGAGGAAACTGGGTGGAGGAGGAGAGTGAGGGGGTTGGGGAAAAGGGGAACATAATCAGGTATTGGGGGACCAGGAATGAAGCCCCAAGGGCCAGCAGAATGAATGGAAATACACAACCTCGGGAGGTGGGTCCCTCTAAAATGTACCAGAGACCTGGGAGGTGAGAGAATCTTAAGACTCAAAGGGAGGGACCTTAGATGAAATGCCCAACAGTGGAAAGAGGAATTTGTAGAATACACCTCCAGTAGAAAGACAGGGCATCAAGTGCAGGCATGGGGTTGCCATCTCACACGTCAAAACTCTGACCCAGAGTTGTTCCTGTCTAAAAGAACTGCAGAGACAGAAATGGAGAAGAGACTGAGGGAAAGGAGGTTCAGTAACTGGCCCAAGTTGGAACCCATCTCAAGCAGAGGCTCCAAGGCCTAACACTATTACTGATGCTATGATGTACTTACAGACAGAAGCCTAGCATGGCTGTCCTCTGAGAGGCCCAACAAGCAGCTGACTAACACAGAAGCAGATACTTGCACCCAACCAATGGCCTGAAGTCACGGGCCTCTGTGGTTGAATTAGGGAAAAGCTGGAAGAAGTTGAGGAGGAGGTTGACCCCATAGGAAGACAAGCAGTCTCCACAGACCTGGACCCCTGAGAGCTTTCAGACACTGAGCTACTAACCAGGCAGCATACACTATCTGGCCGGAGGCCCCCAACACATATACATCAGAAGACTGCCTGGTTTGGCCTCAATGAGAGAAGATGTTCCTAACCCTTGAGAGACTTGAGGCTCTAGGGAATGGAGAGGCCTGGTGGGATATGGGGAGCTGTGGGGGTGTGGGGACATCCTCTTTGAGATGGGGGAGGAGGAATAAAATGAGGAACTGTTGGAGGACAGAATGGGAGGGAGATAAAGACTAGACTGTAAAAAATACAAAAAAACAAAAAACGATTAAAGATAAAAAAGAATTTGATCTGTGGGGGGAGACTTCTGCCTGGGCCACCAGGGCTCCATAGCCAAATAGCTCACTGAGAAAGCTACCCTCCCAGGAGTGTAGACAAGCCTGTCTGCTCAGAGGGACCCACCTGGAATCCCAGTACACAGTGACTGAGGAGTGGTCTTCTGATTTCTTTCAGAGGCCGGGGGAGCTGATCCTCTGACACAGGGCTCCCTACTTGAATAGTGCCAGGAGAGAGCTGGTATCCCAGGAGTGCCGACAGCTTCGAGCACAGGTAAGACCACCACTTCTGTTCAAATTCACTGGATCACGAGGGACCCTTGCAGAGCCATCAGGACACAGGAACCAAGGGACAGCTGGGGACAAGATCCTTCTGGTTTCTGTCTGCACCCCAGAGTGGACCCTGTGCCACAGCTCTCCAAACCCAAATTCCTCTCAGAGAGAGCTGGTCTTCAAGTAGTATTGACACAGAGGCTTGCAGGAGGGACAAGCCACAGCCAGACAGAGTAAGATCAGCTAACACCAGAGTTATCCTGATGACAAAAGGCAAGGGTAAGAACATAAGAATAGAACCCAAGGCTACTTGGCATCATTAGAACCCAGGTCTCCTACCACAGCAAGCCCTGGATACCCTAACACACCAGAAAAGCCAGATTTAGATTTAAAATCATTTCTCATGATAATGATAGAAGACTTGAAGAAGGAAATAAATGACTCCCTTAAAGAAATACAAGAGAACACAGGTAAACAGCTAGAAGCCCTTAAAGAAGAAACACAAAAATCCATTAAAGAATTACAGGAAAACACAATCAAACAGGTGGAATTACAGGAAAACTTAATCAAACAGACAAAGGAAATGAATAAAACCATCCAGGAACTAAAAATAGAAATAAAGAAATCACAAAGGGAGACAACCCTGGAGTTAGAAAACCTAGGAAAGAGATCAGGAGCCATTGATGCAAGCATCACCAACAGAATACAAGAGACAGAAGAGAGAATCTCAGGTGCAGAAGATACCATAGAAAACATTCACACAACAGTCAATGAAAATGCAAAAAGCTCCTAACTTAAAACATTCAATGAAAACCAAGACACAATGAGACAACAGAACCTAAGGATAATAGGTATAGAAGAGAGTGAAGATTCCCAAATTAAAGGACCAGTAAATATCTTCAAAAAAATTATAGAAGAAAACTTCCCTAACCTAAAGAAAGAGATGAACATAAATATATAAGAAGCCTACCAAACTCCAAATAGATTGGACCAGAAAAGAAATTCCTCTTGTCACATTATAGTGAAAACACCAAATACACAAAACAAGGAAAGGATATTAAAAGCAATAAGGGGAAAAGGTCAAGTAACATATAAAGGTAGACCAATCAGAATTACACCAGACTTCTCACCAGAGACTATGAAAGCTAGAAGATCCTGAGCAGATCTCATACAGACCCTTAGAGAACACAACTGCCAGCCCAGACTGCTACACCCAGCAAAACTCTCAATTAATATAGATGGTGAAACCAAAATATTCTATGACAAAACCAAATTTACACAATATATTTCCACAAACCCAGCCCTACGAAGGATAAGAGATGGAAAACGTCAACTCAAGGAGGGAAACTACACCCTAGAAAAAGCAAGAAAGTAATCTTTCAACAAACTCAAAAGAAGATTAGCCACACAAACATAAAAATAACATAGAAAATAACAAAAACCAACAATCATTATTCTCTAATATCTCTTAAAATCGATGGACTCAAATCCCCAATAAAAAAACATAGACTGAGAGACTGGATACATAAAGAGGACTCAGCATTTTGCTGTATTCGGGAAACGCACCTCCATGATAAAGACAAACACTACCTCAGAGTAAAAGGGTAGAAGACAATTTTCCAGGCAAATGGTCCCAAGAAACAGGCTGGAGTAGCCATTCTAATATTGGATAAAATTGATTTTCACCCAAAAGTCATCAAAAAAGATAAGGAAGGACACTTCATACCCATCAAAGGAAAAATCTACCAAGAAGAACTCTCAATTCTGAACATCTATGCTCCAAATGCAAGGGCACCCACATTCATAAAAGAAACTTTACTAAAGCTCAAAGCACACATTGCACCTCACACAATAATAGTAGGAGACTTCAACACCCCATTATTATCAATGG
>CM052708.1:96936827-96989008 GCA_028551405.1 Uromys caudimaculatus
TTAACAGATATCTATAGAACATTTCATCCTAAATCAAAAGAATATACCTTCTTCTCAGCACCTCATGGTACCTTCTCCAAAATTGACCATATAATTGGTCACAAAACACACCTCCACAGATACAAGAAGATTGAAATAATCCCATGCCTCCTATCAGATCACTATGGATCAATGGCAACAATAACAACAGAAAGCTCACATACACATGGAAGCTGAACAATGCTCTACTTAGTGACAACTTGGTCAAGGAAGAAATAAAGAAAGACATTAAAGACTTCCTAGAATCTAATGAAAATGAAAGTACAACATACCCAAACTTGTGGGACACAATGAAAGCAGTGTTAAGAGGAAAACTCATAGCTTTGAGTGCCTCCAAAAAGAAACTGGAGAGAGCATACACTAGCAGCTTAACAGCATGCCTGAAAGCTCTAGAACAAAAAGAAGCTAATACACCCAAGAGGAGTAGAAGGCAAGAAATAATCAAACTCAGAACAGAAATCAACCAAGTAGAAACAAAAAGAACTATACAAAGAATCAACAAAACCAGGAGTTGTTTCTTTAAGAAAATCAACAAGATAGATAAACCCTTAGCTAGACTAACTAGAGAGCACAGAGACAGTGTCCAAATTAACAAAATTAGAAATGAAAAGGGAAAAATAACAACAGATTCTGAGGAAATTTAAAAAATCATCAGATCCTACTACAAAAGCTTATACTCAACAAAACTGGAAAATCTGGATTAAATGGACAGTTTTCTAGACAGATACCAAATACCAAAGTTAAGTCAGGATCAGACAAACCATCTAAACAGTCCCATAATGCCTAAAGAAAGAGAAGCTGTCATTAAAAGACTCCCAACCAAAAAAAGCCCAGGACCAGATGGGTTCACTGCAGAAATCTATCAGACGTTCAAAGAAGACCTAATACCAATACTCTTCAATCTATTTCACAAAATAGAAACAGAAGGAACACTACCCAATTCATTCTATGAGGCCACAGTTACACTGATACCAAAACCTCACAAAGACCCAACAAAGAAAGAAAACTTCAGACCAATTTCCCTTATGAATATCAACGCAAAAATACTCAATAAAATTCTCGCAAACCAAATTCAAGAACACATCAGAATGATCATTCGCCATGATCAAGTAGGCTTCATCCCAGGGATGCAGGGATGGTTCAATACCCGGAAATCCATCAATGTAATCCACTACATAAACAAACTCAAAGAAAAAAAACCACATGGTCATTTCATTAGATTCTGAAAGAGCATTTGACAAAATTCAACATCCCTTCATGATAAAAGTCTTGGAAAAATCAGGAATTCAAGGCCCATACCTAAACATAGTAAAAGCAATATACAACAAACCAGTAGCCAACATCAAACTAAATGGAGAGAAACTTGAAGCAATCCCACTAAAATCAGAAACTAGACAAGACTGTCCACTCTCTCCCTATCTATTTAATATAGTACTTGTAGTTCTAGCTAGAGCAATTAGACAACAAAAGGAGGTCAAAGGGATAAAAATTGGAAAAAAAGAAATAAAAATATCACTCTTTGCAGATGATATGATCGTATACTTAAGTGACCCGAAAAACTCCACCAGAGAACTGCCGCAGCTGATAAACAACCTCAGCAAAGTGGCCGGATATAAAATTAACTCAAGCAAATCATTAGCCTTCCTATACTAAAAGGATAAATGGGCTGAGAAAGAAATTAGGGAAATCACACCATTCACAATTGTCACAAACAATATAAAGTATCTTGGTGTGACTCTAACCAAACAAGTGAAAGATCTGTATGACAAGAACTACAAGTCTCTGAAGAAAGAAATCGAGGAAGACCTAAGAAGATGGAAACATTTCCCATGCTCATGGATTGGCAGGATTAATACAGTAAAAATGGCCATCCCGCCAAAAAGCAATCTACAGATTCAATGCAATTCCCATCAAAATTCCAACTCAATTCTTCATAGACTTAGAATGAGCAATTTTCAAATTCATCTAGAATAACAAAAAACCCAGGATTGCAAAAACTATTCTCAACAACAAAAGAACTTCTGGGGGAATCAGCATCCCTGACCTCAAGCTGTACTATAGAGCAGTGATAAAAACTGCATGGTATTGGTACAGTGACAGGCAGGAAGATCAATGGAATAGAACTGAAGACCCAGAAATGAACCCACACAACTATGGTCACTTGATTTTCAACAAAGGACCTAAAACCATCCAGTGGAAAAAAGACAGCATTTTCAACAAATGGTGTTGGTTTAACTGGCAGTCAACATGTAGAAGAATGCAAATTGATCTATTCCTATCTCCCGGTACAAAGCTCAAGTCCAAGTGGATCAAGGACCTCCACATAAAACCAAATACACTGAATCTAATAGAAGAGAAAGTGGGGAAAAGTCTTGAATACATGGGTACAGAGGAAAAGTTCCTGAACAGAACACCAATGGCTTATGCTCTAAGATCAAGAATTGACAAATGTAACCTCATCAAATTGAAAAGCTTCTGTAAGGCAAAGGACACTGTCAATAGGACAAAACAGCAACCAACAGATTAGTAAAAGGTCTTTACCAATCCTACATCCAATAGAGGGCTAATATCCAATATATACAAAGAACTCAAGAAGTTAGACTCCTGAGAACCAAATAACCCTCTCAAAAAATGGGGAACAGAGCTAAACAGAGAATTCTCAACTGAGGAAATTCTTAGGGCTGAGAAGCACCTAAAGAAATGTGCAACATCCTTAGTCATCAGGGAAATGCAAATCAAAAAATCTCTGAGATTCCACCTCACACCAGTCAGAATGGCTAAGATCAAAACCTCAGGTGACAGCAGATGCTAGTGAGGATGTGGAGAAAGAGGAACACTCTTCCACTGCTGGTGGGATTGTAAGCTAGTACAACCACTCTGGAAATCATTTTGACGGATCCTCAGAAAATTGGACATACTTCTTGAGGACCCAGCTATACCACTACTGGGCATATACCCAGAAGATGCTCCAACATGTAATAAAGACACATGCTCCACTATGTTCATAGCAGCCATATTTATAATAGCCAGAAGCTGGAAACAACCCAGATGTCCCTTAGCAGAGGGATGGATACATAAAATGTGGTACATTTACACAATGGAATACTACTCACTTATTAAAAACAATGACTTCATGAAATTCTTAGGCAAATGGATGGAACTTGAAAATATCATCCTGAGCGAGGTAACTCAGTCACAAAAGAACAAACATGGTATGTACTCACTGAGAAGTGGATATCATCCCAAAAGTTCAGAATACCCAAGTTTCACTTCACAGTAACTGTTGGACTGAGTGTGAGGTCCCAGATGAAGGAGTTGGAGAAGGGACTGAAGGAGCTGTGGGAGTTGCAGCCTCATAGAGGGAGCAACAGTGTCAACTGCCCTGACCCCCTCCCCCCCCCCCAGTGCTCTTGGAGAATGGACCACCAACCAAAGAATACACATGGAGGGACCCATGGTTTGGACCACATATGTGGCAGAGGGCCATTTTGGCCATCAGGGGGAGAAGAAGCCCTTGGGCCTGAGGGTGTTAGAGTCCCCAGTATAGGGGAATGCCAAGGTGAGAAGACAGGTGTGCATGGGCGGGTGTGTGGGTGGGGGAATATCCTCATTCAGGCAGGGGGAGGGGGGAAAGGGATAGGGGGTTTCCAAAGTGGAGACCTGGAAAGGGGGAAACATTTGAAAAATAAATAAAGTATCAAAAATAAAACTTAAAAAAAAAAAGAAATTGAATCAGTAATTAATCTCCCAAGAAAGAAAACATGAAGCCCCAGTGTATCAGACAGTTAAGAAGAAATGCTATCAATTTTCCACCTCTCATAATAAAAACATGTAAAATAAAATACCTAAAAGTAAACACTTCTTAACTTATTCTACAAGGCTAGTATTATCTTAATTAAACCAGAAAAAAAAAAAAGAATTTGTCACATGTATTTAATCAATATTGGTATACTGTGCTACTGGGTGGCCCAGCAGTTCTACCTACTGAAGAGAAATGAAGCCTGGTCCTCCCAGTGAGACTCTTCTAGGAGAGTTGACAGAACGGTATGGAACAACAGATTAACAAGCAGTCTGTACAGCCACAAAATGGGATATTACTCTGCAGTACTTAGAACAGCAGCCTAGCATAGATAACCATAAAGGCATTATGCTTTGAGAAGAAAGCAGGCATGAAACAGAATGCACTCTATCATTCCATTTACAAGTTACTACAAGTTACAGAAACTGGAAAGTCATAAACAGAAACCAGCTCAATAATTGTCAGAACACAGAATGAAGTTGTGCAAGGGAAATTCTGAGAGCTGTAAGAAAACAAGTAAAGAGTTTTGCAACCTCAGTTTCTTCAAAAACATCGAATTGTTCTTGGAATGTGTTTTTATGCCCCTCCCAGGTGTAATGGGCAGGAATGACTTTACTTCAGCTGAGGTCATTCATATGCCTCTGTGGAAAAACATGGTCTTGCCACGAATGGCTTGTCCTTGTGACTGAGCACCTTATTCATGCAATTCTTCTTAACCCTTGGAGTATAAATTGCCTGGTATTCTAAATAAAGTTGACTATCATATGAGACTTTAATCTGCCTCAACCTTTGGCCCAGCTTTCCCAAGTTCCCAGCACCAACTAGAGGAGTATACACACAACTACTTCAGTCAAGTAGAGAACTGATTTCTAAGGGAATGAGCTTGTGGAGTGGGAGCAATATTCTGTGTCTTGTAGACTGGGTGCATAGGGACATACATATGCAAACACTCACCAAGCAGTGCATTCAAAAGAGAGAATTTTATCTTATGCAAATTGCACCTCAATAAGCTGATTAAAATCTAGCTAAGAGAAGTTCCTTAAAGTTCTGGCCTAGTGTTATCGGAGTAATCAGGAGGTAGTATAAGATTTTATCATTAAAAATAGACATTGATTATAGAATGAGAGAGAGATTTTTAAATATACTGCAGTGGTGTAGGAAAAACCCAACTATGGGATGCAAAGCCATGCAGAGGCAGTGAGAGTCCCCCAAGGCCGCCATGCCTCAGTGAGAGTCCCCCATGGCCGCCATGCCTCAGTGAGAGTCCCCCATGGCCGCCACGCCTCAGGGAGAGTCCCCCATGGCCGCCATGCCTCAGTGAGAGTCCCCCATGACCGCCATGACCACTTCCTAGAAGGAAAGTGAGTCTACATGTGTCACATGCAGAAGTGACCACATGCTTGCTTTCCCCTCTCTGCATAATGCTTGTGAAATTCTCCATGCTACATCACTCTGATGTTAGATCACGGAGTAACATTCCATTGTGTGAATGTAGCGAAATTCACACAACTAGTCATCTGTTGTACACAAATAAAGATGTTCAAAAGTTCTTGTACCAAATCCTTTATGAACACGTGGTTTCATTTCTTTTGAATATTCTCATAGAATACAAACTGACATATGGTTAAAAATAAAATTAAATGTATCTGAAAAAAGAAAAAATTAAATAATGTATTATAACAAGAACTATTATAGAGAACACTAAAATCTAAAAAAGAAATACAGACATATAGGTGGAAAGTAGAGATTGATAATAAGTTGACAGATGAAACATGATAGATAAAAGTGATAGACACAGATAAAAGGTAGATGACAGAGATGGGTGATAACAGATGATATGAGAGATGGGTAGATGATAGATAGATCGATAATAGGTAATGAGATAGATCATATTACTTTGGCGAGAGCCTTGACCATGAATAATCAGGTCATCCTACACACAGAAGCACCTGTAGAAGGTGACCTGCTGCATGGCCTTACTTGGTCAGAAAGTTAAGAAAGAGTTTACTATAGAATAATTTCAGTAGTTTGATCGCAAGCATTTTTATAAAAGGGAAAATTGATCCAAAGGCCATTTGAGCCAACTAGAGATAACTTTGAGAGCTCCAAGAAAATATTATTTTTACTCTACCTTAATCATCTCTATAGTTGTTACATTCACGCATCATACAGCATAATCACACCATTAGGTCACAGTGAAATTGTGACTAAAAGCTTAAGCAAACTGAAATATGAGAAAGTGTGGTCTTGAAATTATAAATAAAAGGAAGAATACTGAGCTTGTATGCTGGGCACCCTAGATACCATCTTACCTTCAGATGCCCGTTGAATATCACATCATGAGACTGATTGATGTTTGCTTCCTGAGTACCGCACACAGCAGCTGTGTGTGCACCAAAGGTCAGATGACTTAGTCCATGACTGCATATAAGAACACAGGCTTGGGTAGAGTAGATATGTTCTTCTGATATAAAGACTCATTTAAAGGCTCACAATTGATGACTAGAAGCTCTCATAGGCTTTAAGTGTGTTCAAAAAGAACTGAATCCAGCCAAATTGGTTGAGGGTCAAAATACAATAATGTGGGAAGTAGTCATGGTGGTTAGAAAGACAGCATGGGAGAAGAGAGATGCTGGACACTGGCAGAGCTGTGATGACTGATGTTTTCCCTCCAATCCTGGCAACCGGGAGAGCAGGCTGGCCCTTTGAAGCTCCCTGCAGAACTGGGGGTTCAGCCACACCGTACCATCTGCTCCATGCCACCCATTCTTCTGGATCTTCCAGAGTGGGCTCACAGGAGCGCCCGAGCAGTGCTTCATGAGGACGCTATGAGATCCCCAGGAAATGAGAGCAAGCTGGCTCTGACAGCTTAGCAATGGGGAGAGAAGCTGGCTCTGACAGCTTAGCAATGTGGAAACTCTCTTTTTTCCAGTGAATTTCGCTCTTCGAATATTTGATACATACATAGATTTATCTACCCCATTACCACCACCCGGACCACCAGCAGCCTCTCTCTCTCCCACCATCCTCTCTCTTTTATTATTGTTCTTTCTAATCTCTCACTCCCTTCAATCAGTGCTGACCATATACACACAGGTGGGTCACCACCCACTGGGACATGAACAACCTACCATCAGACACAGCCCCGAAGTCACTCGCCTTCTCCCAACAACCATCAACGGCCAGTAACCCCTCAGCTAAGGTGGGACCTCAGGAGACTCTCTTCCACCCCAACGTTTTGGATCAATTCACATAGAATCATATGGATTTTGATCATACCCAGCCCCTACTACTGCTGTATAACCCCCACCAGGACCACCAACCTGTCTCTCTTCCAAAATCTCTATTTTGAGACTTTCAAGACAGGATTTTCCAATTACAAAATCAGAATCTGGAAAGAGGAGAACATTTGAAATGTAAATAAAGTATCAAAAATAAAAAAATAAAAAATATACACAATGAAAATAAAACAAAATAAAACCAAAGAACAAAGTGTAAAACATGATGCCATTTCTAAAGAAAATATGTATTTTTAAAAATTCTCTACGAGAAGTTATGCAACACTGTGCTTATGGGTTAGGCAAACACATAGGCCAAGAGCTGAGGGAACAAGTCAAATATCTCATAGTTATTTACTGTGGAGAGGGTTCTAGATTAGTGGTAGCTCACAGTAAAGACGTGTGTGTGTGTGTGTGTGTGTGTGTGTGTGTGTGTATGTGTACACTCACATGTACATACATATGTGTACATGTGTGTATGTGTGTGTAGGTGTGTGTATCTATATGTATGTGCATGTGTGTGCAGGTATGCATATATATGTATGTATATATGTGTGTGTCTGATGTTTTACTTTTTTCACAAGAAAATAAAGAAAAAACTTGAGGGAAATATTTGTATAAACTCATGTTATTTGGTACTTTTTTACTGAAGCTTGACAGAAAATATTTTTCCATGGAGCTGACCTTTTTACTCAAAGTGAAGAATACAGTCAGAATTATCATTTTATGGGATGTTGTCTGGGTTTTTAAAATGGAAAGCATTTTAACATTTTTACACATAAAATGAAAAATTTTGAAAAATGTTTCACTATAAAATTCTTGACATTTGCTGAGTGCCTTACAATACTGGTTATTTCCTGCCCAGAGATGATTAAAACACTTGAGTAATGTGTGAAGCTAGCTTTGCTTGGAAATTTTAGCCTTTCCCAGAAAGCATATCATGTCATGCTGAACTGTCTAATGTATTTCTTTCCCAGCCCCAGGATCCTGGCCTTCCTACTTCACCTGGGTCTACCTGATCAGTCTTTTGTGTGGTTGCTGGCTTCAATGGTGCATGTTCCTACTGCAGTCAAGAACCTTCCATCCCTCCCTGCACACAGTGTTTTCTCCAGGAGCATTCTCTTCCCTTTCATGAACAGCTTTCCCTTCTCCACAGTTATTATTCTGCTTGGTTATTAAAAACCACATTCCTCTGATCCTATAATTTCTCTGGTGCCTTCCCTCCAGTGCCCCGTATCTCTTATTGTTCCTCAGACAGTAACACGCCAAGGCTGTGCATTGCCAGTAGCTTTCTCTGTGCTCACACATGTCACCTCTCTGTCTTCCATTATTTGAGGTGGCAATGGTGTTTAGCATGAGTTTCTAGTTTGTCTCCAGAAAACATCTTCTTTACTAGGCTTCCAGAATACTCGAAGTTCCCTTCTGTCTCTCTGGTAATTCCTTTTTCTCTTTTCCTGTTTTTCCACATTAGATGTGTTTTGGGGACTAGAAATTATATTCAGTTACCAAATTGGCAACTACATTTGACTGTCTAAAAATAAAATCAAACTCAGCATGTATAGATATGGGCTCTTGGTTCTTCCAAGATTTCCTTCCACACTCTCAAAAACAAAAGGACCTGGAGAGAAGGCTCAGTGGTTTAGATCACCTACTACATTTGCAGAGGACCCTGGTTCTACTTACAAGCATCTATAACTCTGGTTCCAGATGTTCTGACAGACTTTTCTGGCTTCCATGGGCACCGGGGACACATATGGTACACATAAGTGCATGAAGGGAAAACACTCATTCCTATTAAATAAAATCAGTCCATCAAACAAATAAACCAAAGCAACAACAAAAAACTCCGCCCAGGCAAGATGGAATCTCAAAATAGATTTGTGTTTCCATAATTAGCCATTGTGGTGGCTAATGACAACTCTTTGTAGCTCACTTGTTAATTGGCAGGCTTGGTTTATTTGTTTGTTGTTTAATTATTCAGTTCTTCATATATAGGTTCTATTCCTATCTGTAGCATAGCTAGCAAAGCTCTTCCCTCACACCAAGACTTCTGTTCCAGTTTCCTTTGCTGTGTAGAAAGATTTTAGTTTCATGCACTCCCATGCTTCAGTTCCTGAGGCTGTTTCCTGAACTCTTGGAATCCTGCTCAGAAACTTTCTGCCCACACGTCTATCTACACATTGATTCCTTTCCTTCCCTCTAATAGTTTTAGTGTTTAAGGTCTTTGATCCTCTTTGGATTGATTTTTGTACTGGGTAAGAAATATGCATCTAATCTCAACCTTCTGGGCTCAGATAGCCAGCTGTATTGTGCCAATGCTATTTGTTGGTTATGCTGTCTCTGATTTTCACTGTAACATTTTCATACCTTTGTCAAAATTCAGGTGGCCATAACTGTGTGGGTTTGTTCCTGGGTCTTTATTATGTTCCATTGATCCAAACACCTGTCTTTCTCCCAATACTGTGTGGTCTTAGTCACTACAGCTCGGTAGAACAATTTGAAGTCCAGTCTCCATCTGAGTTCTCTCTACTAAGGATTGCTTTAACTATTAATGGCCTTTTTTGTTTCCCACCTGGATTTCTGGCATGGAGTTTCTCAAAAGAAAATATAATGAATGTATGGTCCAGCTATACCACTTCTGGGCATGTTCTCAATAAACTCTACATACTATCACATCTTTGGATACCCAATGCCTCTTGGCACTTTGTCTGCGTCCACTGGGAGCAGTTTCCCAACTGGAGCCACAGAATACAGGGGATAGGTTCACACTGCTGCTCAGCTACTATCAGAAGGGAGCAGAATCCCCTAGTGACATGAGAAATGTGAAAGTCAGAGCTAACGGTGCTCAGGTCTATGGAGATGAAGGAACCAAAGCTGCTAGAATCTCACTTTTAATCTCTAGTTTGCAAAGCCTGCTGATACATGGGCTGAATTTCATCTTCCCTTTCCTGTTAAACCACACATAAAGGAACAAGCCTAACACCAAAGGAGAGAAAGGACAGGAGATTTATAGTCAAAGAGATCTGGCTAGGACAAGTAACCTTGCAGCCGTTTCTTGTGTATAAATTGGGGTGGTAATAGATATGTCACAGATGGCATGCAGAACTCCAGGCACAGTGCTGGGGACAAGAGGCAATTAATAAACTGAAGTTGTAGCTATTTTTCCTAGTTCTATTTTAACAATAAATTCTTGGAAGCCATGGTCTTGCCCCATTCGAGCAAATACTGACTACACAAATGAAAAACTTGCAAGTAACCGTCTTGTTAAGAACTGCCCAGTGCACATATGAGCAGGAGGGTGCGGGTCTTGCCTTTGTTAGTGTGCAGGCCAAGCTCACTTTTTCATTGTCTGTGGCTTAAGAGGATGATTTGAAAGGAAAGTAACAAAGCAGGCCAATCTGTGCTGGTGGGGTGGATGTGGCTTCTCACTCTCTCACCTTCCCTGGTCCCTGGAGTGCACATTCTCAGCTAAGTGGCCCTTGTGTGTGCATATCCAGAAAACCAGCTCTGAAAACCTTTCTTAATCATTTCAATTCGCATTTACCTTGTGTTCAAGCCCATACTGGCTACAGATTAGGTTTCAAATCATTACAGAAAAACTGTAATCAGACCCTAGGCTTTCTTCCTGATGGCGTGCTCTATGCAGAAGTCACAGTCCACTAACCAATGCTCTGAGGCAAAGCAGCAGATATAGGGGGTTGCCTGACTGAAAGTGTTCTTAGAATCTCACACTGCAGTACCCCTGGGATCCCTCCCATGGATTCAAAAGCAGTACCATTTACAAAGGCAAATGATGGTTGGTTGGTAGAAAGTGTGGAGGTGAAACATCTGCACAGAGAAGGAGATTGAAAAGCAAAGCTACCTTTCACTTTCCTCTCAATGAGACCCCAGGGAAGACATCATTCCAGCTAAATGACCTTGACCTTGAGACTCACCGTGCATCTTCATTACAAGAGCTAATTGTTCTGGAATCTCTCTGCCTTATCACTACACTCTGTACAGTTTCCTACAGTTCTCTCTCTAGGGTGATGGTTTCATTATATGTTAAATTAGATTTAGTTAGTTTGAGATCATTAAAATACTACATTTAAGAACCGAGAACACTTTGGAGTTTGGGTTACTGAGAAACTAGGACTGTTTGAGAAGTAATCTAAAAAAAAAAAAAAAAAAAAAAAATCACCTGAAACAAAACAAACCTAAGACCTTCACACTGGGGGTTTCTGAGGATTGGGCTGTGGCATGCTGTCCTTTCAGTTATGCAAGTAATCAATAAATTCAAGCTGTAGTTTTTGTTTTTTTTTTTTTCACTTAAACCAGACCTTAGAAAAAGTCTACTTCTTAGAGAGTAACCTGAGGCCTTCCAATGTGATGACATTCAGGAACCAGGAAAACAGGCCAATTTGTGGGGGTGCTAAAGCAGAAGGCATGAAGATGTATCCAAATACCAGTCCTCCTTGCAGCTCAGAATCCAGTTTGATTCATGGAAGAAGCTGTGCTGACACTCCCGACAGGGACGGCTCATAGTGATTATGGCATTCATGATCAGGTTGATTGGTTCTAGAAACAGAGTCAGTGAGTTCCAACCAACCAACCAACCAACCAACCAACCAACCAACCAACAACAACTAGGAAATTCAACTTTCCTAAGATACTGAAAACAAAGTAAATACTTCTCTCTTTGGCATTATGACAAAAGTACCAAAAGCCATGAACTATGTTTTTTATGGATAATAATCTGTTTTCCTTTGTGACATGTCCACATAAACAAATAAGTCCTTGGTTGGATAGCATATGAACAGCCCTCTTCTGACAGGGAATGGAAGGGGTTTGGAGAAGTTCCCAGAAAGCTTGTCCACTGAGAAAGACACTGTACTGAGTGACAGTTCTTTCCAACTGTCTTTCTCAGTTCTTCTAAGAGAGCCATCAGGAGCGCCTCTCAATGCTCACCTCTGATGCACTTGCTAAGGCCATCCCATGTAAAGCATAAATGACCTCAAAGTTTCTTTCATCATCCCTCCATCAGCATCAGCATTTTAAGCTCCATTTATAGCCAGGGAAAAGTCACTTCCAAACATGGCCAAAGCCAGCACTCATTGTGGCTTAGCGTGCTGGGTTAACACTAATCATTTCAGCCTCAGTTTGAGGATCTTGGAACTGATTTATACAGAACTACTTTTTTGTATCCCTAAAGAGTTTTTCTAATTAATTGGAGAAAGAGGTACTTCCAGTAATACAAATTAATGTTGTTGAAATTTTTGGGGTCATCTTGATTCTCATGACAGGAAAGATGGGCAGAGGTACAGTAACTAGGTCCCGAAATGAGAGCTTCCTGTTTTCCCGTCTCAGCCCTACTACAGGGACTGGCTCATAGTGCCTGAAGTGAGCTGACTCTGGCTCGAGGGTCTGCTATATCATTGCTCTTGGTATTTACATTGTCTATGGTTTCTGTTCCTGTACAGAAGTAGAATGTTGCCTAATGTGGGATTTTAAGTGTTTGATTTCCAAAAAGTTCTCAAGTTAAAAACTAAGCCTCTTTCTGCTAGAAACTAGAAAGCAATTATTTTGTCAGAAGCAAACCACTTTGCCTGTCTGATTTAGGCATCAGGGAAAGTAGTAACAAGCCTTAAGTCTCCAGAGAGAAAGAGAAGCTGAACTCAGGTAATTAGCCTGGGTCTGAAGCAATGCAATGTCTAATTTCTAATTCCAAAGAATGAGGGCAAAGATAGAGACATATCCAATGCTCTCTGAGTTTTGTTAGAATTTGACAAGGAGTGAGGCGACTAAGAAAGGAATCCCCTCTCAGCTGGCAATGTAAGGTCATTTATAGCAGGAAATATACTTTAATCAGGAATTGTCAAGTAGCAGGATGACCATTGGGAAGTTCTTGGGCTTTCTAGGTCTCTGTTCAGCATGAACAAAACCAGACTCCAAATATTGTAGTTGCCACTATCACTACTGTCCCTTCAAGCCCTGAAATTACTTGACAACATTTGAAACCCTGTCAGTTCAGATGGCTTGGTCTATGGTAGTGAGGCTTTGAGACCAGCCAGTTCATTTCTCCCATCCTGTTGATATTTTTAGATCACAGTTTTACTGAATGGGTATTTTTTCCTCTAAACCACCCACAGCAGGACAAGTACCTATAATTCAGGCATCCCGTGGGAACTACCTGGTGCATTGTTCACATGAAATTTTTAAAACTCAGACTTCCTCTCTTCCTTTAAATTCCTGATCTTCCCTCAAGATATTGTTCCTTCTCTTCAAAAGGAAGCTTGATGAATCAAAGGAACTTTTGGCTCTTTGGGGCTTCTGGGTGTTTCCTGAACCTGTGTTAAAGGCACGTTCACAAAACAAGGAGTTGAACATTGGGACAACAAACCCTGGGAATTATTCATGGGTCCATATCCAGAAATTATTTTAAAATATCAAATCAAGCCCAAGGGTTATAGCTCAAGTGTTTACCTTAGTCCTCTGTATCTCCCAGCATTTACCAACCTGCAGAGACCCGAGATACCTGCAATTCTAAGGGTACACCGACTTCGGCCTCTGAGCAGTGCATACTTAATTTTTCTTTTCTATTTGAAACAACTATCCAGTTTACCAAGCCAAGGTTCATAAATCAGAGAAAATATCCAAATACCACTTATCTCTCACACCATGAAGATCAAATTAGAATTAAAAGAAAAGACTGATTGGATAATGTAATTAATTCACTTAAGCAAAATGGTTCTGCCTCCTGAATGTTGCCATGTTTTCAATGGCATTTGGACAGCGTTATTTTCCTTTCATCTGTTTGCCCCATGGAGACAAGAGGAATTTGACCTGAACAAAATACAATCACAGACCATACCTCTTATAAAGAACACAAGGTAATGTCTTAAAAACTGTCTTTCAGGCAGTATCTTTAAAACAGTCCAGGGATTTTAACCCAATTTTTATTTCTTCTGTTGTGGGTTAAAATATATGTATTTATCTTTTATTATCTGTATCTATGTCTATGTCTATATCTACATCTATATTCACTAGAATGCTGGTTGTCATCCAAATGGAAAGAAAACCAAAGGAGAATCTGAGGTGTAACTCGGTGGTAGGGTACTGGCCTAGAGTTCAACACTTACACACACACACACACACACACACACACACACACACACACGCACACGCACACACAAAGATATTAAAGATACAAGAAATCCTCACTCCTAATACAAGCCTCTTAATTGTATTAAAGTCTAATTTTATGAACAGTTTTCCACAGCGTCAGGGACTAGACCCTGAATTTGCAATGTGACTATTTTTATCCCTCTTTCTTCCTTCCTCTATAAATAGTGCTATTCACCTTGTCAACTAATTTTCCTAATAACTGGCTCTAATTTTTATGCAACAAAGGCATGACAATGACCCAGAAGATTATGTCTGCCCACTGTATTCTTAGACACAGAATGACCATAGAATTATCTGTGACATAGAGACCAGAGCAGAAATTAAATAGGGTCACTGCAAACATTCCTATATTCAGTCAGTACACGCCTGTCCAAACCTTTTATGTACTTGACACCAAAAAAAATAATAGTGAACAGAAAATAGCTAATGCTGTTCTCACAGGAGCTACTATTGAGTGGGTAAGATACATGGGAGTAAAGGACTCAGATGCACAGGAACAGAAACTAAGTCAACTAAGCCTTGAGAAATCAGAGTCCACACAATGACAGAGGAGCGATGAAATGCTCTCCTGAAAAACACAAGGAGCTGAGATTCCAAGCTATGATCAGGAGCTAGCCAGTCAAAGGGTCAAGGAGAGGGCCAGCTGGATGAAGTTCTCCCAGCACATCAGGAGGAAGCAGAGGGTGCAGCTAGAACTAGTTAGAGCTGTGATACTGTGCCCCAGCACTATATTTCTAACTCTGCCAGCTTGGGTCCACAATCTCCCAAACAGTGTGGGGAGTAGACTGTCAGACACACAAGCCTGTATGGAGCATCTCACATCCTGATTTCCCATTTGTCTGCAGGAGTTCCCATCACTCACTGGCAGCTTTCTCTCCTGCTCTCCGTCCTCCCTCGGTAGTTCATTGTTTAGTCCAGGATCAAATGCAGAACATTCACAAATGCCTTCTGGGAGGGAGTGTTGCTGGTCTGAGGAAACATAAAAATACATCAAGAAACTTTAAATGGGTGGCACAGAAATTATTTAAATCATTGGCAGTGGGGTGCAAGCTAGAGAGGAACTCAATTGCGTCTTCTTATGGAAGAGATGCTTTTAAATTCAAGGAATGAGTGGAGGAGGGCCTAGGCTACACCTGCTGAGGTATGAAAGGTTAATAAAACATGTGACATCTAAGTCTGTCTTCTGATTCCATTTTAATTCCATTGCTGGTGGGATTGCAAGCTGGTACAACCACTCTGGAAATCAGTCTGGCGGTTCCAGAAAATTGGACTACCTGAGGACCGAGCTATACCACTCCTGGGCATATGCCCAGAAGATGCTCCAACATGTAATGAGGACACATGCTCCACTATGTTCATAGCAGCCATATTTATAATAGCCAGAAGCTGGAAACAACCCAGATGTCCCTCAACAGAGGAATGGATACAGAAAATGTGGTACATTTACACAATGGAGTACTACTCAGCTATTAAAAACAACGACTTCATGAAATTCTTAGGCAAATGGATGGAACTTGAAAATATCATCCTGAGCGAGGTAACTCAGTCACAAAAGAACGAACATGGTATGTACTCACTGATAAGTGGATATTAGGCAAAGAGCATGGAATACCCACGATACAACTCACAGACCACATAAAGCTCAAGAGGAAGGAAGACCAAAGAGTGGATGCTTCAGTCCTGCTTAGAAGGGGGAACAAAATAATCAAGGAAAATAGAGGGTGGGAGGGATTTGGGAAGAAGAGAAGGGGGGGAAAGAGGGGAAGAATCAGGTATGGGAGGAGATGGAGGAGATGTACAGGGTCAGGAAATTGAACAGGTGTGTAGCAACTCAGTATGGGGAACTGGGGGTAGCAACCAGAAAGTCCCAGATGCCAGGAAAGCAAGAGACTCCCAGGACCCCACTGGGATGACATTAGCTGAAATACTCCACAAAGAGGAGGACGAACCTGTAGAGAGCATATCCAGAGGTTAGGCATGACCCCTGGGGTTGAGGGATGGGGTCACCCATCCATCTCCAAAACTTTAACCCAGAATTGCTCCTTTTAAAGGAAATGCAGGGACAAAGAATGGAGCAGAGATTGAAGGAAAGGCCATCCAGACAGAGATTGCCCCACCTGGGAATCCATCACACATGCAGACACCAAACCCAGACACTATTGTGGATGCCAAGAAGTACATGCTGACAGGAGCCTGATATAGCTGTCTCCTGAGAGGCTCTGCCAGATCCTGACCAATACAGATGCAGGTGCTCACAGCCATCCATTGGACTGAGCACAGTGACCTCAATGGAAGAATTAGGGGAAGGACTGAAGGAACTGAAGGGGCCTTATCTGACATCAATGGGAGGAGAGGCCCTTGGTCCTGTGAAGGCTGGATGCCCCAGTGTAGAGGAATGCTAGGGCAGCGAGGGGGGAGTGGGTAGGTGGTTGGGAGAGCACCCTCAAAGAAGCAGGGGAAGGGGGGATGGGATAGGGGTTTGCAGAGGGGAAACAGGGAAAGGGGATAACATTTGAAATGTAAATAAATAAAATATCCAATTAAAGAAAAATTAAAAAAAAAAAGAGTCAAACTCAGTTACCTGCGTGGAGTTTTGGGGCTTATTCGATCTTTCTGATGCTTTTTCTGAACTTGAAAACTCCTCTGTGTCACAGCCCAAAGGTGACATTTCACCCATCACAGGCCACTCTGTTGTGAGCATTTAGCAAAAATAGGTCCCCCATAGATGGTACCAGTCATTTACCAGACTGCCTTATCACCACTCCCTAGACATAGAAGTGGAAGTTTAGAAATGAAAGTAGCTTTCTCAGAAATTGCAAAGGATGGAGCAAGAGGAGAACCCCCCTCCTCTTTCCTGCAGATTCTATTGTCCTGTCTTCCTAAAAGGAAACATTTTGAACAAACAGAATCACAACAGGACAACCCCATTAGATTCTCAGGCTTTCCTGCTATATGATACTCCTGCAGCCGCAGTAGCCTTCCTCTTGGATACAAAAGGCCACTGTCACCATCTCTGTCAGCAGGATTCTCAGCCTGTGGTCCAAAGCATGCCTGAGATTCCCTGTTAGGCTGGGCTGGAGCTCTGACAGGGGAAGCACAGCTGTCTAGCATGTCTAGAGTGCTCTTTTGGGTCAGTGCCATGTTAAGATTTTTCTACACAGGGAAGTTAAGCTTTCTTAACTAAAATTTAAAACCATTGACATAGCAGGACTCAACAAATTATCATGGAAGCCAGTTGTGTTGGTGCACAGAACTTGAGAACTAAGGCTTGAACTATTGAAGAGACATACGGAGCCTGCCCCAGCAATTCCCTGCCATGCAGAGCTAAAGAAGTGGACCCTCCTTCCTTCCCCTCTTCATAGGAGCCTCTGGTCTTTGGATGAAGGACCCAGCCTGGCGTCAGATTATTGTCATTACCCTCCTCTTTCATGGTAGCACTTCCTGCTCCCTGACAAATCCACCCCCCATTTCCCCCAGGAGGACAGATGCCAGCTTTGGGAACAGACAAAAAGCAACACACCCTAGCCTCTGTATCATCGAAGTTAACACTCCCCTTGATATTCCTGTGCAGATGGCTCCTGGCCTTGAAGGGAACGAGGACCACACATCCTTGAAATAATAAGAGGCCCACTCTTGGACCATGAGCAAAGGGCAGTTAAGTGTTCTCAGACAGCTATGACAAGTTTGTCAAAATACACTAGCTCCTGATAGCACCATAAAGTTACTTCCCAGGTCAGAAAAGTCTCCATCTCAGCTGCATGGTTCTGCAGTTCTGTCCCACTGTCTGAACAAACATTATCAAGTTTGAAGGATGGCTTCCCCTTGTCACCTCCCCAGTCATGTAACCCGAAAGTTTAAGAATCCCTGCTTAAATATATGTGCATATAAATACTCTAAGCCCCTGAATCGAGCACCACATTGCTAACCTGCGTCATGGGAAGAGCTTGCTAGCTATCCGAGTCAGACTTGTAGAAATAAAAGACTCTCTTGGTTATTTCCTCAGACTTGCACTTCCTGGCGTTCTTCTGGGATTCTCAAGAACGGGGCATAGCACTATAAGGCTGTATATATAGTCAGTGCCAGGCCAGTCCCTATAACACAGTGAGACCTCCTCTCCCACACTAACCAACTGAAATTAAGTTATCTCATGGAAGTGACTTGAAGGAGTAAAGACTATTTTATCTTATGAAAATACATAGGTAAGGACACAAAACACAGCCTGGATATACTGGAGAGCAGAGGCTAGGGTTAGAGGATGATGCTTAAGGTCCTCACATGATTCTTAGTGGGATACAAAGATACTGAGCAAAGCTAGCTTTATCTTCCTCCACTAGCCACTTCTCTAGGACTGAATCAAATTGCTTTGTGGAAACCTGTATCTGCTAGTTGGTGGAAATCCCTTTACAGCAGATAGTGGGAACAGCTTGCATGAGTGACCACCAAGCACTAGGAGTCCATTTTGGGGCCAAATGTAAAGTGCAGGGTTAAATATGAAGTCACAGGGGACTCCATCTGCAAGCATTGCACTGTGTTCTCTAAGAAACATCACCAGACTTTCACTGGGGCCCTAGACAGGCGAGGTTATGCCCAATCCCCATCTGGGTGTGACTTAGAAATCCACTCCCTCTCACCAATCCCCATCAAGCTATACATTTTCCTTAGATTTTCTCTGGTTAATTTTTATTTTTTAAAGCCTCAATAGCAATCTTTAAAAGCAGTTTGTAGGCAGTGTGAGTGGAAAGTGGTATGTGGTCTCCTTCCCTAACACAAAGGGACAGTGAAGAAAGAAGACGCAAGAACATGGTGAAACAGAAGGAAGAAGCCAGCTGAGCAGCTTTCAGGGAAGGGGACTCAATAATTAACAATTCTGTTTCTTGCCCCTTGTCCATGGTGACCATCTCCATTTGTTCAGGTGCTCTCGCCTTGCCTGAAGCTGGAAATATATTGGGCTCTGTCAGTAGTTGTGCCCTGCCAGAAGGCCAAATACACCAAAATGTTTAAGGACACTGATGATACTCTGATTTCTTGAATTTAACTTTCTTATCCTTTTAAGAGCAGCAGCTGAAACAGCCTGGAACCTGTGGATGATCAGATACCTCATTAACACTTAAAGGAGTCCCAGGAGCTCCAGCCCAGACACGTGTGTGGGACAACTGTCCTGCTCAGCTCCCCCCTCATGCCTTACAGCAGGGTCATTGTGACAACACTTTCTTGGGATCTATTGCTACTCTAAAGGATTTCTTCTTGCTTCATCTCTCATAAATTCTCAACTATAATAAAATTCCTTTCTGAAACTCATTCTTTGCCCACCATTGATTGCAAACTCAAGAGACAGATGACCCAGAAGACACTGGCTAGGGTGGTTTTGGTGACTTGTTTGTTTGTATCCTAGACCCCTGAAGTATATATACTCCTCTGAGGCAAGAAATCCTCCTTTTCACTCAAGAATACTCCCTGTCCCTCTCACCTCCATTTGATAAAAAGCAGTTGGCATAAATACAAAGAAGAACAAACTGCTAGAACTTCATCTTTGGGAAAATTTTTGCACAGACTTGGATTTAGAAGAGCATACCTACAACTTTTACAACCTCAACAACCATCAATCAGATGCAGTTGGCAAGAGAACTTGACCTACATCAGGAACAACAGAGAGTTGAGTAAGAATGGAGATATCCTACATACTCTCCTCCTCCAGAGGGCAACTCTTTTTCCTGTATAAATTGAATATTCCCTTTTAATGATTGGCAAGTCACAGAGGGCTCACTGTGACACAGTAGGAAAATTGATACCTAGAGATCCTGTCATTCACAGGCATGGCATAAGATGACCATAGGACCAAAGAGAGGAAGGTGGCCTTAGAAGGTCCTCATGGGTGTTATGGTTGGCTTGTCCTTGAAATTTTGGCATCTGTACTGAGAAGACTGCAAGCTACCTGCAGCCCAACAGAGGGCTTTTTTCATCCAAGACTTGGCATTTTAAAAGAGTCTGTGACTATTTGGAATAAACTAATTTAGATGAGTTTCTTCTGCTGATGTTTTGTACTCTGAAATGCCATTTTGAATGAGTTTTCATGGAATGTTGGTGTGTTAGTCTGGGAACCATAGAATGTCTGCCATAGGTAGTTTAATCATAGCCCTTGATTCCTGTGGACCCAGAGAAGCTCAATTAATCTGAGTACAATAGTGTTTTCTGATAGCCAGTGCTTATTAACCAGTGATAGTGGGTGGTCCAATGCAGGGAGGCATAGCCTTGTTGCAGTGTGAGGATGTGGAAGAACCTTTGTTTTGATTGTAGAGTTTGCCATTTCAAGAAGCATCAAGAACAGAGATTGCTGCCTTGTGCTTTGGAGGTCAAGTAGGATTTGTAGAAAGAGAAATATCTGCTAGATGTCCCCAAGAAAATTGAAAGGTTCAGAGGAGAGAAAGCAGAAGCAATAACCCAGGAAGACTTGTGAGACGATGAGCTCTTCTGGCAGGAGCAAAGACATTCTCAAGAGAGACACTTGTTTCCCTTCTTTTGGATATTAGACTATTGGGGGAAAATGGAATCCAAGAAAGTGGATGTCACCAGAATTCATAATAGACAAAGGGAAAAGTTGAAACCTAATGCCAGCCAGAAGAGGGACTTGCTCTTCAGGAGATTTCACAGTATGTGACTTGTCAGAACACCAAGAAGAACAGACTTAAGACAACACAATGGGGGGAGGCAGTGATGAGCAGAACCATACCCAGGGCAGGACTGCTTAGATATACATGCCCCTTGTCCTTT
This sequence comes from Uromys caudimaculatus, assembly GCA_028551405.1. Taxonomy (NCBI): domain Eukaryota; kingdom Metazoa; phylum Chordata; class Mammalia; order Rodentia; family Muridae; genus Uromys; species Uromys caudimaculatus. Next base: position 96,957,876 of record CM052708.1, read on the forward strand.
ATAAGAACTAAACTTTATAGAAGAACCCCAAAGTTGGACTTGAGGGGTCAGTTACATGACCAGTTTTCTTAGGCCAGACTGAATAAGCCTCCTTTATCTCTCTTTCAGGATTACATTCTTGTCTTTTTAATGGGTGACTTGAGAATAGATGGTGAGTCTTGCTAAAACTGGAAGGACCAGGTTTGCGCCCAAAAGTCCCTTGGCTAACGTACAAATCCTTTCTGTGATAGTCCATCTTCCTGACTTCCTGATCCAGCTTCTATTTCCTTAACAACTGCTTCTGCCCCAACCCTTGCACTTTCCTATTTGTGTGATCTTAATGTCCCTTTACAAAAGAGCCTTTGGGACTGTACTATGAGGATTCTCCACTCACCCCAGACTCCCTGGCCTCTGGTATCTGTTGCAAAGAGGCTTGCATACATGATTAAGATTCATGTCAGCCATGTCCTACAGCACCTACATAACCATGTCAGAGCTGCCCCCAAAGCTCAGGAGCTGTGTTGTCCCATATGCATGAGCATCCACAATGGCTGAAGGTTTACACCAAGAAGAGATACACTCATTGATGTGCAACAGGACCTACAGGCATTAGATCCAGCAGCTTGTCCATAGGAGGACTCAATGCCTGCCATGGCTTAAGCCTGATGACACAGTGGCTAACAGTGTCACAAAGGCATTCGTCATTTATTACTGCCTTGTCCCCTCTCCAATTATCAAATAGGCTTAGAAATGACTTTTTATGGAATGCACTGACTTCCTTGCTAATTCAAGGTTATGTGAGTGATTGCCATCTTGGAGAATTCATCGGTGTCCTCTTTCAAAAGATCAGCTTATATAAGTATTTTTACTGTTTACACTCTATCATAGAGGAGTGGAGAGTGTCCCAAGAGCCCACCTGCTGCTCCCTATCATGGGCTACATACAACTTTGCCTTACTTGCATGTGGTCTTGGGGAAGACTAAGGCAAAAAGGTTCTATCTATGTGGCCATGGGAAAGCCCTCATCACTGTGGCCAGCTGAGAAGAGAACCCACATAAACAGCCCCTCTCCTATGCTCTTCAGGGAAACCTAATAAACTCATTGGTTCCTCAAAGAGAACTTTGACAGCACTATAGCTTGATTTGTCTTAGGGACCTTAGGAGAAGGAATAGACAATGCTTGCATATGTCCCAGGGAAGGAATCTTAGCAACAGGTGGTCGTAATGAAAGGCTAGCATCTCTACCTTAATTTTGTATCTATCTCCTCTAGTCACCTTACTGTGAGTGTCTACAATGCCCTGCTCCAGACCTCTAAAAGGCGCCTAAAGCAACAGTCCCCCCTGGTTCCTGGAAGAGAGGAACTGAACAAAAACATCTTCATGATAAATATGGGAAACAACTCCAAACAACATCCACTGCCCCCCCAAGGCCACTAGCTCTTCTCTCTCTCTCTCTCTCTCTCTTTCTCTCTGTCTCTGCCTTAGCATAGTTCCCTGGGATTACCTCCCAATAAACTAAACTACTCTAGACTCTGGTCTCAGGAGCCCACAGATGTATTTCTCATGGGAAACATTCATAAGCATTCTTGTCTGAGGTGTTGAATGGTATTTCAAAAGGAAGGGTCATTAGCCACAGTTTGCAAGCAGCAGAACACCCAGTGCAAAAGTATCTGCAGCAGCAAAGATGAAGGTTGCTTACAATTGGAGTGATAAATTTACTTGCTTAAAAGACTCTTGGTTTTGTGACCTTCATCTTATGTTTTCAGATGAGAGGGTACCTCATGGCTGCTTTAAATGTTCTACACAGTTCTATCTCAATGCTATCAAAAAATGGGTCACACAGTATTAGAAAGCAATATATAAAAATACCAGCAAAAGGATTGCCCTGGAAGACACAATAAAATTCCAGGGACAGAAAGTCAAGAGTGTCCTCAGCTGGGGGTTTGGTTGTGGGTAATAGGAATGATGGCTCTGGTGGTATCTTCTATGAGCCACTCCAAGGTGATATAAACTAGAAACCTGATCTTATAAATTCTATCTGACCTTTTTCATAAAAATACAGGCATTTAACAGCAGGCAAATTCCACAAATACTTCAAGGGGATAATAGCTGAGGCCTTTAACAGAGGGAAATGAATGGTGACCAGGATGAATATTTCATCATTTGCTCCCCGAGTGCTAGGGCTTCAGCATAGACAAGCCAGGCTGATGCTGGGGCTGCATCCATTGCAAGCAGGAAGCTGAGGGAAAGCACTTGAAATTCCTACCACCATGCAATATGTTTGAAGACAGGTGATGCCTTGATAGGCATTGAGGCGTCCTAAAAGGCACTCTGAACCTCAGGCAGATCACTGAAGATGCTGGCGAGGGACCACTTCTTGCACTCTTTCAGCCTATATTCTGGTGTGAATAGATTGGCCTACTGGGAGCCTGGTAATAACCTTCTCAGATGGTTCCCCTTCTACACAAAGATGACAGATTACAGGTGGCAGATGAGAACAATAGTTGATGAAAATCGGGTTGGGTAATTTCTTAGGGTTACTCTTTCTGTGATGAAACACCAAAGCAACTTGGGAAGAAAGGGTTTATTCAACTTATGCTTCCACATCACAGTTCATCATCAAAGGAAATTAGGACAGGAACTGAAGCAGAGAAGGAACCTGGAGACAGAAGCTGATACACAGGCCATGGAGGGGTGCTGCTTACTGGTTTGCTTCCCATGGCTGGCTCAGCCTGCTTTCTTATAGAACCCAGGACCACCAGTTCAGAAGTGGCACCACTCATAATGCAGTGTCTCCTCCTTCATCAATCACTAATTAGGAAAATGCACTATAGGCTTGCCTACAGCCTGATCTTTTGTCTTAATTGAGGTTCCTTCTTCTCAGAAGGTTCCTTCTCGTTTGGGTCAAGTTGACATAAAACTATCCAGTTCAATTGACCCCTTGTCAAGTTGACACACAAAAGCATGAGTGTTAAGCATCAACCTTTCCCTTTTTATACATCTCCAAGTTCTCATATTAAAAACATACATGTCTTAGGGTTTTACTACTATGAGAAGACACCATGACCAAGGCAACTCTTACAAAGAACAGCATTTAGTTGGGACTGGCTTACAGGTTCAGAGGTTCAATCTACTATCATCAGGGCAGGAGTGTGGTAGCATCCAGGCAGGCATGGTGCAGGCTGAGTTGAGAGTTCTACATCTTCATCTGAAGACTGCTAGGGGAAGACTGGCTTGAAGGCAGCTAGGAAGAAGGTCTTAAAGCCCATGCCCACAGTGACATACCTACTCCAACCAGACCACACCTCCTAATAGTGCCACTCCCAGGGCCAACCATATACAAATATTCACAATAAATAACTTTAATAGTCCAAGAATTTTCACAAATTCAAACACACTAAAAGTTCAGTTGGGTGGCGGTGGCAGGTGAATCTCTGTGAGTTCGAGGATAGCCTGGTGTTCCAAGACAGCTTACACATGAAACCTTGTCTTGAAAAAAGTAAAACAAATAAACAAACACAAAGTTCAGTCTTTAAAAAGTATCCAGTCTCTTTAAAAATCTAAAATCTCTCTTTTTATAGTTCAGTGTCTCTCAACTGTGGGTTCCTATAAAACTCAAGATTAAATTAAATACTTTCTTACTTCAAGGGGGAAAACCAGGGCACAATCATAACCATTTTCAAACAAAAGCACCCTGCATCTGTGATCCAGATCCACTCATGATCTTTTGGAATCCTCCAAAGGGCTTGGCTCCCTTCATCAGCAATATAGCTTGTCTTCTAGGCTCTATTGTTGTTGCTGTTCGTGGTGGTTATCCCATGTAACTGGCATCTCCAAAATGCTGGGGTATTATACTTCAACTGGGCTGCACTTTCACCAAGAGCCTCTCATAGGCTCTTTTCTTGGTGCCAAGCCTCAATTTCTCTGCATGACCCCTTCAATCCTGGGCTTTCAACTGCTGTTGAGGCTGCACCTTCACCAATGACCTCCTCTGACCTCTCACCATGCCAAGCCTTGGCTGTCCTTCATGCTTTCAAAACCAGTACTACCTGGATGTCTCTTACTCCTACACTCCCCAGGTTGGCTGCCAGTGTGAGGTAGAACTTTACTCATCTCTGGAACACAGATTCTTTGTGCTGACTGACAGGAAACACTTCTCAGAAGATTTCACCCCAGTGATGTTTGTCTCTTCTTAATCACCACTAATTTCTTAGCTCTAGCTATTCATCAACAATTGTCCCAGTAGAAACAAAGGTTTTACAATAGTGATTCTGGTCTCTTGTTAATCCCAGTTGATTCTTCAGCTGACTTCAGATTCTTCACATAACTGGCCCGGTAGAGTCTTTGCTGCTTTCTGAATCTTCCCAAGCTAGGCCTCCATCATCTGCTTCCAAGCTTCAGCAGAGGGGCCCACTGAAGTCTCAGCACTCAATGGCTCTTCTAGTTCAAAGTTCCAAGTTCCTTCCATAATCCTCCCAAAAACATGGTCAGGTCTGTCTGTTACAGGCAGTCTTGGCAGCTAATCAGTTTACTGTTCTCAAAACATCTGTTTCAACTGCTCTTCCCAGAGAGCTGTCTTGCATAGCTCACTTCTTCCAGGGGATGCCTTCTGATCCTAATATCCATCCTCTAAAGTAGAAAGGTCATGAGACAGATACCCAAGGACCCCAGAAGAACATGGGACCTGAGTGTCAAAGGCCTCATTAGTGACCTGAAGCCAAAACTGAGTACTTTGCCTCAATTAGTGACATGGGACTTGGCTTGTAGCTCTCTCCCCTGAGATGTTTGTCCCAAACAGGGCAGATGAGTCTGTATCTGGATAGTTTCCCAGGTTTTCATCTGTGCTTGAAAACTGAGAGTTGCTTCATACTGTGTTCTGCAAACACCTGCATCACTGAGTACCAGCTCTGAGATTTACATGAATCCAGGATCTTCCATATATGAGGTATTTGAGCTTTATGAAGTGATTCAATTTGAAGCTGAGGCTATGTCAGACTCAAAAGCTTCTGGACAACAAAGGACTCACCAAAATTAAAAGGCAGTTGGATTAGGGAAAAATGTTTGCAAGTCATATGTCTGATAAGGATTAACATTCGACTATGTAAGAAACAGATGATTCAATGGCAAAAAAACCCCAAAAAACAAAAAACAAAAAACCAACTGTGTTGTTGTTTTAATGAGCAAAGAACCTGAATAGATATTTTTGTAAATATTGGCCAATAGCTACTTGCAAGGTTATCCAAAATCACCAAGCACCTGAAAAATGCAATTTAAAGTCTCAATGAGATGTTATGTCAGCTTATTAAGGTGACTGCTCTTGAAAGGTAGGCCTATAATTCCAGTACTTGAGGGTAGAAGCTGAGGGCTCAGACCTTCAAGGCCAGCAGGGGTTACATAGCTAGTTGGAGCCAATTTGAGATATGTGAGACCATGTCTCAAAATATCAAAGTAAATAAAATAAAAGTGACAAGAAAGATTATCAAAGGTATGACAAAAAGGAACTCATGTACAGAGCTGGTGGGAATGTAAGCTGGTATAGCCCCCATAGGCACACATATTTGAATAATTGGTTTCCAAATGGTAGAACTGTTTGGCAAGAACTAGGAGCTGTGGCCTTGTTAGAGAATGTGTGTCACTTGGAGATAAGCTTTAAGGTTTCAAAAATCTATATCCTTCCTGGTTAGCTCTCTCTACCTGGTCATTGTGTTCCAAGATGTATGCATTTAGCTACTGATCCTGCCCCATGCCTGTCTTCCTGCTGCCATGCTTCCCATCATTATAGTATTGGACTCACCTTCTGAAACTGTAAGCTCTCAATAAACTCTTTATTGTATAAATTTACTTGGCCATGGTATCTTGTCACAATTATAGAACAGTAACTAAGACTTTAGTTACGGTTTCATTGTTGTACAAAGATACCATAACCAGGCAACTTTTATTTAAACACACACACACACACACACACACACACACACACACACACACACACACACACACACATTTATTTAGGGCTTATAGTTTCAGAGGTTCAGAGGTTCACACAGTCCATTATCATCATGGTGGGAGGCATGGCAGTATGCAAGCAGATATGGTTCTGGAGAAGGAGCCAAGAGTTCTACATCTTGATTCACAGGAAGCAGAAGACCATCTTCCACACTGGGCAGAGCTTAAGCATAGGAGACCTCAAACCCAACCCCACAGTGACACACTTCTACCAACAAGACCACACCTACTCCAACAAGGTCACACCTCCTAATAGTGCAACTCCCTATGGGCCAAGTATTCACATACAGGAAGCTAAGGGGGCCATACCTATTCAAACCACCGCAATAAAAGTTATGGAAATCTCTCATAAAGTTAAACAGGAAATATCACATGACAGACCAATCCATATGCTAAAATTGTACCCATTGGGAATGAAATCAGCACTTTGTAGAGACATTTGCACTTCCATGCTTAATAAGACACTGTTTAGACAGATGAGAAATTCGGTCCCCATGAGTGTTCATCAGTGGACTGTAGGTAGGAAAATGTTGGTACACATAGACACACACATACTTTTAAAAAGGAGATATTTCATTTAGACCCAGGTAGATGAGCTACCGTGCAGTTTTACCTAGCAGGATAAGCCAAAGAGGAAAAATATGGCACTATCTGTCTTATATGTAGAATAGCAGACAGTAGAGCAAAGGGAACAGAAAGCAATAAAAGTAGTACTTAGAATAAATAAATATAGAAACTTGGTTTACAGTGCAGTGGCTATAGTTAACAGTGCTGTGCACTAAAAATTTGCTAAGAGAATTGTTAGGATGCTCTTATCACAGCACTAATGGAAAGGTAACTATGTAGGGGGATGAACTTAATGTAATAGCAGTAATGGTTCTCTAAGCACATGAAATCATCATATTCCATGTCTTAAATATAGACAGAATTAAATAGCTGTAGGTCAGGAACAGGAACAGGAAAGTAGGCTTGAAGAAGAGAGTAAAAATATAAGAAAATATTTCCACTCGTAATGAAGAACTCAGCTGGGGTACTTAAGGCTTAGTTGTTAGGATGGGAGTGGGGAAAGTGCTGATTGTAATTATGAAGCTGTGAAGCCCAAGGCCAGGACAGACTTCAATGGGACTAATCGTGCTTTAGCAGTGTACTACCCCTTTACACATTTTTAATACCAGAGCTAAAAACTAAAATAAAATAAGAGAAGCTCTCTCTGTATACAAAGCTCTCTGTATATATAGAGAGAAAGATTTCTAATGGTGAAAAGGAGAGTCCAAGTGGAAGACCATGCTCGCTGAAGAGGCAAGGAAGGTGGGTGACGGAGAACCCCGTGGATAGATGCATGCATTGGGGAGTTGATAAGTTCAACCTCAGCAGTGTGAGTATTTATTGTATTATTATATTTTGAAGTAGCATAAGATAGAATAGACTATTAAATGCTAATTTATTGATTCATTTAATGGTTTACTTAAAGCACCGCTTGTACTGTCTGTTTGCAAGACACGACTGCACTTGTACATGGAACAGAATGACCTGGAGGTAGACAGTCTAAAACTTGCAATACTGTTCTGCCTCTGCCTCCTGAGTTCTAGAATTTCTGGCATGCATCACCTCACCTGACTCAAGGATTTTGATTCATCAAATGTTTTAGGACCAAATTATCAAAACTAGAAATAAAAAGTAAAATCTCAGTTGAAAAAAAAAGCATATATATATATATATATATATATATATATATATATATATATATATATATATATATATAGAGAGAGAGAGAGAGAGAGAGAGAGAGACTCGGAGGGACTTAGACATTGCTCAAACTTAGTCACACTTTTTAAAAAACAATGGCAAGAATCCAGAGACACAAAATCCTTATCAGTGGATTCCAGGATGCCATATTTACTCTGAAGATCTGGTGTACCTTTTAGTTCAGATCCTCTTAGATCTGGAGACTTAATAATTTACACTCACCCTAAGGCAGCTACTAAAACAGAAACCTGGGAGTTAATATTTGCCAAGTTGTTAGAAGTGTGTCTGGCAAATAGCAAGTAAGTATAAGTGTTTGTTAAACAAATATATCTCTTTGAAAATTATGACTGCCTTTCCAACAAACTCTTATTTGATTTTTAAAAACTTTGTGTTTTTTTTGTCATGAGACAAATTCGCTAAAGGCAAGTAAGGACAGTTTCTACCTGGCACTCTCTAAAGCCAGTCAACAAGGCTTTCTCAGGCCAGCATTGCCAAGGCTAGACTATATCAGTGACAAGGCTGGACCTCACATAGGAAACCTGGCTGGTTGGGACTCTTGCCGCCCTTAGATGAGATTAAATTTCCTCTGAAGGTTTGTGTCAGTGAGCCATGACAGTGAATTCTTTTGTCTAAAAAATGATTTTGTTTTTTTCTTTTAGCTTTTATTAAATCTGTTCTCTGACAATTTTGTACACAAATATAAGACATTTTAACTATCCTCACTCTTCAACTCTAATCTTTCACCTACCTTCATCAAACCGCCCTCCTGTCTCAGCCTCTACTCCATACGCATGGACTTTGGTTGGTTGTATAACCCACTTAGGTCAACTAGAGCCACCTGTGTGACCATGAGTTAGGAGCTATCCAATGAAGCCTGCTGGGCTCACCAGTGGGCATTCGTGTGAAGACAATGTCCACCTTGCCCCCAAATCCATCAGTAGCCAATAGCTCAGCTGAGAGGGAGAGGAGGCTCCATGACTATTTTTAATCCATGACTGACTATTGAGAGGCCCAGTCTCATGCTGGCACAGGACAGGCTGCTGAGTTCCTGTGGATGGTTGCACTGACTGTGCTATGTCCAGAAGACAATCTGTCACAGCTCTTCTCCATGTCCTGGTTCTTACAGTTCCCATCTCCTCTTCTGCTGCGTCTCCAGAGCCTTATAATGGTGGGTAATATAAATGTCCTGCTCAGGCCTGAGCACACAGCCATCCCTTACCCTTGGCACTGAAGAGCCCCAGGTAGCCCCAACCATTGGTCCACCGCCCCCATTTTACTGTGTGGCCTTTGCCCTGCATTGTCTTCAGTTACAGGAAAAAACACCTGCCTTGCATCAGCCCTGTAAAAGTTGAAATACCACTGACTTGTTAGAATAGCCTCTAGTCTGTGCAAACAGCCACATCCTGGGACAGGTCATTACTCAAGGGCTTACTCTCAATTTATGAATTCCTTCCCAATCATCCACCCAATAACTGTTTGTGGTTTTATGCTTTAAATGGAGCCTCCTCCCTCCCTTCAGGGCCACAGTTTCTGTGCCCGAGTCTGACTGTGTCCTTAGCATCTTTAGTCAGGTAGAAGTGCTTTCCTTGGTAAATAAAGTTGCTTCTGGTTTATTTCTGACTTTGGTGGCCCTATCATCATTATTTGTGCAAGCACAGACTCCAACAAGTGCCTTGACCAGCTATGATTCCCACATTTATGGTATTCATTACAAGGAGAACCGTCACTGACTAAGGCTGAGAGTAGCATTTGTCTATGGGTATAAACATGAAATTTACAAGAAATTTGCCCCCATTCAATTGAACTAAACAAAAGTAGCATGTTCATATATAGGGCTTAAGACACCCCAAGCCATAGATTTTTGATTCAGGTTTTAGTACCATGCATGGAGTCCCTCCTGAAGACTGGGATTTCAAACCAAACAGAAAGTAGTTACAACCTTCATAACAGTTGGGACACTACTGCTTAGTGGGCTCATCTTGCCTGCAAGGTCAATGTTTGTAGAATGACAGCTGGGTCAGACCACGAGTGCTGTTTCCCCTCCAGCACCCTACATAGCACCTCCTGACACTACGAATGCTAGCCAGTAGGAAGCTTCCAGCTCAGTTTTAATATGATCTCTCTGTAGCTTATACTAGAGGTGTGAAGTGTCTTCAGCAATCAGATCTTATACATCTGAACTGGCATTGGAGGAAGGCCACTCTGTAGACCCTCATAAGTTCAGAAGGAGGCATCCCATGCTTGGCACTGGTTTTATCATTCTCTCCCTGGGGAAGGGGCATGCAGGTGACACAGCATACATGTGGAAGTAAGAAGACAGCTTTCAGTAGTCAGCTCTCTCCTTTCACCACATGTCCAGGGTATTGAACTCAGTTCCTTAGGCTTGGCAGCAAGCACCATCACCCACTGAGCCACCTTTGAAGTCCATGGCACTAGCATTTTGTTAAGAACCACAGCCTTTAGGAGCACCATTATCCAGCCATTAAGGGGATTGCCATTCTAACTCTTTTCATTTGTTTGAGCATACATGTCTTCAGTTGGCTCACAAAATTACCAGTTTGATTCAAACGTTTCCATGCACCATTCATTTCTGATAACTCTACTGTATCCCCTTCTTCCTCAGCCTCCCATTCCAAACCCTGCACTAACCTTTCTAGCACCAGTGTCTTCCTTCCACTTCAAATCCACCCATGTTCTAATGTCCCCTCTCCCTTAGGCTGCCACCTACCCCAACAGCACTTTACAGTTTCCTGACATCTACAGATATTTTTAAATTAAACAGACAAATATAAAGATTTTAAAGTGTGCTCCACATATGAGGAAACATGCAGCATTTGTTTTTTGGGGCCTGGATACCTCATTCAGTATTATATAAATATAAAATATATTTTCATTTATTGTATAATAATAAGTTATTGTATACATATAAAATCAGTATAAATATATAAAATATAAAAATAAAATATATATTTATATGTGTGATATATTATTTTTTCATCATCCATTTATTAGTTGAGGAGCATCTAGGCTGAGTGGCAACCTGCAGCATCATCGGTGCCATCTCTGTGAACCATTCCCTCAGTTGGAACAAAGTGGTCTTCTTTAAGATGTCGTCTCAGTTTTGGCTTGAAGGCTGTTTTGTCAGACATTAAATAGTGAAGCCTGCTTCTCTTCTAACCTCATATACTAGAGAAGCTTTTTTCTACTCTTTCATTTTGAGGTGGGGTTTGTCTTTGAAACTCTTGTGGACAATGACAACAAAAAAAAGGATCTAGTTTTTAAATCCAATTGACTACTTTGTATCTTTTGGGGGGAGATTAAAGCTATTAATATCAAGAGTTGTTTTATTGATTTTGTGGTATTTGTTTTCTTGGTTATTATTTGGAAAATAGCTCTCCTAGCATTGGCCATGTAATTCTCTGTAGCTTCTTAAGGATGACTTCAGTATGAAATTTTGCCTCTGTACTCTGTGCGGTTGTGGCTGTGTATAGCCGTCCAGCGGCCATGGAGAACTGGGTTACCCTAAAAGGGGGGCTGGAAATGAAAACGGAACAGGTGTGAGAGAAGGATTAAGCCAAGACAAGGTTCTGATCAAGGCTCAAAGTTTAGTTCTGCAGCTCCAGCTTATAAAGGGAAAACCACAAAAGCCATCCTTTGCTTCAGCTCAATAATGTAGCCAAGCAAGCTCAGTGGGCAGTCTATTCCTCTAAGCTTCAGTAGGAAATTACACCTGCAACCAAGGTGGATGACTGCCCCTAGGTTGTTAAGGTGTGGCAAGCTTTCAAGGTCTATTCAGCCTGCTTAAGGCTGGGGAGGACACAGTTGTGAATACTTTGGGCCTGTTTTTGGCTGTTGTTAATCATGATGAGTTTTTTCTTTCTCCTATTGTGACAGACAGTATTCTGGGTTGTTGTCTCTGATTGACAACTTGAATTGTGTTGCTTTAAGTTTTTCTGAATTTTAAAATTCCCAGTGAGAAATCATCAGGCTTGCTGATATGCACACCTCAAGCCTTCAGTCCTGTAGTGTTTAACCATCTTTCCTTGTTTTGTGTTGTGTTTAAACTGTAACATGGTGTGATGGATTTCTTTTCAGCTCCTGTCCATTTGGTTTTCTGTGGACCTCTTGTGCCTGGATGGATATTTCTTCCTTAAGTTTAGGAACATCTCTATTATTTTATTGAAGATATTTTCTATGCCTTTGACCTCGAATTCTTCCCCTTCTATGCCCATAAGTTGCGGATTTGGTCTTTACTTGGTATTTCAAAGTTCCTGTAAGTTCTCAGTGTCTTTTTCCTCTGGTTGGTCTATTTGCTCTGTTTGTCAAGCCTAGGGTGGCTGATGTGATCTCTTATGCTGGGAAAGATTTCCAGAGTTTTCTCTTAGACTTACTGAGTTGCTCATTCCCAGCTTCAGTTTAGATCATTTTGGTTTGTCAATCTCTTTATGACGTTCAATTTCATGTCCCCAACTGCTGTCTTAGTTCATTTAGCCATTCATTTGTATTTACTTGGACTTCAGTCGTGTCTTCTTTAAGTACATTTGGATGTTAATTCATGTTGTCTGAATCTTTAAACATGTTTATAACTGTTATTTTGAAGTCTATATCTTCAGTTTCATCTTAAGTCTATATCTTGATTTTCATCTAAGATATTTTCTTTGAGAATCCTTACTATGTGTGTGATGATTGAGGGGATAGAATGTATAATCCTGATTTTCATATTACTAGCATTTTTGCAATGTTATCTGAGTATCTGGAATTAGCTGGTCATGTTTGGGGTTGAGATTTTAGATCACAGGACAGAGTCCTAGGATACACTGGTGGGCTAGATGACTTAAAGAAGACAAGGGAGAAGGAACTAGATCTGCCAGTGGATTAAGATTCTATACTTTGTTCTGGGGCCAATGAATTTTTTTAGAATATTTGGGTATTTTAGACAATAGAATTAACTAAGTATAAATAATTTCTCCCATACAAGTTAGCAAAGCTCCTTTCCAATGTTTGTTCTGCACCTTCCCCAATGTTTGGCAGCAACACAATGCAAGGGAGGACGAATCCCAGTTAGTCCAAGTCAACTAAGAAAATCCATCCATTCAGGTGATTGAATTAGGATAACTCATTCTAATACAGAAGAAAAGGTTTTTTAATCAAAAAGCTATGGGGACGCTGCACATTTCCCCTTCCTGATACAAACACAGAAGAGTGCATTCTGATTTCTCCCAAGGGAACATCTTACAGACATCGGAAGCTACTGGGAGATGAGCTAGCACACAAAGTAGGCAGAGCAAAGAGAGCTGCAAAGCCATATATGGAGGGCCCCAGATGCTGTATGGGGAGTGCTCCACTTCCCTTTCCTTCCTTCAAATCTGCCTGTATGCCTTCATGGCTCTCTTTCCAATTCCTGATCTCTTTTTTCATTAACTGTTGTGGTATATACTGCATATTGTTGTATACAAGTGTATATTATATATACAACATATTGCAGGTATTATAGTATGTTGTATTTATGAATTCAGAAATTATATATTATATAATACACAGATATGGGCATGGAAATAGCCTGCTCAGTCTGTATAATGTTACCTGTATGTATGTTTTCAGGGATGATCATTTAATGTATATATTGTGAATGCATGTATATGTGTATGTGCTAATATATGTATCTGTGTGCATTTAGATGTACATGCACTTATATGCACCTCCATGTACAAACCAGAAGTTGATGTGTGAATGCTCCTCAGTCACTCTCTACCTTATTGTATGACACAATTTCTCTTAGTAATTCTGCAGTTCACTGGTTCAGCAAAACTAACTGTCCTGCAACCACTAGGCATCCTCCTGTCTCCGGCTCCTCAGTGCTGAGATCATCAGCACACTGTCATGTTCTGCTTTTTACGTGGACCTGGGGTTTTGAACTCAGCTCCTCGTGCTTATGTAGCAAACACTTTAGCAAGTGAGCTGTCTTACCATCCTCTAACATCTTAGAATGCAGTAAAAAGGAAAGCATTTTTTGGTCCTTCATATTTTAACAGAATTTGCTATGTTGTGGTAAAAAATAGGGCAGGGGCTGCTATCCTTAAATAGGAAATCAATAGTCCTTTTTAGTTAAATACTCTAATAGCCAGCCAATACTGAATAACAAAAAGCACATGCCATGAAGAAAATTCTTGCCCATATCTCTGGTTACTACTTCATGACTTCATTCACTTGAACTTAGCAGGCCAACATGAAGGAAGCAATTGTTACTCACCTTACAAACACGAATGTTCCTCACACCTGCTGTTTTTCTGAAAGGAAATACAGGTTTCTTGTTACCAGAGGACTAGGTGGAATTGAACCCTGCATACTGGTTCAATCGGCACCATTTAAACACTCACAAAATGCCTTATTAGTCAGCTTGTGGTATGTTACAGGTAGCGTAGCATACCACCTCACCATTTAGTTTGTAATGACTTTTACTAAATCCATGGGTTGACTGGATAACTCTGCTATAGGCTCTACATTTAATCTTCTAGAACCACAGGCCTGTGAGCTAAAGTTCTTCACACCAAGTTATCAGAACTATGCAGGAGACCACCCAAAAGAACAGGGACATTCAAAGAATCACCTTGTGCAATGTGATAGCTTTCCACTGGCTAAATCAAATGGTAGAACTACAAAGTTGTTGACAAAGGGTAAAAACAACCATTCTCTACATTCAGTACAACCATAGCAATTCTCAGCTTGCAACAGCTATAGTTACCAGCACTGGGCCCACAAAAGGGCAGTTCTATGCACAGTCAATGGAGAAAGAGAAGTGGGCCTTTATTTACCCTTGAACTATTGGCTATTGACAGATTCTGGGAAATGAGGAACCACTGTCTTCAGTTGTGTCACCAGTGCTGATAGCACCAGACTCTAACAGAGAGCCTAACCTCATTGTCACACAAATAACTCTGGCCAGTCTCCATGGGTAACAAAACAAACTGAAAAGACATGAAAGTGAGAGAGATCTTGGTTGGACAGGAGTCACGGGTAAGCAGAAAGTGAGAATATGTGCATATGTGTGAGAAATTCTCTGAGAATGAAATTCATTAGTAAAAAAATAAACATAAATAATGACGTTTTCATTCAAATCCCCTTAAACAAACAAATGAAAGTTCTTGATAAATATTAAATGAAAATTCTGAATTTTCAAGTATATATATGACAACTTGACAAAATTCTTTTTACAAACTCCAAAGAACTTTATTTCGGAGCAGTATATAAAGCACTACATGCGGGAAGTAACAGGGGTGGGGAAGTAAAATATTTTAATTGTATCCTACAAAAATGTTCTGCTAGATTTCATCTTCTGAGGTTTCTATCACAACAGCAGTTTTTGTTTAAAATGTAAAATGCAAAGCATGCTTTCTGAAAACAAAACCTGGGGACAATAATTCAATCAGCAGAACTAAGAACGTGAAGTTTTAAAACTTCCTATATTAAAGTCAAGAAAACGGGGAAGATGTGTTTTTGAGAGGGGAATAATCCTAGTCATAAAACATCCTGAGGAGCCAGAACAGCGCAAAAACCACGTCTGAACCCTGTGAATTTATTTAGCCAGAGATCAGGACTGGCACTATATAGAACTCTTATTGTCTCTTAAATCACAGGCCTCTCATTCAGGCAGACTTGCCTAGGCAATGCTGATGCCAATGACAGTCCATCCAGACTCAGATGTGAAAGATTAAACAACAACAACAACAACAGCAACAACAGCAGCAGCAAACATTCCCCGTGATGTCTAAGCAGAACACCTTGCCAAGCACAGCTGCAAAGCACTCCTTCTTGAATCTTGGAAAGCATAGTTCAAGTGAATTTTCAGATCTTCTCAAAACCCCTGAAATACAATGTGATTTTTTGCCCACATTTTTATGATGACATCCATTTCTGATACTTCTCTTCTTTTCTAGAGCTCGCACTGCAAAGTTTATGGAAATGTGATGATTTGAACAAGAAATGCCCAGACCACAAGCAACTCTGAATAGGTAAGAGATCTAGGATGTCAAGCATAGAGACATGTTAAAGGCATGGGGACTAGAGCCACACCAGGCAGTGTGGGAGCTACATGGGCAACAGAGGCTTTCCTGAGGAGGCCATTAGTGCAGCAGTATGCTCAGAAGGCAACTGTTGTCACATATTCAGTGGGAAGAAGTAGTCCCCACAGAAAGAAGCAATGACCAATGCCAAAGCGGAATAAAGTAAAGTAGCCCAGAGAAAGCCTCAGTCTATGCAGAAGAGCACAGGCCAGCGTCCACCACTGCTTAGCTATTAGAATTTCTCAGGTCACTTTGATCAACCTATATAACCTCCAGCAAATGGAAACAATAACGCCTTCTCTTCACCCCTAGCAAGACAACTAGCACTCATGTCACCTCAACCATGAACATTGTGTGTAAGAGTGACAAAAGTTCACAATGAGTACTTTTGTCTATGATTTTTTTTATCTTTTCAGATTTCTTTTTTTTTAAATTTTTTTATTTTTGATACTTTATTTACATTTCCAATGTTTCCCCTTTTCTGGGTCTCCTCTTTGGAAACCCCCTATCCCCTCCCCCTCCCTGCCTCTGTGAGGGAATTCCTCCTCCCACCTACCCGCCAACCCATTCCCATATTCCCACCTTGACATTCCCCTTTACTGGGGCCTCTAGCACCCTGGGAGAAGATAATAAATCTCTGCTGGAAACTTGCTTCCATTATGCAAGTTTTTTCAGGTTGCCTTACCAATATATGTATATATATAGCCTTAGAATAGTCAACAATGATTTTATAAGACTATATCAAAAACAAAAACAAAAAAAGAGAACAAAAGACAAAAAACAAAACAACAACAACAAAAAGCTTTTAACATATCAAAACATTGCACTCCTTATTCTGGTCATCTTTAATCACTGAAAATATTTTCAAACATCTGACCCAGTCACAATGTGAAGTCTACATTTTTTATAGGATATTTTCTTTATTTACATTTCAAACATTATCCCCTTTTCTGGTTTCCTCCCCTCCCCAGAAATTCCCTATCCCATCCTGCCTCACCCTGCTTCTATGAGGGTGTTCCCCTATCCACAAATCTACTCCTGCCTCCCCACCCTGGCGTTCCCCAACACTGGGGCATCAAGCCTTCACAGGACCAAGGGCCTTTCCTCCCATTAATGCCCAACTAGGCCATCCTCTGCTACATATGTGGCTGGAGCCATGGGTACCTCCGTATGTACTCTTTGGTTGGTGTTTAGTCCCTGGGAGCTCTGGGGGATCTGGTTGGTTGATATTGTTGTTCTTTCTATGGAGTTGCAAACCCCTTCAGCTACTTCAGTTCTTTCTATAACTCCTCCATTGGGTACCCCATGCTCAGTCCCATGGTTAGCTGCCAGCATCCACATCTGTATTGGTCAGGCTCTGGCAGAGCCTCTCAGGAGACAACTATATCGGGCTCCTGTCAGAAAGCACTTCTTGGCATCCACAATGGTGTCTTGGTTTGGTGTCTACATGTGGGATGGATCCCCAGGTGGAGCAGTCTTTGGATGGCCTTTCCTTCAGTCTCTGCTCCACGCTTTGTCTAAGTATTTCTTCCCATGAGTATTTTGTTACCCCTTCTAAGAAGGACCGAAGCATCCACACTTTGGTCTTCCTTCTTCTTGAGCTTCATGTGATCTGTGAATTGTATCTTGGGTATTCTGAGCTTTTGGGCTAATATCTACTTATCAGTGAGTATACACCATGTGTGTTCT
The DNA here is from genome assembly GCA_028551405.1 of Uromys caudimaculatus. Taxonomy (NCBI): domain Eukaryota; kingdom Metazoa; phylum Chordata; class Mammalia; order Rodentia; family Muridae; genus Uromys; species Uromys caudimaculatus. The sequence goes on from CM052708.1 coordinate 96,975,352, forward strand.
TTTGTGACTAGGTTACCTCACTCAGGATGATATTTTCTAATTCCATCCATTTGCCTAAGAATTTCATGAGATATGTATGACAAGAACTTCAAGTCTCTGAAGAAAGAAATGGAAGAAGACTTCAGAAGACGGAAAGATATTCCATGCTCATGGATTGGCAGGATTAATATAGTAATAATGGTCATCTTGCTGAAAGCAATCTACAGATTCAATGCAATCCCCATCAAAATTCCAACTTGATTCTTTATAGACTTAGAAAGAGCAATTTGTAAATTCATCTGGAATAACAAAAAACCCAGGATAGCGAAAACTATTCTCAATAATAAAAGAACTTCTGGGGGGAATCACCATCCCTGACCTCAAGCTGTATTACAGAGCAATAGTGATAAAAACTGCATGGTATTGGTACAGAGACAAGGAGATAGATCAGTGGAATAGAATTGAAGACCCAGAAATGAACCCACACACCCTTGGTCACTTGATTGTTGACAAAGGAGCTAAAACCTTTTAATGGGAAAAAAGACAGCATTTTCAACAAATGGTGCTGGCTCAACTGGCAGTCTGCATGTAGAAGAATGCAAATTGATCCATTCTTATTTCCTTGTACAAAGTTCAAGTCCAAGTGGATCAAGGATCTCCACATAAAACCAAATACACTGAAACTAATAGAAGAGAAAGTGAGGAAGAGCCTTAACATATGGACACAGGAAAATTTCCTGAACAGAATACCAAAGGCTTATTCTCTAAGATCAACAATAGACAACTGGAACCTCATAAAATTGCAAAGCGTCTGTAAGGCAAAGGACACCATCAATAGGACAAAACAGCAACCAACAATTTGGGGAAAGATCTTTACCAATCCTACATCCGACAGAGGGCTAATAACCAATATATACAAAGAACTCAAGAAGTTAGACTCCAAAGAATTAAATAACCCTATTAAAAATTTGGGTACAGAGCTCACTGGGCACCACTACCATCAGCAACGCATTTGACTGTACAAAAATATAAAACGAGTCCTTGTACGGCTGCAAATACAGACAGACAGACAGTGGCCCCTACGGAGTTCCCTGCTAAGAGAACACCTTTGCCAACACCTTGCAGAGTGCCAGCAGCTCATCGGGCATGATTCAAGAGAACTCTTCTATGAGGATCGCCACTTCCATGCGGGCTTCTTCCGCTGCTGCTGCTGCTGCTGCCAGCGCTTCCTTGCTGATGAGCCCTTCACCTGTCAGGACAGAGAGTTTCTCTATAATGAGTGTTACTGCAAAGCCTTCTGATCCCAGTGTTCTGCCTGTGCGGAGACTTTCATGCCTAGGTCCCAGAAGTTAGAGTACGGAGACCAGACGTGGCACGAACACTGTTTTCTGTGTAATGGCTGTGAGCAGCCACTGGGCTCCTGCTCCTTTGTGCCTGACAAGGTTGCTCACTACTGCGTGCCTTGCTATGAGAACAAATTTGCTCCTCGGTGTGCCCCCTGCAACAAGAAGCTCATGCAAGGTGGAGTGACACATCGCGATCAACCCCAGCATCGAGAGTGCCTGATCCGCACTGGGTGCCAGACTGACTCCCTTGCAGGGCAGCAGTTCACATCTTGGTATGATGATCCCTACTGTGTGGCCTGTTTTGGAGTACTCTTCGCACCCAAGTGCAGCAGCTGCAAGCGCCCCATCACAGGTGGGAGTATGTGTCCTTCGAAGACCGACATTGGCCCACAGCTGCTTTTCTGTGCCCGCTGCTCTACCTCCCTGTTGGATTAAGGCTTCGTACCAAACAGAGACCAAGTTCTGTGCTAGGGCTGCAGCCAAGCAGGTCCCTGAACCGAGGCTCCTGACTCTCCTCTTTCCCAAACAAGGGTTCAAGACTATGGCTCCTTTTCTGAAACACTTCTGGGACCCTGCCCCTCCCTAGAATGCGCTTCCTCCCCTCCCCACTCATGGGGATTTCAGGATTCAGTAACCCAACTCTGACATACTCCATTGGTACTCTCTGACCCAGGCCCCCAAATATGGTCTCTTGTGGAACACCCGTGACTTAAGACTTTCTCCAAGTCTGGACCCCAGAAATGCATTCTCCCCACATCAAGGCTCTGACACCCCAGCCCTCCAAACCCGGACTCCTTAAATCTAGACTTCTAGGGCAGCTTTTTAGTTTTCCTGCAGATGCCTAAGAAGTGTTCAAAAATAGATTGTACCCCCGGTTTGACCTCACCCCCATCCCACCCCTATACTGGGCTGCAGCCTTATGCATAGCAGATTAGGGACTCCCTTGTCAGAGGATTATAAGGTACAGGGTCCTGTCCAGCCTGTGAGTACCATGTTATTCCAGCTCCATGTTGCTCCGACATAGGCAGTAGGAAGTTTGCTCACTCTGTTTCCAGAGAATGCAAAAAAGCAATGTGAGGGAGAAAAAAATGGGGTACAGAGCTAAACAAAGAGTTTGCAACTGAGGAATATTGAATGACTGAGAAGCACCTAAAGAAATGTTCAACATCCTTAGTCATCAGGGAAATGTAAATCAAAAAAACCCTGAGATTCCACCTCACACCAGTCAGAATGGCTAAGCTCAAAAATTCAGGTGACAGCAGATGCTGGCGAGGATGTGGAGAAAGAGGAACACTCCTCCATTGTTGGTGGGATTGCAAGCTGGTACAACCACTCTGGAAATCAGTCTGGTGGTTCCTCAGAAAATTGGACATAGTACTACCTGAGGACCCAGCTATACAACTCCTGGGCATATACCCAAAGATTCTCCAACATGTAACAAGGACACATGCTCCACTATGCTCATAGCAGCCTTATTTATAATAGCCAGAAACTGGAAACAACCCTCATCAGAGGAATGGATACAGAAAGTGTGGTACATTTACACAATGGAGTACTACTCAGCTATTAAAAACAATGACTTCGTGAAGTCTACATTTTAATCACTGCTGGGCTACTCTGAGGCAGATGGTCTATGTTGGAAAATGGAAACGAGATCTTCTGTGTCTAAAAAACAAGAAAATGGTTTAGAATATTTCCATAGATCTTTACTGAATTGTGTGGATTAGCATTGCTAAGAGGCCTAAGAGCATATTATGAATGACGACCCATAAAGGGACTTACCCAGTCCTCAAAGAATGCGGGAGTGTGTTTCTTTGTGGTATTCTGTAATACAGCAAAGTAGATAAAGGTGGTCTGGGACTGGTGTTCACCAACTGAACGTTGTTCTTGAAAAATGAAACAAAGAAAAGGTGTGTTCCAGGAACACCCTCTCAGGAAGGGAAAGACCTTCTGTGAAGGTTACTCAGTACAGTGGCCTTGTGGCCAAAGAAGGGAAACTCCACACTGACCCCTGGGATTCCTAGTGATTACATATCTAAGCTGGAGTGAGAACCACAGACTTCAAACATGGTGATAGCTACTTCATCATCATTGTCTTCTCTTTTCTTCCAAGAGAAGGTCGGTCTCCCTGTGTAGCCCCGGCCTGCCTCGAGTTCTTTGTGTGTTCCATGGGTGCTGAGACTGTAGATGTGTGTCTCTGTAACCTGGTATGCTTCTTTTCAATTCTTTCAGCATGCCTGTCATTTTCAGGCTTGCAATATTTCCCATAATTCTAGATCACTAACTCAGTATAGAGCAGAGCTCTCCAGAAGCTTCACAAATATTCTAACAAGGATTTAAGAAATGCCTGGCACTACCTCAGGCTATCTTATCACAGGGTTCCCTTGGCTGTCATTGGTAGATACAAAACCAAGAAGTCAAGAAGACATCCTGTTGTAGTAGACCCTGTCACTCATACCAAATTCAAGAGACAGCCACAATCAAGTCACCTACTCCAGTAAACAGACTTTGCTGCTTCAATAACTGATCTGAATTCTCCATGTGCTACCATTATAACAAAAGCAATATTTGAGCATTTTATGTACCATGATGATAAATTTGCACCATTGGTTTAATTTAGATTCCCACTTAAATAGAAAGCGCATAGCAAATGGTTTGAATAGCCAGATGGAACTAATTATTATTTAATGAATCAGTTTAGTAAAGAATCATTTAAAACACAAATCTGTGGTGACATTTCAAAACAGTCATGAAATGACCGCACTACATCAAGCTACCTCATGTTGCAAGCCACAATTTAGGTTACTGAAATGCAATTTAAAATCTCCCCAAGTGAAAATATTTCCAAAAAAGAGTAATGCCCTTCAGGTGGAATTTGATTCCAAACTCAGAATGAAGAGGACTTTTTTTTTGTTTTTTAATTGGAAAACCCAGATTTTGAAACACATTGCTTCACAACTTAGATTAAATACATTAAGCCAGTCTGGATGCTTTGACATTTAAATTCATCACAAAAGAACTGTGGAAATAATGATTTGTGTGTGCTTATGGCCTCACATGCTGGAGTACACAGCTTGTTAAATTGCCAGAACCACAGCATATAAACAAACAAACAAACCAAAAACTACATCACTCTTCTTTGCTATCTGGAGAAGGCAGGACTTAGTGCAGCGGTTCATCATTCATTCCAGTTAAAAGCCTCAGGCATCTCCTCTGGGAAGCCACCAGACTTGTCTCATCTTGCTTCTTCATAGGATTCATAAAGAATCACTTGGTAAGAAACTGTGTTGTAGGAAAAAAAAAGACTAATAAAGAAGATGAAAATAAGCTGACTGCCTGTCAGATGTGCATCAGGAACTGTGTATGCGGTCAGCATGGTGAACTCCTTGAAATGCCCATTACCCAAGAGAGTCGCTCAATTCTCTCTCCTCATAGTGCTCAGAATTTTAAAAATGCACATTTAGATTTAAGCTTTTTACATATTGACATTTTTATTATTTCAAATACATTTTCACCATTTCTATTCCTTTAATCTGCTTCTGATCACCCATGTCGTCCTTCCTTCCTCTGACTCTCAAGATATGTATTCGAAGTCTCAAATTCGAAGTATACCTATCAGCAAGCAGTTGAGGAGCACTCCCCCAAAATATATCTCAAAGTGCATCCCAACCCAACTGTGCGAGAGCAAAAAGGACTAAGACATGTGGTGGTCCCGCGCCTGAGATGCTGCACACACTACAGTCAGAGAACAAGCTAAAACATCTCAGGATCTGCAGGCATGCTAGCATGAAAATAGAATGTTCTTGGTGTTGCAACGAACAGATAGAAAGTAACCCAGCAAGGAATTTCATTTTGGGGAAAAAACAAAAAAAAAAGAAAAGATGTGCTTCAACCAAGTCAGGTTAGCAAGAAGCACACATGGCACAGATGGGGCCGGGGTGGGGTGGAGGACTTGGATGCTCCTCAGTGGTTACGGATCAATTTCCCAGTCAACTCCTGATTGGTTAATATGGCACAAAGAAAATGGGGAAGGGGTTTATGTCTCTAAGCCCCGAAGTTCTAGGATTGCAGCAAAGCCTTTGGGTAAACTGAAGTTTTCTCAGGGGAGACAAATGAAAAGATTGTAGTTCCTTTTCTTAAAAATATTACAAAGTAGGGAGATTATGGAATATTAGTCCTTGGCTGCCTAGGACTTCTGATAGAAAATGAAAACAAAATTCTAGTATTTCTCCACCTGGTTCTGGTATGAAGTTAAAGTTTGGAGAGATGGAGATGACCAAGGTGAGAGCTAATGGACGCAGCAGCCATGGCCTCAGTATACATATACATTATGTGCATCATATACATATACATCATATACATATACATCATATACATATACATCATTACATCGTATGCATTATATACATATACATCATATACATCCTATACATATACTCCTATACATATACATCATATACATCAAATACATCATATACATATACACCATATACATACACATCATATACATCATATACATATACATCATATACATATACATCATACACATCGTATGCATTATATACATATACATCATATACATACACATCATATACATCATATACATATACATCCTATACATCCTATACATCCTATACATCATATACATATACATCCTATACATATACATCATATACATATACATCCTATACATATACATCATATACATCATATACACATACATCATATACATATACATCATATACATCGTATGCATTATATACATATACATCATATATGTATGCATATGCATATTTGTATTCATATATGTATTCACATGCATATATATATATATATACATATTTCAAGTAAAACCAGAAAATGCATTTCTACAAATAAACAAACTCAAAGAAGACAGAACTGGCTGGCTTTCTGAGTGACTAGATCATGCCCTCAAGCAGTACAATCTTCTTCCACACACAGTGACCTTTCTGTGTGTTAACAGCCTGGTCCCAAGATATCACTCTCTGGATTATAGCTCTGGAATATCAGCTGCTGGTGACAGAGTCTTTGGGTCATAGTTTCTTGACAGTGCCTCACTGATGCTTTGATTGAACAGTTCTTTCCATAAGGCCTGCCCTAGTCATTATGGAATGTTTAGCAGTAACACTGAGTTCTCTATTGCACACCAATGGCATCCTCTCCATTATAACAGCCACAGGGTCTACAGGCTTCCCAAAGTCTATCCTTTGGTGGAGCCAAGAACACTGTCCTAGGAAACCTTTGACTAATGTGACATCATTCAAGTGTCTCCCTTCCACAGTCCTGGTGGTCAGAAAAAATGGGGTTCTTTGAGAGATGGCAACTATAATTCAGACCACTTGAGAGTGGGGCTGCTGAGTAAGACAGAAAATTTTACTAGGAACAGCAGGAAGCCACATGGACATGATCTCATGGAGACTGAGCTCTGTTCCAATTCAAATCAATTCCTTGTAGATCAGGGCAAGAAAGCAAAACAAATGAGCTTCTCTACCTGGCTTAATGAAGTCTTGTGAGTCTTTCGTGGCTGAATGCCCACACCTGCCAGTGCATTCAATATGAGCTGGCCTTCTCCAGCTGCTCTGATGGAGCAGCCAAATTATACTTCCTCCTTCTCCCCAAACTCAATGCTCCAGGAACATTTCCCTGACATACAGTAATTATACATATTTATGGGGTACAGCATGATAATTTGATAGATTTTTGCAATTAAAATAACTAGCCTTTAACTTACTATTTATCATTTATGTATGCTGGTAACTTTCAAACTCTTTGAGTTCTCTACAGAATGTGAAATAAGTCATTGTAAATTATAGTTATTCCATCTAAATACATTTCAAAGATGTATAGTAAGTCCCCTTGTTCCAACTGTAACACAACAATAAGCACTTATTGAGCACTTGTTACATGACTAGAACTAATTTAAGCATTTATTACTCCCTTATCTAGTATGCGCAGTGGCCTGAGAAGCAAGTTATATAGTCCCCATCTCACAGAAAAAAAAAAAAAAAACAAGAAAGGTCAAATGATTGGCTTTTTTCACTCATTCATTTCCCCCTTACATAGACACAGACACACAGACACACAGACACACAGACACACACATACACAGACACACACACCACACACAGAGTCAGCTAACTGGGTTTTCAAAAATAGCAATCTAGCACTATAGTAGACCCTTTTATCCATGAATAAATGCTACAAATCATTCTGAAAGAATCCAACTGAAGACCAAGGAAATGATAGAAGTAAACATAGTTCCTTTTCCCCTTTCCCAGGTATTTCTATTCTATCCATAACCTGCTACTCACATAAATACATACATACATACACACATATACATACACACACACACCACACAAACACACCACACACACACACGCATACTCACACACACACACACCACACAAACACACCACACACACACGCATACTCACACACACACACACACACCACACACAAACACACACCATATACCACACACACACAGGCACATACCACACACACCAGATACACACACATATACACACTACACACATATGCATCACACACACAACATAAAAATACATCACATACACACACAACACACAAATAAATCACATATGTGCACACACAACACACACATGCATCACACACACACATCACATATACACACAAACACATATGCACACTATACACATAAACACACTACATACATACACACATACACATATACAACACAAATTCACACACGACACACAAACATCACACTAACACATGTGTGTGCCACACACTCCCCCCCCACACACACACACATCCCACATTACTATCTACATCACCACCACCATTGCTGTCACTCACCATACTTTTGGAATAAAGAAAGAGTCACTGACACACTTTCCAAAAGTAAATTGCTAGTAAGTAGAGACCACCAATTAACTCCAAACTAAATACTGCAGAGGGGAGTGAGGGTTAATGAGCTTCCATTCCTATTTAATTACAGCCCATTTCAGTTGATGTTTCTGAAGCAGAAGGGCACAGGGTGGGCTAGATAATTGCTCTAAAATATACTGCCTGGGGCATCAGTATTACATTGGGGAGAATTCGTTCATGGAAAATTAGATAAAGTAATTGCCTATCCTAAATATTTCAGACGTTATAAAGAGAAATCTCAACAAAGAAGGATGGATGTAGGTGTGCTCTATATCAGGGAGCCCAGAAAGTCAAGCTGCATGTCAGTATCCATAAGAACTTCCCACCCTTGGCAAGAAGCCCTGGAAACACAGGAGAATCCAGAAAGACATGGCTAATGGTCCAGGCTCCTCCCACCAATCTGACTCCTCTTGCCCAGTTATCTCCCTCTTCTCACTCTTTTTGTCACTCGTTTAGTGATGTGAGTTCTGCTGCTCTCTGGACACTGGTGTGCACTTTGACTTCAGTGTTGGGAGACTTCTTTGTTGTTCAAGATCTTTTAGGATTGCTAAATCTAACCTGAACAGTGATCGAGCCCTTCTCTTGGCCATTCCAATTCAATTGTTGGGAGAGTCTGCATGCTGCTCTGGTATCTGCCTGACAGGAAGATAGATTCTGTGTAAAACTTCCAGTGTTCACATGCCTTCTTCCAGGTAACAGCTCGCTGCCCACCTTGCCTCGGAGGGCCCTGTTCCAAGGAAAGCTATTGACCAGGTTCAAAGTTCCCGCCAGCGGGTACTCTGTGCTGTAGAATGAAGCCATTGGTTAATGGAAAGAAGCAGGAAACAAAAGGGTGCGTGGGAGCAAGACGAGATTCCGTTCACGCTCCGAAACAATCTTTATTGTTACAATGATTTAAGCACATTAGGGTGGGAAATGGCAGGGGCGGGGAGAATCCACAATGCGACCAGACATCATAATTATATGCCATTTTTGTCCCTGGGCTGGTCGTCTGATCCGGCAGCAGGCTGGGGAGGGGTAGAGGGAATATCGCTGTGAGCCGAAACTCTTTGTGTTGCTAATCAAGCCAAGCCTAAGAGTCAGGGCCTAGAGGAACCACCTGCTGAGCGATCTGAGACATTGTGGCTAGCGGGATAGGTCAAACCTGAGATCTTTTATCTAGCAGAATGTGCCAAAGACCAAGGCCTTTGTCTCCGACACAGGTGTTACACTATTCTTCAGTGCTTTGCTGACGAAGTCCTGTATTTACATAGTTATCTTCTCATCCTTCAGTCTAGATGTGGAAGTCAATGTGGTGATCTTGGTCATATTGCACACACCATCATTCTGTCACTTCTGCCACATGCCCCTACTTTGCTGCCCTCCTGTCTTGTCTGTTGAGAAGAGGAGCTTATTGTAGATACTGTTGCCCAGTACCAATTATTTTGAGTTTGTTTTCAGTTCTTGAAGCAAGAACATCAGAAGTATTCAAGTATAGAGCCCATGCAGCACAGTCTCAGACCCACCTGTGCCCCCAACATCTGGACAATGTCCAAGGGCCTCCCTGTCAAGCACATTCCATTATGTCCCTTACACTATGGCACCAATGGAAGGAAAAACACCCAACATAAAACTGATGAGATCAAGTAAAGACTAGATCATGATCAGACTTTCCAGAACAGTCCTTCATAAGGGGGCAAACTTGCTTCAGAATGTAGACACATGACAATCCCATGGCACCACTTCCAGCAATGAGCAGATGAGTATAAAGTCCTGAATCCCAGTATGATCAGCCATACCCATGACTCCCCTAGGGCCTGAAGGTAAAGTAATGCATGATGGGAAATGCCTGTGATCTAGGTGGAATCCTGAGGAATCCTACTGGTCACTGGGTCACTGTGATCATGCCTTTACTGACCTTTTTACCTTTGAATTGTAGTTGTGATAGATTCTGAGATGCTTTGTGGCTGATCACAGGGATACGTACGCCTAACCTGAGGGGCTTCCTCACAGTAGCACATGGCCGTCCGCATGCCCATGGAATACCAACCCTCATGCCGGCTTCTCTATGCTGGCCTGTGGGGAATACTTTCAGTGTCAGCTCAATAACCATGCCTTTTAAAATTCTTGCCACTCTATTTTGTACATTTGAGAAGAAATAAAAGTGCTAACCCAGTTTGACGAGCCCTGTGTGGTTTTGGTTCTCTACATTGAAGGCTTTTTTTCCTAAAAATAAAAATGATCCAGAAGGTTTTACAGCCATTGAAACATTTGTTCACTGTGCTGGGAACTTAAGAGAACATTCTAAAAGGATTTTCAAAATGTTTTCATGGTGATGACATCAACTGATATGAGTTTACTGTCTCTTGAGGCAAAGATCTTGAAAGTGTCAGTGCTTGCTTTCCAGCATAACACCTGGCCTGGGTCTTCTTTGTCCTTCACTGGGGCACAATTCTGGGTGTTCTATTCACCCTCAGAACACTTAGTTTCAGAAAGAGCTTAAAACACTGTATAATAAACAGTAAAATTCAGGAGCAGAAAAGAATGAAAATTTAGGCGAAACAAGAAGGAAAGGAGAAACAGTCAAACTAGAAAGCAGCCAAGTGACCACGGTGTGAACCAGTGACCCACAGTGTGGATCACAGCCTGGGGGAAAGGGAAACTAGGCCAAGTGCACACGGCCCATGAGAAAGGAAGGAGCCAGCTGCTGGGGAGGAATGATGTCAGGAATGATGTCACTCTCGGCAGTCACTCTTTTCTGCTAGCACAGGCAGAACCAGGCATGTTTTTACTCAGGGAAAAAAAAATGGTTCCCGTCAGTCTGTCCCAGTGGTAGATGGAATGAGACCCATGCTGCTGCACCTTCTGTCAGCCCACAGGATATGGCTGCATCCCTCCCAGCTTTCCAAGTGCAGAGGCTTTGAAACAGTAAGCCTGCTCTTTATAAAATACAGTGTTAAGTTCAATTATGATGGTGCACACCTGTCTCTACATCAGGAGCTGAGAAAGGAGGGCCATTGCTGCAAGATAACTCCCTTCAGCGAACACAGGGACTCCTAAAGCCAACACAGCTGAAGGAGGCCTCACGGGGGAACTTGCCCAAACATGCAGCCCTGAACCTTACTGTTCTTGGCCTTTTACACACAAAACCATATCCTAGTCAGAACATGTCAGTTAGCAAGAACAGATAGCAAGAAGTAGAACTGCAGGAACAAAAAAGCAAGATTAGTACATCTGGGACTTTTCCAGCCACATCCCTGGACTACTGACTTAACCTTTGTATCTTTTTTGGCAGGTGGCCTATGTTTATGTTCTTGTGTCAGAAGATGTCCCTGCCTGTGTGCTGGGTTCCAAGACCTGAATGGGCTTCGATCATTGCAGTAGTTGCACTGAGGTCTGGGAGTATGTTATACCACAAGCATGAGGTCAGTCTGGGGTATGTAGTTATGATCTGCCTTATGCTATCCATTAATCAATCAAATAATAATAATAATAATAATAATAATAATAATAATAATAATAATTTAATTAAGAATACCTAACTTTGGCATTCATCATGAGGAGTCACCAGAAGAGAACAGACAGAGCAGGAGCAGCCAGTACAGGACAAGGATGTCAGCCAGACCTTGTTTTACTTACTCCTCAGCTGGCTGGGAACCAGGTGGCCCAGAAGTGTTGTCAGTCAATCCAGCTCAGCTGGGAGAGGTGTGTCTTTACTGGCTGAGTTTACCCTTTCTATAAGGAGCGTGGATGTCTTTTATACTCAAAATGTTGTCTTAAGGGACTGGAGAGCTGGCTCAGAGGATGAGAGCTCTTGCTGCTCTTGCAAAGGACCTGAGTTTCATTCCCAGCACCCACGTGGTTAGCTCACAACCATTTGTAACTCCAGTCCAAGGGGACCTGATGTCTTCTGACTTCTATGGGTATCAGGCACACATATGATACACCTACATGTCACCCCCAAACATTTTAAAAATGGAATGTATAACATATCTCCACCTCTCTGAGAGTATGAGGCTACAGTATCTTATTACACCCCTCTGAAGACTTCAGCCAAGTCACACACATCTAAAGATGCTGGTTAGGAGTCATCTTTGCACAATGCACATGAGAACTGGAAACTAGTAAGTCCTTCAACCTGGTAATGTTTGAGACAAGTGGACAAACTAAAGAATAATTTTAAAATATCATTAAATCAGCTCTCATGAAAGAATTCTAAAATTCATTTGCATTCTTTTTTCCATCCGTGGGGTCTAACTCCTTGTGTTCAGTCTTCTGAATCTAATCCTACAGAGCGTTAGTTTCGAAACTAGTTCATGATTCTTGCAGTTTGGATTCTGAGAGCCTCCAGTCTCTGTATGAGAATGCTTGTTCCCATTCATTATAGGAAGGAGAATGCATGTGGTTTGTCTTGACAGTCAGTGGCAATTCCTCTAAGCCCAAAAAGTCCCACTCACTGCATTGAGTCTATGGTTGATGGGAAGAGAGAGTTAGAGTCCCCTGGCCTCCCCTGCTGTGACACTTAACATGGTGGGTCTTTCTCCACTGGCTATCCTCATGCTGAGTCCTCTGGATGATCCTGATTTGTTCCAGAAAAACTATCTCATTCCCGTTGTAAGATGAGGGTTTCCCAATCCTCTACCCTCTGAGGTGATGGCGAGTTTTTCCTGGCCACTGCAGTACTATCTGTGGTCTCCCTGCCTGGTTAAAATTTAACTTTGATTACTGTGTCTTGTGTCACTTCTAGGCATTTGCAATGGAGATGACAGACAGCTCCACTATGTGTTCGGCTCACTTTCTACAGTCACACTGTGGGAACTGAACTCAGAATTCCAGAATGCACAACCGATCACAGCATGGAGCATTTGCACCCTTAGAAAACTGATTTTTCCAATATGTAAGCAGATTTCCCTCTCCTTATATTTTCTATACAGAATGCTGTAATTCTGTTCATGTCTGTATCTGTCCATTTCTGTTGCCATAGCAAAACACCCAAGTCTCTGTGTTTTGTGAAGAAAGGTTTTTATTTTTCTCACAGATTTGGAAACTGAAAGTAAGAATCCTCTGTCCCATTGTGTTTGGCATCTGAGGGTCTTCCTCTCTTGCTCCATCTCTTTTATGACGTGAAAAACCAAAAGGGAAAGTGCTGCATGCAGACAGGTCCAAGTTTTGGGAAGCCTTTCAAAAATGAAAATACATCCCTGAAGAAAAGCATTAATTTCTCTCAAAGGCATAATCACCCCTACTAGCTCTTCCTCTTCACGGTTCCCCACTTCTCAGCATGGCCACCCTGGAGTGTTCTAGCACAAGGACATTGCGGGAAAGTTAAACCACATCCAAGCCGTAGGGCCACAGGTCTTAAACACTGCTTACTATTTGTCCACAGTCAGTCAGTGCTTTTTTTTTTTTTTTTTTTTTTG
>CM052708.1:96989508-97046189 GCA_028551405.1 Uromys caudimaculatus
GCCGTCGCCGGAAGCTGCTGGCCGTCAGTCTCTGTGACCCGCAGAAAGCAGGCAGAGGCAGTGAGCTCTGGGGACGCGTTGCCCCTGCTATGAGCTTTTCTGTGTTCCTGGGAGAGAGAGGATTGTCTCCCGGAGCTGCCTGTCTATGGGATCCTAGTGTCCCTGGCAGAAGTTTCCTGCCACAGCTACCCGCCCCTGGGATTCAGGGGGGTTTCTAGGCCCGCCTACCTCGGTCCGTGTGTCTCGCGGGTTCAGGGCGGCACCTGGTGAGCTGTGGGGCGTGTCCTTGGCCCTCTGCTGGGTCCTGCGATCTGCTGAGAGGGATCTTTGTCCCGGCGCCGATTAGCTGTGGGGCCCTGTGGCCCAAGCTGAGGTTTCCGGCCGTCACCGGAAGCTGCTCCAGTCAGTGCTTTTTGCCATGGCTGTGCGTGGGCTCCTCTTCCATTACAATTTCCAACCAGTTGCTGTCAGAATGTGAGGGAAGCTATTGATTTCCATGTATTCACCATGTAACTGATCACCTGGGTCAACACTCTCATTTTCCTCTAATAAATTTTCAACTGATTCTCTTAGAGTTGTCGGGGAGACAATCATGAAAGGATATGCGGCATGTGAGGCTGTCTTCATTGAATGCTTGTAATTAGAAAAAAAAGTAAAAACAAAGAAATGAGAAATAGTCGGTATCTCCATAAACGGAAAAATACAAACTTAAGTAAGTTAGGGTGAGCAGAAGTAAAGCACCCCAACACTTTGGAAATAAGTATGAATGCAAAGATACCGCATATGAAAAAGGATGCAAGGCACTGTGCATGTACTGACAAAACTTTGTTGCTCGTTCTTACCTAAACTAACTTATTTTGTGCATATGCAAAAAACAAGAAGCCGTAGAACTCCAGGGCTGTGTATTTGAGACAGTCGTCTCCCTGAACACTATTTTTTCTATTATGCTAACAATGGCAGGGAACTTTTTTTTTTTTTTTTTTTTGAGATATGTATAATCTGGTGGTCTATTTTCACTTAGAGCTACCACCAAGTCTGTTTTAGCATAATGTGACAACTCACAGTTGCTATGGTTCTCTGCAGGAGCCCTGCATAAGATTGGGACACTCCCCCCCAACCCCACTCCCAGACTGTTTCTTTCAAAGGTGCAGGTGGTGTTGCAAAGTCAAACTAAATGCGGAAACATTGGGGCCAGTGCACTCTTGACAATCATCAGTGTGAAGGCACATTTGTGCCCGGCATTTGAATGCCCTTTGTGCCATTAGCATTACTGAGGCTCCCTGTAATCTCAGCCTACTAGAACCCAGTATGGGATGGTCACAGTGGGGCTTCTCTGCTGGGATTGGGAGAAGTAAGTGGAACCAAAAAAAAAAAAAAAAATTCAAAGATGATTTTGCTTGGATTTCTTCTTGGTAAAGAGGGTGGTGGTGTTTCCTTCTGTTGGATGGCATGAGATTATGTGGATGTTTTGATTTTTTTCTTTTCAAATGAACTGCAAGATTTTTCAGACAAGACACGTATGACCGTGCATGTATCTCAAACCGCTGATGGGGCTGGAGCATCTGTTTCAAAAAGTGGGATCTACAAGCCCCTCTCAGATGAGAGAGTACGGAGGCGGGTGGGGAGGGGAGGGGTGGGGTGAGGTAGGACACAGCTGCTGGCACCGTGGACTCAAACCATGGGAGAGCTGAAGGTTGGCCTGGAAACCTGAAGCTTATGCTTCACAGCTGGGCTGGAAGTTGGATTTAAACCCAGTTGAAGTGCAAAGTCATGGTGTGCTCAAGGTGGAGACAGTGAACAGAGTGTGGGGTATGCTCAGTGGTAGCAGTGGGGAAAAGTCTGCCGAGTGGACTTTGAAGGACCGAAGGTTTGTTTTTAAGTCAACTGGTATCACTCACACACTCACCAGGGTGATAGGGTGCATTGGGTTTCAAATTGGGTACTTTTAACACTTTATTGCCTGACTGCTGTTCTTCACTGACTTGACTCAGTCACTTGTAGCTTTATTGGTCTGAATCAGCTTCTTGTTCCCAGGTTACAGACCTGCCTATCGTTCCAATAATCCTGTTTCACTTGAATGAAGGGCGTATGTCTTAAATGTAAAGCTTCTGGTTCTCACACTGTACTCTGAGGTCCAAATGACTGTCTGTCCTGTAACCTGATGTCTCAACCCCCAGTGAGAAGAGTCGATTCTTTAGTGTTCACCAACGTGGGAGGCTTCACCAGAACAGGCTTTTGCTTCGGGCTCTGCTGTTCGTTTGCAGAACACCCAAGAGCAAGCGAACACACTCTTCCCAGCGGTACCTTAGGGTTTTGCCATTATAAATGCGTCTAATGTGATATGACAGGACCAGAGAAATTGGATGTAAATTTACATTTTCGAATATGCTTGTTGTTTCACATGATACATTTAGGGTATGCAGCTCCTTTTGTAGTTTTTATTTTTACTATTTAAGTTTGAAAATGAAGCCAGATTTTTATATTTCTTTAATCAATGTGTCCCCCTTGGTGATATATATTGCATTATATATTGATGTGTGTATCAGTATATGCCAATATGTGTTACACTTACGCATACAAACACACATAAGTGAGGGGTGGAACCGTAGCCTGCACTCCCTAGCCTCTGCAGAGAGACCCTAAGAGCAGAATCTTGGTGTTGTGATGTACAGAAATGGAGTATTAAACCATATTTAAGAATAAAAAAATAAAAAGATTGGGCCATTAGAAATTCCAACATGGATGGGAGAAGCTCCCAAGACCCCACTGCTAGCTATCAGCATATTGGTGGTTCCTGGGCCATGGGAGTCCCTTTCCCTCAGGGCTGTTGCTCCTGGGAGACTCCTCACCCCCAGTGGCTAAGCCCACACCCATGCATATATCAGCAGCATTACTTGGATTCTGTAGATTAAAAATAATAAATAAATTTTAGAAGGATTGGGTTCTTGGGGAATTGGAGGTGAGGGATGGGCTTAAATATGATCAGGATGTGTTCTGAACGTCTATGAACTTTTCCAAGAATACATATTTTAAGAAGTGCTTTACTGGTTATTGAGAATAGTCAGCAGAAGCTGGCAAATCACCTATAGTAGCTTCACAATAATAGTCTGTCAAAAAGTCAAGACTTTTGCCATGGCAAAAAAAAAAAAAAAAAATCCTTTTGTGGATTAAGGAAACATCTGCAAGCAAGCTACAGAGCAGGCGGCAAGGAAAGGGGATCTCCGTGTGGTTGCACTGTCAAAGAGTCTGATAAGTAATGTCTCACTGCATCTTTACTACAGACTTAATAGGCAACACCTGGCTGCACAGCCGCAGCAGGCCCTAAGGACAGCACTGCACTGTGTCTTCACAGCAGGTCTTTCTCTATCAAGCAAAGAAAAGACAACAGATAACAAGAGAGATAGTTCTGGGGATGGAAAGAGCTCTTCTCTGACTGCTTCCACTGCACCTAGCTGATATGAAGGAGTCCCTGTGTACCTCCTAACCTGTGGCAAATGACGCTTAACTAGCTCATGCCCTAAAGCCACCCAAAGGGCCACCTGATCCAAACCAGAAGTGCAGGGGGTTCACTGCCTGGAGAAAAAACTGGACCATAGAGAACTGGAAGATAGAAGGCAGCTGAGCAAATACATTTATCCTCAGTTATCACACTCACGGACTTTTCTGAGGCAGTGTAATCCCCCCCAAAGACTGCCTAGAGACAGCCTTCAGGCTGAGTAAAGGCACCAGCCAAGCATCTGGACTGCCTGTCCCCTCACAGTTCACAGGGTACTCCCACTGAGAGGTATCATGGCTTTCCTAAGGATTGCACCATCCAAGCAAAGCTTTGGTGCTTTAAGGCTCTGCCATGGCAGAGTCCAGGCTATGACTGACCTAGTGAGGGATATGGTATCTGATCTTCTCTAGACCACCAGATGTCTGCTTAGCCTAAAATGCAATGAGGACCGTTCTGGCTTCTGTCTCTCTGGCAAGTTCTACATGAATTATACATTAAAAATAAGAGCCCATTTTCAGATCATTTTGCAGGGAAGGTTTCATTTGGTTTAAGGACATACAAACAGCATAATGTGTTAAACAAAGCTTGGGCATTTACTTTAAAGAATATAAAACTACACTGTAATAGGTAAATACTACACAGAATAAAGCAACTTCAAATCTAATGCAATAGACAGGTCAAACAAACCACAGGAGACAATACCTCATCTAATCAAAATTCAGAAGGGCTTTCTATCCTCAACAGTTCCTGATACTGTCAGAACTCAGAGACTGACTTTGACAGCATTCGACACAGAATTTTATAAGCTAAGGAAGTTGACTAAAAGTGTAAATTGGCCATGATTCTTGACAAATCATAAAATAATCATAAAAATAATGAGTCTGAGAGGATGTGATCAAGGTGGAACCTTAAAACCAGAATGAACTTGGGGGGAAATCATTTGATTTTCTCAGCAGTGAAGCAATTTGCCTGAATCATTAACCCAGAGCCAAGGCCCTCATGGCCTATTCAGCATTGAAGGCTTCTCATTCTGTTTCCCCATCTGCTAACGTAGGTTTCCTTCCCAATCTGTCTGCTGCTTGCTTCTGAGATCCTCTGATGTCTTTTTCCAGAGTCTTCTTCAGTACCCATAGTGTATAGTACTCTGTTTCCCATGGTTGGTACCCTGAATTCCATGGTTGCTACCTTGCATCTAATGGATAGTAGCCAACCTCCCATGATTGGTACCCTGTAGTCTATGGTTCGTTCCCTAATTCCAATGGATGGTACTCTGCATCTCATGGATGATGATATCCTGCATCCCATGGATGATATCCTGCATCTCATGAATGATACCCTGCATCCAATGGATGGTACTCTGCATCCCATGGATGATGATATCCTGCATCCCACAGTTGGTGCCCTGCATCTGATGGTTGATATGTTACATCCCACAGATGGAAGCTTTTGTCTAAAAATAGATTCCACTGATGGGTATCACTATCAGCAATAGCAAAATGCCATCCTCCAAAGCCATGTGAGGTGCCACAGACCTACAACAACAACAATCAGAGGCTAAAGCAGGAGAATGGCTAGTCTGAGAATAGCCTGAGCTGCATAGCAAGGTTGAAGCCATTCTGAACTATATAGAAAATCCCTATAGCAGAGAAATAGCAAGAGTTCCACTTTCCTAATTAGAAACCCAGTTCTTCTACAAACTGTTCTCAGTAATTGTGCTGGCTGGTTTTATGTCAACTTGACACAATCTAGAATCATTTTAGAAGAAGGATCTTCAATGGATGAATTGACCTGCAGGCAAGTCTGTGGTGCATTTTTTATTGGTGATTTGTGAGGGTCCAGATCGCCATGGGTACCACCATCCCTGGGATGGTGAATATGAGTGCTGTATGAAAGTAGGCTGAGCAAGCCATGAAGTGCAAGCCAGTTCCTCCATGGCCTCTACTTCAGTTCCCCCCTCCAAGTCACTGCTGTTTGAATTCCTGCCCTGACTTCCCTCTGTGATGGACCACTACCTGGAAGTGTAAGATAAAATAAACCCTTTCTTCACCAGCTTGCTTAGTTGTGATGTTTCTTCACAGCAATAAAAACCCTGACTAAGACACTAATCACTTGTATATTGAACCACCTTAAATGTTTATGGACACTTCCCCCCTGTTCTAAAATTATCAACATAGATCCTCAGTTTTGCCTTGTGACCTACAAGCCATTAAATATTCTTGCCCTTTACAGAGAATCTGCACATTGAAATGAAAGAATCCAAGATCCAGAGAGCACAGGGACTGGCTACACTCAGCTCTCGAAAGCTACAGTGCTGGCCCCCACCCTCTAGGAGACCATCCTCTTCCCCATCACAGCTCAGCATATGCTTGCTGGCGATTGAAAACAAACAGGACTTTATAAGGAATATGAGAGCCGTACAGCCTGCCCATCACCATCAAATATGTCTTTCTCAGCCTAGTCTCTGTTGTTGTTCTTTAATGTAAATCCAATGTGTGTCTGAAATTTAAACCTCACTGTCTTCAGCAACAACCCAAGGACACTATGTGAAGAGCAGCTTTGAAGAGATAATGCAATCAGTTAAATGTGAATGGGGTTGAAAACCTGAGAAGAATTCCGTGGCCTAATAACTTATTTAAAAGCTCTGGCAAGGTCTCTTCAGCTTGACAGCTGGCCCTCACTGTCTCTTCCCTTTGCAAAAACTCAGTGAGCCAATCCATCTCCACCTGGAAGGCCAAGGCTGGCATAGCACTGTGTGCACTGTGTCAGGTGCACTGTTTACGCAGGATCACAATTCACCATGTTTATACAAAGGTCACACCAGCCATACAGCATGACTTTAGGGCTTAGTCAAGTTTCCTGCTTTTAAAAGCAGCCTTGAAAAAATCTTCAGACCATACTTAGAATGCAAGAGCCTTTGATTAGCATGATTTGTATTTCAAAGGTCATGGGCTCCATAGGCAGGAATTGGAAATGGACATTGGAGGGTGGAGGGAGACCTGCCAGGATGTTTTCTCTCTGTGCTCACGACTATCCAAGAGAACACTGATTATAAGTAGTTCAAAAATTTCACCGCTGTTGTGACTGTGTTTGGGGCATTAGGGTCCCAGTCCAGGTGTTTTGATAAACCAGGTCAAATGCATTCAGTGTGAAAGAGACAGACAGACTCTGGCATAAGAGCCAGTAATAGGATTGGCAGAGAAGGGCCTGGCAATGTGGGCCATCTTAGTCTCTGAGACTCTGAGAAAGGCCAGGCAATCAAGCACTCTCCTCACATCCATGCTATGAGGACCTTGGCTGAGGGCTCTTCGTTTATAGTCTTAGCTACACTCTTGTCATGTGCAATCTGTATTGGAACTGAGTTCTTGAGGATGAGGGCATGGTGGCCTCGGTACTGGGCTCATTCTTGCAGCAGTTTCTTCCCATCTGATGCACGTGGGAAATATCTTCTCAGACCAGTGAGGTTTCCAAAGGCCACACAAATAGTGTTGGTATTACTTTAGAAAATAAAAATTCTAAGATCTAAGAAGCTTCTGACAGTTTAATGAATAGTGGCATCCTGCCTCGGGAATGAGAGGAAATCTGCTTCCCTAACATCCAGGAAGAGGGATTGGGTGTGAGAAGGGGAAGGCCAAACAAGAACTGTCTCTCCCATGTGTTGCTTTCCATTGGTTACTGTAATATGACACACAGCATCTTTTAGGCTTGGCACAACTCTCAGTGAACAAAGTGGGAGGCAGACGAATCAAGTCATCAGCATCCAACAAGATGGCCGTGAGCTCCTCACTGCCCTGAAGCCATCTAACGCTTTGCCTGCTTCCACTCATGTGAGGCGATTTTAAAAGCAAGCCTTCCTTTGTTATTTGCTGTGAAGATTCAACTGACCTGGTGTCTGAGTTTGACAGACCCTGTACAGCACAGAAGGAGATTGTGGTGAGTCCTTTCTTCAAGGAACAGACTTTGGACCTCAGAGACACTTTCCTGACTATCTTCACTTGAAAGCACAGGGTAGATGGTTGGCCAGATAGCAGTGGCCCTCAAATGGGACTACACACAGGAATCCTCTAAAGAAACTCCTATTTAAATGTTTAATTCTTGATTGTTGCCTCACACTATCAAGTTAACATCTCTGGGACAGGCCCTGGCAATAGCAGTTTCAGGAGATAGTCCCTGTGTTAACTCCAGTAAGAAACTAAGTATGAGACTGTGAGGTTTAAAACCTCCTCAGCCTGACAAATGAATCCCTTCTTTTCTTTGTTATTTTCCTGTTTTTGTGTGTTTGTGTGTGGTGTGCATGCTTCTATTTACAGGTGTGTGGTGCAGGTGTATGGAGTAGGTGTGTGGAGCAGGTGTGTGATGCAGGTGTGTGGAGCAGGTGTGTGGTGAAGGTGTGTGGTACAGGTGTGTGGTGCAGGTGTGTGGTACAGGTGTGTGGAGCAGGTGTGTGGAGCAGGTGTGTGGTGCAGGTGTGTGGAGCAGGTGTGTGGTGCATGTATGTGGTGCAGGTGTGTGGTGCAACTGTATGGTGCAGGTGTGTGGTGCAGGTATGTGGTGCAACTATGTGGTGCAGGTGTGTGGTGCAGGTGTGTGGTGCAGGTGTGTGGTGCATGGTGGGTATGAATTACATGCAGATGCCCAAGGAGGATGTCAGGACTTATCCTGTAATATCCTTCCCCCCTCATGTATTGAGGCTGGTGTTTTATGAACAGTCTTGCTTGCCACTTGTTTTGGAGATCCTGTCTCTACCTTGTAAGGAATGGAATTAGGTAAGTTCACTGTACCCACTTGGCATTTGTGTGGGTTTCTTGGGAGATGAACTCTAATTACTATGCTTGCACAATGAGTTGCTGAGTCATTTCCTCAAGAATCCCCTTTAGCCTCCTCCAGATGCCCTCAAACAGTTTTAGCTGTGCCATGTCATTTCAGCATTGGACAGGAGCCTTCTATGAAATGCAAAACCTTTGTAATTCCTACACCCCAGTACTTAGCACAGAACAGCCTATCTGTATCAACAACTTTGCTGTCGCTGATGGGATAAAATGCCTGACTGAGGAAACTTATGGTGGGAGTGACTTTGAGCTCCCCCAGACTGAGAGCACAGTCCACCAAGCCAGGGAAGGCGTAGCGAGAGGGACAGGTCAACTGGCCCCATTGTGTCTGTAGTCAGGAAGCAAAGAATGGATGCTAGTAGTTATATTAATACTGCTTTTCATTTGATCCAGAATCCCAGCCCATGGACATTTAGGATGGATCTTCTTATGCTAATTAACCTCATCTAGAAATTCCTTCTGAAAAACTGGAGGTTTACTTCTATGTTGAATCTAAATCTCAGCAGGTCGATGATCAAGGTTAACACACTGTCTTACCTAATAACTTCTGAAACTCCAAAAGTTGGAGTCTTCAGGCCTGTTAGACATTTAATGTTTCCCCCAGGTTCCTTCAAAAATTTGTCCTGGAACATGGTCTACAAACTACTTCACTATCAATTTTGTCTTAATAGAATCAAAGTTTAATATTTCTCCTCAAAAGATCATTCCAGAATACAGTCATATTCTTGGAATGGCCCACTTAGCACAAGTGATTGTTTTCTTGGGTTACTGACTAAACAGAATAATGCCTCTCATGATGTTTTTCTTTGGGTTTTGCCTAAGATTGGGACCTTGTACAGACCAGGCAAGTGGCACTCTTCCACTGAGCTGCACCCCAGTACCCGATTTCTGTCTTTTCAGAGCATCTAACATCTAGCAGCTTGGCCTGGCACAGTCACAGAAGTTTTCCAGAAACAGCTGCCAATTCAAGTCATACTTGTTATTCATATCCGTGTTGCTTTTGTGTACAACTTTAGGATCAGATACTCTGCCGTACTCTCTCCCGTTGGGGGAAGTGCAGACCGGCTCCGGTGTTGGGTCCGCATGCCCTAGGCTTCAAGGCTCACTGCTGTGGTCCTTGGGGCCTGATGCTGTGGGGGTGAGATGCTGGGTTCGAGCAGCCTAGGCCCAGAGCCGGTCTCCTCAAGAACCCAAGAGTCACAGCTCCCTTAGACAAAAGTTCTCTGACGCCAAAGTAGTTTTTATCTTTATTTGTTCTGGATGGTGGGCAGCACTCCCCGGGGCAGGCGGGTGGAGAAGGAGGGGAGAGAGAGAGCTACTCGGGTCAAGGTGCTCTATTTATAGTTCTGAGAGGAGGAGACGGGGCTTGGTAGTTAATACTTTCCATTGGCCAGCTTGGGGGCCCTATTTGTTGCCTCATTTGCCTTGCCCAGGACTCAGGGTTGCGTTCTACACAAGTTTCACACGCCAGGCCTCTCTCTATACAGGGGCCGTGATTGCTATGAGGAATCTCCCGGGAACATTGGCCAGAAGCATGAATTCTGTTTCCCTGGTGTAGATTCCACTGTTCGTGGAATTTTTCACCGGGTCTCCCAGGGCTTCTAGCCTATGCTCAACCGGGCGTTAGACTGCCTGACATAAATCACTACCTCACAATACTCTTTCTTACAATTTTTCTCTGAGAGACTTTGACTCCTCATTGCAATTCATCCAGATATCACACACATTTTACTGTAGGCACTGCCTTTACTAATCTCATTTGGTCAGTGACTTAAATAGTGTTTTGTAAGACTGATGGTGAGGTCTAAGGAACTCCGTGAGAGACCTCTACCCATATGAGCAAATATGCTCAGCCATCGCTGGTCTTGCTGTGGGAGTTGTGCTAACTTCAGGCAGCATTCTAACTGTAAAGTTCTTTAATGGGATGCCTAGCACTCTATAGAGAAACCAAGGTCAACTTCAGGTCTCTTCCTTTTAATGGAGACAGGCAGGTGGCTGTCAGTCTTACCTTTTCCAGAGTGATCTAAAGAGATTGATGGTCTGTTTAGAACTTCATATGGTTTTAAATGTCAAGCCAGCAGTTCATATCAAACTGAAACTACCTTTGTGACTTTTATGGAATTCTTTGATTGTCTCCATCATTCTGGAAACTCTTTCTGAGTCCCCAGAGCTTGCTGATGATGGCACACACTTGGAAATCACATCCAAGTTTTAATAGTATTTTAAAGTCATGGTTCCTTTCATCCCGAGGTGTTGAATGATTTCAACTCTTACAGATCTTCTTTTACAGACTTGATGTATCTTTCCCATTAGTGCCATCTAATTCTATTTTTAGATTATTTTCTTTTCATTGAAAAATGTTTTTATTCTATGGGCAATGAAAACAAAAATAGGAATACTGAGCTCCCTTTTCCCTACCAGGTTAGCTTGTGCCATGGGCTTGATTGTCTCCATTACCATGATAACTCATACACTTTGCTTAGCAGTAGGCTCTATTCCTCCCTCAATGCAGCTTCATGGCATCCTCCCTAATGCAGCTTCATGGCATCCTATGTCAGAAAGATACCTAGGATGGTCTATTGCACCATCACAGTTCTTAGAAACTCCTTTACAATGACTGTGCTGAGCCTATGTTCAAGTTCAGCTTTGGGCATTTGCCATTACTAGGTAATCAATTCTCTGTTCATACGCTTAGCAGCCTCTCTAGTCTCTGCCCCTAGAAACCAGGAGCAAATATTCTCACCTCTACTGCAGCTTTGTGAGCATCAAACTCTGTGGTAACCAGACTCCTTTCTACCGAGCTTAAGAACTGTTTTTCTGGCTCTGTCATCTTCTGATGCCATTTGCCACTCCAACATTTTTAATACATCAAAGAAAAAGGTGGACAAAGTATATTAGATTCCAAGATTAATAGCCAAACGGAAAGACCACAAGGCAGTCCTCAGAAGGTTTTAATGCCACTAGCTCCACCAGTCAGGCTTTCTGGCCAAGGAGGGCACTAACTGGACTGCCATGGGCTGCTCCTTGTGCCTGTACTCTAAGAGGCACTGACTTTATCGGGAACAGTTTAATCTTACTTTCTTGGTTTATTTCTAGCTGCTTTTCTGACACAGATCTTCCTTTCCTCCTCGACGGGAACATCACTAGATGTACTTTTCAGTGGGGTGTCCTTGTAATAAAGTCATCTGAGCAAAACCCAGAGGGGAGGATCCTTTCAGATGTCTTTTGGAAAGAAAGAAAACAATCCACACAGAGCAGAGCAACAATGTTCTTTTAGAAATAGCCCTCTGTGGTAAAACAGATTACACCGAAAAGGACAATTCTGTGATTCAACCTGAGTACAAAAGCCAGAATTCCTGCCAACACAGGATGGGGGTGACAAGCCTAGGAGAAAAGGCCTGGCTCTGTGGACACATAAAGAACCTGTCTTCCCTCACCTCAAGGCTTTGTCATTTCCCCACCTGGTTCAAAGGAGACTCTTTCGTCTTCATGGCTCCCTATCCCAATCTCGCAGAAATGTGCAACACCAATCTTTCCAAGACAGTTCTCAGAAAGTATGCTGAGTCAACCTGCCAGTAGTTACTGGATCAGTGCTTCCTGGTATGAGAATCAGCATGCAAGGACACTTAAATGTAGCATCCTTGGGCCTTCACCAATCCTCCCCAAACCCCCAAACCCCACCCTGGCTGTATTCTATGTGGGTCACAGCTTGGATAATCAGTTAGAAGTGGTAGTGTTTGCAATTCTGTTGCATGGTTGAGAAACGCCAACACCAATGTCCTAGGATGAAACTGAGAAGCCTTGAGGCCTGGCCATTTGCCCCAACATTGATTATATGATAGAATGTGGTACTTCTGTCTCCAGGGACAGATTTGGAAGTTTATAAAACCCCTTCTAAATTACAGAAAAAAAAAGATATGATTGACTGCTCACAAAAAATTTCATTTTAGCATGAACATGCTAAAATTGAGGCTCAGCCTGCATACATTTAATGATTTTTTTTCCTCAAAAATAAAACTGACCAAATATGTCAGAGGAAAGGAATTAAGCAAGGAGAATGTTTGTGGGGGCACTATCATTTCATTATTTTTTCTACAATTAGTTTAATCAATTTTGCTATAACTTTAGAATATAAACTTTATTTTAAAAAAACATACCATAAGTATGTATCTTGAATGATGTCTTAGTTAGGATTTCTACTGCTGTGAAGAGACACCATGACCATGGAAACTCTTGTAATGGAAAACATTTAATTGAGACTGGCTTAACGGTTTCAGAGATTTAGACCATTATCTTCATGGTAGGAAGCATGATGTTATGCAGGCAGACATTGCGCTAGAGGAGCTGAAAGTTCCACATCTTCATCCTCAGTCAGCAGAAGTGAAAGCCATACTAGGCCTACCTTGAGCATCTGAGATCTCAAAACCTACCCCCAAGTAACATGCTTCCTACAAAAAGACAACACCTACTCCAACAAGACCACACCTCCTAATAGTGCCACTCCCCATGGGTCAAGCAGTTCAACACACTGGTCTGGGGGAGGGGGAGTATTCCTAGTCAAATCATCACAAATGTCCTAAAAAGCCATGAGCTATGACTGTCTAAACATACAGGCAGATATATCTTGCTCACATTTCCCTGAAATGTTGTTACCTGCAAGCCCTGTAACATAGCCACACTCTTGCTAACCACCAAGCTATGTGACCAGGATACAGTGTCTTCAGTGCATTTCACCTTCTGATCACATGGTCTGTGTATTGGCAGGACACATTCTCAGTTGTCTACCTCAAGCAGTGGCTTTCATTCTAAACCTTGCTTCTAAATCCTGGGAAGAGCCTACCCTCATTATTGAGGATTGGAAGCAGATATTCAAGAGAGACCACCATAATTTCACTCTCCTGTTTACCAGTCTGATACTATTTTAGATTTTTTAAGAAAGTAAGAATTTTATTTTATTCATGTATTCAATTTAAGACTATTATGGTAAATCTCAAATATATATGAAATAAGCAGATAATAAAAATAATATTATAAATCTTCTCTCATCAAATTGCAATAGTAATAAACTTACACAATTGTTTTTTCTATAGCTCCATTTTTGTCCTTTACACTTGGGATAAACCCCATATATTTTACCAATTTATCTGTAATTTCTTTTATGCATGTTTATCTAAGTTTTCAGCTCTGCTAAGAGCTCAGTTTTCAACACTGCCATGATGTCACTAATAGACCTACAATGTCACTAACAGACCAAACCAATACAGTAGTGATTTATTGATATTAGCTAGTAGCCATTGTTCAAGTTTCTAATTTTCACATACAAGGCTCAGTTTTATAGCTTGTTTGAATTATAATATCTGCACATTTCATTGGTGATGATCCCTTATAATTATTTTCCTTCAAATCTCACGGTCTGCTGCTGTTGCTGCTGCTGCTGCTGCTGCTGAAGTGAAGCTTTGGGTCTCACAGATGGTTCACTAGTCCAGATTTTGTTGAGCACATCTTCAAGGTACAGCCTAGCTTGCTTTCTGATCTCATTTCCTACAAATAGGAACTTGGATTTCCTCAGAATTTTGCTTTTAGTTTTGTCCTATAAAAATAAATCAAAGAGTACAAAAATATTTTTATTTCATGAATGGATATTGTATAGAAACAAAAATATATATGTGATAATGAAACAGCTAGACGAGTTTTCCCAAATCTGAATGGACCCATGTAACCAACACCCAGAAGAGGACTCAGAATATCACATCATCCAACTCAGAAACCTCCTGCAATATTTTTATGTACTGAGCTCTCCCAGAATGATAAAGCAGAGGCAGTGTTGACTTTGAACCTTGGGCAAATAAAATCATACAAGTGGACTCTTCCCTGGCTCCTTCAGAACAAAAGTACTGCAACTGTGTCCTTGAGTATCCATATACTCCCTCTGATTACCACAATATGGATATTAGATCAAACATTTAAAATGTGCTCAGTAAAGCAAAGCAAATGATCTGTCACCTGAGAAGCTGCAAAAGCGACCAATAGCCTGAAATGGTCAGATCCTCTCTGTAAAAATGCACATCTGCTTTTCCAACAGGTGATAAGACCGCCATGATGCCTGCCAAGTGCCAGAAACCACCGACCATGAACTCAGTGAGTCCTACAGGATAGTGAAGATGTCCCTCACACTCAGGAAGTGCTGAGTATGTACCTGGAGTGGTCACTACACACAATGACATGAAGATCAAGAGTGTGTGTGTGTGTGTGTGAGTGTGTGTGTATGTGTGTGTTCATAATACCACACCCTGTGGCCCACACAATCAAAGAAAAGTACTAGAAGATGCTATGTGCCTGATTACAGGTCAGTGATAAGCTCAGTTGTGAAGGAAGGGGCCAGATGCAGATGTGTTATCAAAGAAAATCTTTAAGAAAGATGGTAGCAAATCCTGTACTTGATAGGCATTACTCAGAGCTACAGGGTAAGTGTTGACTGTTTGAAAGGATGGATGCACAGATGGGTGATAAAACCCCAAAGTGGGTTCTTTAACAGAGACACAGGAGACATACTTCAGTATTTGAAACTTCATATGGAGTCAGAGTGCTTATCCAGACACAGGTTCATGGCTCCTGTCTTGGTGATAGCACCAGACAAACCTTGTTCAAAAACATACCAAAGAGCTCTTGGAGCTGGTCCAAGCCAAAAGTAAAATGAAAAGAAAATATTATTGATTGGATAGCTAGAACCTTTTTAGGCATTTGTGTGAGGCAGACTCTGCCCTGTCATACAAGATAAGTGTATGAAAATTAATACTCAGGAAAGTAACAGTGTTGGGTTGGAGGTATGGTTCGGTGAGGAGTTAAGAGCACTCGCTGCTCTTATAGAGGACCAGTGTTCTAAAACCCTAAAACCCACACCCACCTGTGACAACAGTGGGGTGCATGGCTGGGTAATGAGTTTTTCTGGCCTCCATGGATAGTGAATTCACATGGGAAAACTCACAAAGAGACACAAAACATATAAATAAAAATTAAAATGGAGTCAGTGGTGGTGGCACACACCTTTAATCCCAGCACTTAGGAGATAGAGACATACTCATCCCTGTGAGTGGGAGGCCAGCCTGGTTTACACAGAGAAACCCTCTCTGGAAACACAAAACTAATAAAAATAAAATAAATAATTAAAAACTAAACAAATATTGTATAAAGGAAAGGTAACAACCCAGAAATGCACCAGTATATATGATATATCAAACTACACAATTCATTTTGAGAGTAAGGCATGCACAAAGCCCCTGCAATTGGGAAGTCAAGGTAGGAGAACGAGTTGAAGGCCATTCTCTGTCTCATAGTAATTTTGAGGATTGTGTAAGTACCTATCTAAGAAAACCAAGAGAAGAAAAAAGAAGAGGAAAGGAGGGGAGAGAAGAGAGAAGAGAAGAGAAGAGAAGAGAAGAGAAGAGAAGGGAAGGGAAGGGAAGGGAAGGGAAGGGAAGGGAAGGGAAGAGAAGAGAAGAGAAGAGAAGAGAAGAGAAGAGAAGAGAAGAGAAGAGACAAGAAGAGACAAGAAGAGACAAGAAGAGACAAGAAGAGACAAGAAGAGACAAGAAGAGACAAGAGACGAAACGAGGGAGCTACAAAAGGCAGAGGAGGTGGTCTTTGTAGAGTGGTGTAAGTGAGCTAATGTTGATCAATATGGTCAAGTATAATCAACATTAACATGCTGCTTTCTAATCCCAGTTTTTCCGTTTTCATCACTCTTAGAAACCTTACAAACTGACTGACCTCCTTTTGGCTTTCACAGTAGATAGTCATGCTGAGTAAGCAAGGCCATGCTGGGCAGTGTCACAGAGAATGTGACCAAGTTTGTCAATGAGAATCCACAACTTAAGGCCACATTATCTGAGTCCATAGCTGGGATTGCTTCCACAGAGCAGAGGGGCACCAGTTTAATGTTTCTGTGTCAGTGTGGAAGACAGGAGAGAAAATGATACTTGAGTTATGTGTGAAATGAAAATATGGGCAATAGCCACAGACAAAGCTCTGTTAGAACCCAGCTGTTCAGAACACTCTTCTTCAAAGAGACCTCTGAGAACACAACTCAAATAGACCTTGCAATTATTTATTTCATCCAAATCCCAGCCCTGTTCAGCAGCATGGAAATTTCTACACAAATGGATTTGCCTGCATCTGTTGGAGAATATGAGAAGCAGAGGGAGGTTAAACATGCAAATGACACTGCAAAATTCATTACCAAGGCTGCTGAATCCCCAGCCCACTGCTTTAGGGAGCCCAGCCTGCCTAGGATAAAAGAGAATAAACACCTTGGCAGGCTGTCCCAGCCTCAGGCTTCCTGCCTGAGTATCAGGTGTACTGCAAGACTACAAATGCTTAGCTGCTGACCTAGCCTGGACCAGGCTCTTCAGCCTTTCTGACATGAAGGAAATACAGAGATAGAACATGGATGTTAATCAAACATTACTGCTGGTAAATCATCAAGATACTTATAGCAATTCTCAGGTGTACATACAATTTTACCACTTACTCAAGACAAAAGCCAACTCACATGCTAAAGAGATGAATGTGCTTGTTTGCTTTTACACAAAGAATGAAATCCTCACTGGATCTGTTTGATACTTTTAAGACAGAGAACATCCCGCTGCTTTTTAGAGTTTGTGAATATTTTGATTTGATGACCATTTCAGAAACTGTTGGAAATCTGTTCTTAATCCCCAAAATTATTTATTTATTTTTTACACAATTCAAGTCAGCAACCCCAAATTATAATTTTTAAAATCAAAGATTCTGCGCAATACATCACAAAGATATTACCGCCTTGATATTTACATGCTAAAGAATGTTTAAAAGCCTTTCTTTCTAATAATTAGAATATGGTTTCTGTCAGAGTAGAAACACACTGTAGTTTATAATGTACGATGGTTTCCCGCATTCGTTCGGGCTGTACCACATGGTGGCATGAGCAGTACACAGTGCACTTAAGAACGGTTAGGGTTGCACAGTACGATGATATTCACAGTGCAAAGTACACTTATATGTTCTGAGCCCCAGGCTGCAGTGAGGCCATGTGATACCACAAGGTTAGCGCTGCTGGAAACACTTCAGATCATTTCACAGTTCATTTTGAATTAAGTTTTGGTTGTTGCAGACTCAGAAACCTTTTACTGTTATGGAATTTTTGATGACCCCCTTGTACAGTCACACGACCTGGTACAGAGTCAGGACCTACAGTTTAACCTAAATTGGCCATCCCAACCAAGATTCTCCAGTTTAATGAATGAAGATCTAAAGAAAGAAGCTGTTCTCAGTTCTGAGCCAGTGAGCCTCTGCCTCTGCGAGCATCAGGCACAACTTTAAGGGCAAAAGTTAATCTGTTAATAAAGTCAAATAAACTCATGTTAAGCGTTCTGCTCCTCTACCCTTCTCAGCTGATATCACTTACTTGCTGGAGTCGCCCCTCTTGCTTAGACAGACTCACCCTGCTTCCCTGGGATACCTGTTTACCACTCTGATGTATGTCTCTCCTTTCAGTATGTGTTAGATACCAACAGCAGGCCTATTTTTGCAGGACTGAGACAGACTTCTGGGAGGGAGAACAAGAAACTGAGCAGGATGCTCATGAAGCTGCAGAGACTCCTTGGGAGATCTTAACCACCTACAGACCGGGCTCAGATTATGGCAGCTCTGCCTCTTACCTTAGCTAGAATGCAAGTCTGTGTGCCTAGACTTCTACAAGATTTTCATTAAAGATTTCCTGGGGCCAGCTTGCATCATTCTTGTAAACCAGGAAGCCAGTGAAAAGGACAAGCTATTGTCTGTGCCTGACATCTTTCCTTCACAGAAGCCTGGCAGGAGGGTCGCCCACACACACCCACCTACTGCAATAACAGATAGGCAGTCCACAGCACATTGACAGACTCAGAGAAAGGAGCTGGAGGTGTGGGCCACCCTGGTGATCTTTAAGCTTTCCAGCCAAAATGTTTCCTTACAGATGGAATGTGTGGAGAGGAATCTCAATGACCAGCTCATCTGAAATGGCCATTTGTGCTTGTGAAAAGACAATGTGAAAGCAGATTTGTATGTGAAGGGACCGGGCAGCAGAAGGTAAAAGAAATGTGTGGTTAAGGCAGAAAATGAGGCTGAAAGGTCAAGAGACAGACTGCATCATCCAATAGCCTTGGTGTTTAAATGTGGTTTGCAGGCCAGACAGCAGCCTCACTTAAGAGCTCATTAGAAATGCAAATCCTCCTGCTATCCCCACAGCTCTTAGAATAGGAGTTCTGCAAGCTTGTGGGTGTTTCTGATGAGCATTGCAGTTCGACTCACTAGTCTAAGCTATAAATCTCATGGAAACAGCCACTATCAAACGAGTGGCCGTTACACTCATGTAAATACTAGGTGCTGTGGGGATAAACGCCTCAGACTTCACAGAGATGATATTGATCTGTTTGGGTTTTTGGGTTTTATTATTGAGCTTTAAGGTCTTAAAAAGAAATGTTAAGGTCCCCATCTCAGGAACAACACTCTCTAGTGTATAAGTGAGGGACATACTGGTCCCAATCTGCAGTGGCTGTCTGGGCTTCCACAGTCCTATGAACAGAGTACCACACACCTGCCAAAGCCTTCAAAGATAAAGTGTTCCAGTTTGGAATTGAAGCACCTTGAATCCACCACACTTCCAACTCTGTTGACCTGTCTCTCTTTGGGGGCTTGAAAGGATAGAGGGGTGGTGGCAGAGAAGAGATAGCTGGAGAGCACACAGGTGTGGGTATATACCAGACTCCAGGGGAGACTCTTTACCAACCATAGAGACTGGAGTAATGCAGAAAATACCAGAAAGAACTACATTCATCCAAACCACATAACTGGCAATCACTCTGGCAGGTCCTGAAGAAACTACAACAGAGCCAAAGGGCAGAAATAATCTACCCAGAGGCACCCATGTGCCCCCACCAAGGCAGTATGCAAAGAAATAAAAAGAACATGAGCAAAAATAAAGATGACTGAAAAAGGTGTCTATGGCACTGTGCTCCAGGAAAAAGCACCCTAAAGACTCAGACCCATGAGGAGTCAGCCAAGTGACCTCTGGGACCAATTTCAGCTTTCTAACTATCTATGTCCCTCCTGTAGCCTGGTCTAGATGTCTTTACTGCTCTGAGTACACAGAGTTCTAATTCCCACCTCAAAATTTCTCTTGATATCATATTTCCTATTGACTTGCATGGATTACAGAGATCTTTGCAAGTCTGAACTGATTGTGGAGTTAATGTCTGCAAAGACTATAACTTACATTAGCAACTTTGAGTAATGCATTTAAACAGTGGGAAGAAGAAGAGGGAGCTTAATAAATATGAAAGCAGAAATAGAAGGAGCTCAGAAAGACAGGGAAAAGAATTCTCCCTCATCTTCAAATGCCCATTTTATCTTTTATACTTGGCTTTCTTCTCTTCATTTATGAAATTGATAAATTTATGAATTCTTACATTCTCACCATTTTTCTTATATGAATAAATGTTTATAATAATCAACCACAAAGGTAGGCATTGTTATTATTGCCAGCTTACATTAAAGAACCTAGGTTTAAAGACAGTGACATTCTCAAAGTGCTACAGGGAATTAATGGCTGAACAGACCCTGGAGTTCAGAAGCTTTAAAGATCCTTAGCAAAGGCTTACCCATTCTGTAAACTGGGCATCATTAGATTGTCGTATTTCCCTGAGGCCAGTGGAAATTACCCAACAAGTAATTTAATGAGCATTCCTTGTATGCAACAGAAGAACTGGGGGGGAGGGATCAAGATAGGCTTTATTCTCTCTTTCTCTAGAAAACAAACAAACAAACAAACAAGAAATAATTTAAAAAAAAAAACAAGAAAGAAACACATATTCCATCAAAACACAAAATTAGAAATCATGATATACAAGCAAAAGGTTGGTAGGACAAAAAATTCTCAAACAAAGCAATCTCAGACAGAACATCTACAAAAATACCATTGAGTTCATGTTGTGTTAGCCATCAGCGGCTGGGTGTGGTCCTGCCTTGAAGAGTGATTAAGGTACACAGTGGGACTCCATTGAAGAATACTGTTTTCCTTCGCAAGCAGATGTCAGTTGCAGATAGTGTTTTATGTCCACTTCTCCCTCTTCGAGCCGGGACACTATCTGGCTTGTATTGGCATAGACCCTGTGGGTGCTGTAGGTGTCTGTGAGTTCATTTGTGCATCAGCCCTATTGTGTCTGGAGGACAATGTTTCCTCGGATGCATACACCACTTTTGGCTCTTACAATTGATCTGTCTCCTCTCCTACATATCTCCCTGAGCCCTGAGAGGAGGAGTTTGATGAAGACTTCCCATTTAAGACAGTCTTCCAAAATCTGCCTGCCACTCTCTGCACAATATGCAGTTGTGGGTCTCTATGTTAGCTTCCGTCTACTACAAAAGGAAGTTTCCTTTATGACGCCTGAGGGAGATGCTGATCTATGGGTGTAGCAGAATGTTGTTAGGAGTCTATTATTATTATTATTATTATTATTACTATTATTATTATTATTATTATTATTATTATTATTGGAAAACAGTAGTTTTAAAAAGAAAAAAGAACTTTGCTTTTTTATTTGTTCCTGAATCCCAGGGATGTCTCATTTGTCATCTCTGTGCCTTTAGATCCACAGAACAAACGGCAGTTTGTTGGAGGGAGCTGGTCTTAGTTGGGTCCTGGAAATTATGTTTTCCTACAGCTACCACCTCTGTGAGCTTTGGGCTTCTACAGCTGTGTGCCATAAACATGTCACTAGATTTAGTTGTTTTTTCTTTTGTGCCATCTTCTACAAGTGACAAAAGTATAAAATGACACACTTGGCTGCACAGTCCTAGAGCAGAGAGCCTCTGTTTTATGTGAAGGGGTCACCTTGTTCCCACTGGGCCATTGAGCCTTGACATGCCTTATTGCTTTGAGTCCGGATGTAGAGGACTCAGTCTCTGCTCTTCGTCTGTGCAGAAGTAGTTGCATCCAGGGGTTGCCACCTTCATCCTCTCTTCCCAGGACAGCTGGGCTGGCTCCTACTGCTTTATGACCAGGCTTCCTTCTTGCTGTTCACTTGTACTTTTAGACGTGAAATAAAAGGGTGCTAAGGAGGCAAATCAGACTTTCTTGGATTTGAACTGTAAGAGGAGAGGACACTAGAGTATTGCTAGACCCACTGGGAAGAAATTGCTCTTCCTAATTTTTAAAGCAGGTTTGAAGGTGTAAACAGATTACACATAAGTTTGTCTCTGCTGGTCATTGCTACTGAATCCCCCCAACCCCCACAGAACACAGTGCTTACACTAACTTTAGTTGTCCTGTGCCACCAAGATCTATAACCAGGGAGCAAGGCAGTCATGATGAGAACTTGTGGAGATGAGCCCTTAGCAGGATTTTTGACTATTGTACCTGAGTCCTACATTTAAGAGTCATGGAGCTAGAGAAAATCTCCCACGGTGTTCTGGGATATTTCATATCAGCCCAAGCCAAGTTCAAACAACAGAGAACAATGAGGTGGCGACACAAAGACTTGTTCCCTTCTGGCAGGCAGTGCTCACTCATGGGCTAATACAGGAAAGTCAATCAATTATGCTTTTTCTTAAAGAGAAAATGTAAAAGAAATGGTTTAATTATCTAATTTTTAATATAATTTAAGGCATAAAGTGAAAATCGCACATTGATCTATTAAGAATTCTTTTTTAAAAATACCTTGAAAAGAAATTGCTGACAGAAAATGTCCTCGTCTCTAAAATAAGGGTACTGTTGGCATGGACAGGCAGCAGCATCCAGAACAACAAACTCACACTGCCAGGGATACACTAAAATAACTCTGCACATTAACAAAGAGAACTTCAAAATTAACTTATATATTGTGTTACTCGGGAATCATATTTGCAAGCATCACACTCTGGCTGATTTAATCAGAAAATGAATGAATTGAAATTATATCAGCTGCTTGCAGAGCTGAGTCATTTTGAGGGTTGGCAAATGGTCAGGAATGGGAAGATGAGAGAATACCCTGGCTAGAGCCACTGCCATTCCAAAAGACTCCTGGAGTGAGGGCTCTGCGCCTGAGGTCCTAGGTATCCAGACCCAGGAGTTCACAGCATCTTCCCCCAATGAACCAAGGCAACTGCTCCTGGCTTCTGCCATTGCTGCTTCCAGAGAGAAGGAAGCTACCCACTGCTCTCACCTTGAGTCCCCAGTGCATGACTTGTTTGATTTGGTGGATCCACTGCCCATGCCTGGTCAGCTTCAGACAACGTGACAAAGGAAGCAGTGACAGCAGCTAGCTGCTCTTATATGTCTGTAAGATGAGCAGGCATCTGTTTCCACTCAGAGCACTTGCAGCTTTTGTTGAGGACCAGGATTTGGTTTCCAGTACCAACACCGGATGACTCATAGCCTCTAGTATCCCCAGTTCCAGGGGTCTGGTGCTTCTGGTTTCCACAGAAAGTGCATGTGTGCTGCACACACACGTACACACACACAAATAAATATCAACATCTACTCTGAAAAGAAGCATGAGAAACATTGTTAAATTTTATAATCCAAAGGACAAAGCAGATCAAGGATTCCTAACTAGTAGGGAAATACTAAGAGGATTATCCTTTCTGTGTTTCCTCTAAAATAATACCAGATAGGCCAGAGCTTAACTGCCATGACAGTCTTGACCCTCTGCTGCCCCTTGTAAACTTATAGACTTATCTTCACAGCGTTACCTCTTCTAAACAATTTGTAGTCCATCAATCATTTCCTTCTAAGACTCAGTGTAGTTCAGAAAATGGTTACGTCACAAGCCACGGGACACCATATTCATGGAGTTGAAAGCAAGCAATGATCCCACATGCCTTCCAGACAGTACCCTGGTTCTGTTCATTGTGAAGGCATCATCATGACATTCAGATTTCTAAATTCTTATATTTTTATTATTTAAGTTGACTGAAAGGTCAGTTTAGAATAGAAGAAGAGCTGGATGTGGGGGAAAACAATTCATAATAATTGGAGAAAATGCCAATGCCAAGTAAAGTTTCCAGTAAATATCCCCCATGACATCTGGTTCACAGACACCCTGGCCTCAAGTGCCCTGATGATTCCACCTAATTAGGGTAATTTTCCATTGTGTCAATTTATGTAGAATCAATTGATTATAAACACACTTCTGGCACATCTGGATTAGTGGTGTGCTGCTGTTTTTGCCAAAGTTTGCTTTGTGTAGAGCCAACTCAGTGGTGACGGGGTGGGGGGGGGGGGGATTTTGAAGATTAAGAGAGCTGTATGCTTAAGAAACAGTGCGCTTTCTGATTTCTATGAAAAGGGAAGTTGAACTAGGGAACCAGCTCAGTCAGTAAAGCACTTGCGGCACAAACCTGAGGAGCCAACTTCAGTCCCCAGGAAGCTATGTAAAAAGTACACATCTCAAATCCTAGTCCAGGAGAAGTGGAGACAGGAGAGTCTAGAGTGCTATCAGACTAGCTTGCAAGTGTCTGAGACAATGATAGACCCTATCTCAAACAATAAGGTAAAGAGCAATTCAAAAAGATACTCAAGAATAACCTCTGACCTACCTATACACACATGCACACACATGCTCGCTCACACACACACACATACACACACATATTTAGTTTTCTGCCATATACCTGAAAACTAGCATAAATATTAAAAAAAAAACATAGAAAAAGAAAGGCAGAGAGGAGAGAGAGAGAGAGAAAGAGAGAGAGAGAGAGAGAGAGAGAGAGAGAGAGAGAGAGAGATCATAGCACTCAGGAATCATTGGCTATTGCCTCTGCTCTGATTTCTTTGGGTGGGACATGTTGAAGAGACATTTTCTGAAATGCTGGAGGCTCTTTGGTGTCATGTCACTTTTCCAGCACACTTTACTCATGTTATAGGCAAAGCAACTGCTCCATCTTGTTAACCACAAGCAGTGTTTCCTACTCCAGTTCTCTCTACAAAGGCCTGGAGCACCGCCCCATGCTTTATAAGTAACTCTATGGTTTGGGTCAGTAGTTCTGGTCTTCAAAAGTGAAATTTTACTCCTGTTCTTCCAAACCCAAGAATCTATCAGTCCTTGTTTATAATTTCTCCTATCATCTTGTTGGTATAAATTATTAGAGATACCACTTGCTTCTTCTTGATGAATGTTCATGTCAAGGAGCTGATGGGGAAAGGTGTCATTTTAAAGCTTAGTTTCTCCTGCTTCAAATTAATATCTGCAGAAAGGAGACCATGAAGCTTGACACTTTGGATCCCATGTTTTGCAGCACTGCAAAACCCACCCAGACAGATCTCAACCTCACCTGGCACATGCTGGAGAGGTAGCTGCAGCAGTACAATCTTTGTGGACAGAGTCACTATGGTAAATCCCTCTGTAGCCCATGTTTTCTGCTACTCTGGGCCTGTGTGTCCTCCTCTTGTCAACCTTCCTCTCAGCGTCAGTTTTGCTTCCTTGACATCAACTTCTACTTCTACAGCTACTTAGAAATGAGAGCACTGTGTCTTATATTTGTTACTGATTCTGACTCTTGGTTTGAACTGTGAAGACGAATGTAGATTTCTCTTCAAATAATAAAAGACCATAATCCTCCCTTATAAAATGCTTCATGGTTTCTTTCTCAAGGGCCTTCATAACAAAAAGCAGCAAGAATATCACGTTCCTTCGGAGCTCTCTGGCAGACAGTGACAGTATAGTCAGAGAACTGACTGACCTAAGCAGGTAAGTTGTACCATTTGCTGAGAAAAGCTGGAAATGGGGCTATTTACACAAATTTGGTTGATTGAAATATAGGAGTTTGTTTTTCTGGTCTACAGAGCTCTCTTTCCTTTTTTTTCACCTTCAGTGTGTGATTTCCCCTGAATACTTCATTTCTGTGATTTAGATAAAGCAATAATGTAGAACTTCTTTTAAACATTTCTGACTAGGATTCTACCCCTAATGCTAATGTATCCTATAAGACCGAAGGGGGCAACTCAAGTTCTAACAGACCTGCTGTATGACAGAAGACAAAAATTGGTCAACTTCTCATTAAATAGCCTTTAGGGATTGTGGTGGTTTGAGTGAGAAGTGTCTCCATAAGTCACTTAGAACGTCACCAGTTGGCAGTGCTCTGTAGGGAAGTGGTAAACCTTGCTGGAGGAAATGCATCACTAGAGTGGGCTTTGATAGTCCTTAGTCTCATCTTTCTCCCGGACTGCTCTCTGTAATTTGTGTTTAAGGTAGATCTCTGAGCTTCCTGCTCCAGTCTGTGTGTCTTTCCCACCATTATAGACTCCACATCAAGAAACTTAAACTAAAATAAATGCCATTTTCTGTAAATTGCTTTTAGTCATAGTGTTTCATCACAACAGGAAAGTAACTAATACAGAAGGTAACACTGGATCCAATAGTGGTTTATCATTCCCATAGATTTTTGGAACAGAAAGGAAGGACACCCAAAAGAAGTTTTAAATCCAGCACATGGTTAGTGGTGAGGTAGTCCATTCTACCAGGACTAAAGAACCCCCTGAAGCTTTCTTTGCTTTTCTTATGAGAGATAATATTGTTTTTGTTCAAGTTAATCCAACTATGGGGTTACTGTTGCATTCAG
The DNA here is from genome assembly GCA_028551405.1 of Uromys caudimaculatus. Classification (NCBI taxonomy): domain Eukaryota; kingdom Metazoa; phylum Chordata; class Mammalia; order Rodentia; family Muridae; genus Uromys; species Uromys caudimaculatus. The sequence goes on from CM052708.1 coordinate 97,015,444, forward strand.
TAGCCTCCAGATGCATGACCTCAGACTATAAATTGAAAACAATAAACTCGGTCTCAGTCACTTATGAAAAGGAAATGTATTAAGCAGGTACCTGAGGGAAAACAGGACCAACTGATTGGCACTTGGGTGATCAAACAGAAATCTGGAAATGAGAGAAGTGATGTGGACAGAGGTAAGAATGCTGCCCTCTCATCTCATGTAAATGCCCTCTCTGCAACACTCAGGGCTGCACACAGGGTGACCAACCTCCTGGCTTCATGTAGCCCACAGGCATGCCACTGAAGTACTCTAAGGCTGGAAGGAATAGAGAAACCTTCCTGGAAAATAAGCAGTCTCAGTCAAAAGGCTGAAAGATAGGTAAATTACCATAGAAAGGAAATTGTTCAGAGAAACTGGGGTGAATCTGGATAAATTAAAGTAACAAATGACCTAACAAAAGAGCACACAGCCTTTAAAGCCAGGCAGGCTCATTTACTAAACATGTGACTTTGGTCAAATTACTTTCTCTCTTCAAGTTTCAGTTTTTAAATCTATAAAATGATAATGATTTTGGTGATGAAAATGACTTTCTGCTTTGTAGAATTTTTCTAAAAACCAAATAAAGCTTTAGAACTCATCAGCCCAGGAAATACCACAAAGCAGACAGAAACCATCCACCATTACTGCCTCCATTAGCATCCCCCATCTCCAGAAGAGACAGGAGACAGATGTTGACTCAACCGCCATCCTCACCATCAGATACCCTTATAGAACAATGACTTCAATAGCGTCATCCTGGAGGATGCTCTGTGTAAAGTGTCAACCAGAGGCCTGCAGCAGCCCTCTTCTCAGTACCAATTGTAAGAAAAGTAAATCCCCCTGTGCTTTGGAGCCAGACCATCTCTGGGCACATGCCTTCTCAGGAGAAGCAGGTTGTGCATGTTGGATCCATGAAAGGCTGAAGTCTTGCTAGTGTGTCCAGATCACATCTGGAAGTTCAGAGCCAAAAATCAACTCAGTGAATCCCACTTTCAAACATTGTGGTTCCTAATTCCTGCGAGATGATATTGAAAATCTCAGAGTGCTAAGGCAATTTCTTTGTTCTTCTCTGTGCTATGGACTCCAGGCAAGACTTCCGGGCTTGTACTGGCTCCTAACAAGGGACCAGGTGGGCAGGGAAAGATTTATATGTCATGAGATAGAGCACCACCATCCTCCAGTCAGAAGCATGCATGAGAAGAGGTGTTGGAGGAAGAATACCTGGAGTGTTGGCTTTACCCCAACCAACACACAACTCTGCACAGGTATGTGTTGGAGAAATGTGAACATATTTTATTCATTTGTTTTTTCTATGTATTGTTTTTAATTGTTTTATGACACTTTTGTAACTGAAGGCATTCTAAAGTTATGTTCACATTATACTTTTAGAACTAGCACCTTTTCTCCAATCTCTCTCTCTCTCTCTCTCTCTCTCTCTCTCTCTCTCTCTCTCTCTCCCTTCCTCCCTCCTTCCTCCCTCCCTCCAACCCTTCATCCCTCCCTCCGTGTGTATGTGGGCAGGGGGTACATGCACACGTGTGTGTGTGTGTGTGTGTGTGTGTGTGTGTGTGTGTGTGTGTGTGTGCGTGTGCGTGCGTGTATGTTTGCTTTTTGGGACACAGCTGTTGTATAGTCCAGGCTGGACTCATGTACTTCCTGCCTCAGTTTCTAGAACCAGTATAGCAGGCATCTACCACTAGATATTTCTATACTTTCACCAATAGAATTTAACTATGGGATCTTCTGAGTTTCATAATTTATTCAGCCATTTATTTAGCAATGGAGACTTAGAATTTTCAAGTTTCCACCACCTTAACTGAGTGTGTGTAGTAAATAACTTTGCAATAGACTGCATTTCTTTTTTTTTTTTTTTCATTTTCTTTTTTTATTTTTTTTTATTTTTGATACTTTATTTACATTTCCGATGATTCCCCTTTTCTTTGGAAACCCCGTGTCTGCATTTCTTATACTTTTCTTATAATATTTTGGTGAATATACTTGTTTTAATATACACTTGCTTCATCTCATGTCTTGAGCATTAGTAATGTAATGTCTAAATTGAAGTCTACTTAGATTTCAGTGAGGAATGAGGTAAAGTCTTGTTTACCCCTTGTGTCCCTCTTCTGATGCATCCGCTCAGCATTTCTCTCTGACTGCTCTGTCTAGGGTGATTATGTTTAAGCCCATGGACTGCTTTTATTGGTTTTAGTAGACACATGGCAGCTGGTACCTCATGTAGTTCCCTGTAGAAATCAAATCATTTATCTTAAGAAACTGCTCTTGACACTAACTGATTTAATAGAAAGGTTGCCTTCTATATTGTAAATTCAGAAAAAAGCATGACAAAAATTGCTTCAGAAAACCACCACCACCTTGAGCAAACACCTGGTCCCAGAGTCTTGGAATTCATTATGACACAGCAGACATTCCCCATCGCAGCTAGTAGCTCTAGACCAAGGAAGCCTTGTGAGAGATATTTTGTATACATACTTGAGAGAATAGCTTAAAGAAAAAGAAATAGCTTGGCTCATGACTTCAGATGTCTCAGTTCCTGTTGCTCACTCTCATGAACTTGAGAAGAACACAGTCTCATGAACTGAGCAGAACTTGTTCACCTCTTGGTGACAAGGAAGTAAAGAGAGAAGGGGACAGGAGATCGGGTCCAACCTTCATAGGCTGACCCCAGTAAACTACTTCCCAGACCTGTGTCCTACAGGTTCCACCCTCTCTCAAAATCAACCAAACACTGGACATGGAAGCTTGTGGGAGACATTTATACTATAGATATTCAGATATATAAATTTTTAAAATTCATGTACATATGCATTTTTAAATTCACATATATATGTATATAGAGAAAATTTTTAAATGGTTCTGTGAAAAATTATATATCTATCAGTAAAAGAATAAAATTAGATCTATATCTCTTACCTTGCTTACAAGTTAATTCAAACCAGATTAAAAACCTTAACTAAAAACCTTAAACCCTAAAATTTCCAAAGGAAAACTTAAAGAAACACTCAAGGTAGAGTATAGTCAAGAACTCCCTGAGCATAACTCTCAAAGCAATAAGATAGCCGAAGAATTGGCGAATGAGATTAGGTGAGATTCCAATATTCCTGCATATCAAAAGAAGCTGTCAACAGGGAAAACTGACAGCCCATAGTCTAAAGCTTTGCCTGCTACTCTTTAGGCAAGGGGCTAATAAATAGGATACATAAAGAAGAACAACAAAATAAAACTGCTAATCAGTACGTGAGTCAGCAAACTAAACAGTTCTAAAGGAAGAAAAACTAATGGATAATACATATTGTTTTTAAACTGTTGAACACCTTTAGTAATAAAGGAAATGCAGATTAAAAGCGCGTCAAGTTTTCATCTCACCCCATTCAGTATGGCTACCACCAAGAAAATAAGTGATATAAATGCTGATGGGCACATGGGAAAGATGACCTCTTATTCAGTTATTGGAAGCATAAATTTATCTGGCTAAACTAGATGTGGACACTAATGTGGACACTCCCTTAAAATATACTAAAAATAGACCTGCACTGTGCCTCAGTGACAGCACTCCTGGGCATATACCACAGAACTCTATGAGCAGAGATAGTTGTTCATCCATGCTGATGCTGACTCCCCCACCCCACAGAATCAACAGAACAACAGATAAAGAAAATGTAATACTTACACACAATCTTATCTTATTCAACTATAGAAAGCAAGAAAATCAAGAAATTTGCAGGGAACTTTATGGACCCAGATTCAGAAAGAAAAATACTTTATCTTCTCTCTCATTCTAGCATCTGAGGCCAGTAATCTACAAAAATGCCAGTGAACAGGGAGATTAAGCGGCATCAAGGAGGGGAAGCATAATAGGAATGATGCAATGTGAAACTAGAAAGTGTGTAAGGGAGCAACGGGCACACAACAGTGTAGCACTGGTGGGTGGGGAGAGACAGAGAGTGGGATGAGGTAAGGAGCAGTCAACCTGAACTATGAACACATGAAATGCCATTAAGGAAGCATGTTATCTTAAATGCCAATTTAAAACAGAACAGGAAAGAAAGAAAGAAAGAAAGAAAGAAAGAAAGAAAGAAAGAAAGAAAGAAAGAAAGAAAGAAAGAAAGAAAGAAAGAAACAAAGAAAGAAAGAAACAAAGAAACAAAGAAACAAAGAAAGAAACAAAGAAAGAAACAAAGAAAGAAACAAAGAAAGAAACAAAAAGAAAGAAACAAGGAAGGAAGGAAGGAAGGAAGGAAGGAAGGAAGGAAGGAAGGAAGGAAGGAAGGAAGGAGGGAAGGAAGGAAGGAAGGAAGGAAGGAAGGAAAAAAGAAAGAAAACAGGTATTTTGTTTCTACTCAGTGAAAACTGGGGTACTCCCACAATCTTGACTATTTTTACTAAAGAAACACAAAATGCGACAGCTGAGTGACTTCTTCAAAGGTTTCTCCCACAGTGTAAGTTTCTCCCACACTGAGATGTCTACTGGTCTAGCTGTTTCTCAAAAGGTTTTATATTTGTATATAAAGACACCCAAATTAAGTAAAACAGAGCAAGCTTTATGCTTTTCTACTCAACATTCTTCCTATTCTTGAATCACTTGTCATCAAAAAACTAAAATAAAATAAATCTCTGTAAGCAGTATGAGAGAACGGTACCTGGCTTGTTACAAAACTGAAGCAAGAAACCCCAGCTAATTAATCCAGTCATTTACCAAGGTCTCAGCAGGGTCGGAAATGCACAGTTGAGAGTTTATTAGAGGAAGAGCCCTGTACCTGATGGCCTGCATATCAAAGGCTATGAGCTGACTATGCAAGACACAGAAGGCCTTTGTATCTGAACATGTAGGGCAAGGGGAACTTGCTGGGACTTGGGAGCTGGGGAGCAGACTAGGACAAGGGACCAGGTGACCTCAGCTCTTACTTTGAGCAACTACCAACTCATTTAGAGCCCTGTAAGGGGAGGGGTCTGACACTCTACTCCACTGTAGACAGTCACTGAGCCTGAGTCCAGGGAGACAAGGACATCTGTGGAGCAGTCAGCCTGGAGGCTGCAGGGACTGGAACTAAGAGTTCACCAAGCTTGCACTCCGGTATCTGAAAACATCCAAATACCCTTAAGGAAGGGGAGGCCAACCTGCAACTTCAGATTTGCTATGAGTGGCAGGAAAAGAACTTGGGGCTTTGGCTTCAGTACACAAGTAGATGATGGTCTCTACACAAGAGAACAACAAAATGAGAATCCAAACATGGTCAGCAGTGCTGACATCACCATGTTGAACATCGGGAACCTTGTAGTAAAGAATCATATATTCTAAAGACAGTCGATATTTGAACTTGTGACACAGAGAGTTTAGGCTACATGTATTTTCCATTGGGGTTTATTTCAAGCAGGACCATTTTACCTGTGTCCATGACAGAGAGGTCTGGATACAGGAATTCAGTGGTCCAGCCTAGCAATGACTTTGGGTCCCAGGCTGGTAGACACTGCTCTACAGATAGCACTGGAAGAAAAGAGAGGAATAGTTGATTCTCAGTAGCCAACTCCAAATCTGCTAATTTTTAAAAAAAAGTTTTAAACCCTTGCAAAAGAACAATATATGAACTGTCAATAAATCTATAGTTGCATTCAATTCTACTTATTACAATATAAAGTCCCAGCCAGCATGCCAACTCTGGGACCAAGTGCCCCATTCTTCTGAATATGCTGGTGAGTGTCTTCAGTACTTGTGCTTAAAAAAGAAAGTGTTCAAATCCAAGCCTCCAGTCAGTGTGGTCTGTATTTTTAGACCATCTACTGGGAGGGTTAGGGAAAGAAAATGGTAGGAAGGCCTGGTAAGGAGACACTGTGATATGGTTAACATTTAGAAGTCATTAACTTGGAAGGGCCAAGGTTATCACATGGAACAGTCTGTAGAGCCTTGAGGTGAGAGGGGAAATCCATTGTTTCTTGTAGGAGCCTGTAGTGTTTTACCAAATAATAAGTATTGTTTCATATACACGGAATACAATGGTCTTTTTAAGCCCTGCTTCAGATTAATTTAATGCTTTTAAAATGGCTTTAGTTGAAAATGGCTGTTTTGTTTACCTAACTTAGTTCCTATCGTCACTATTCCATAACATTCTGCTAAAAGGTTTCTCTCGAATGCCCTGGAAACAATATCAAACCCTATTTTCAAGGAAAGCTATCCTGCATGAGAAATGGCAGCTTTTCTCCCATTTAAAGCTCAATTAAAAGCATCTGTCTGGGAGAGAAATTTTCCTTGTCTTTGACTTTCTGTGGACATAAGAAAGATTGCCTTTAATGCCCTGTGCATACAGGCATTATCACCAGGGGTGCAGAAGCAAACTTACAAATTGGATTAGGGTCACTGCAGCCTATTTCTGCTGTAATTCCTAGGGGGACACAATGTCCAATTAACGCTGGCAAGCTTCACAAACAGAAAGGAACATTCTCTCCCGTAGCAAGTACCACACTTTCAAGGTGCTCCTTCACCTGTCTGTGCCCTTTCAGCCCTGCTCCATGTTCCACTGAGCATCTGGGGATTTCAGGTCAGGACTAGGCTTTCTTGGAAGCCTGCTCACCTCTCCAGGTCCATTCATACTGCAACAGTGTTGTTTGGTCTATGCTGTTGATGAGCTTGCTGTAAGCTTCTGCACATACCTGGCCACCTATGGAGCCACTGTTACTCATTCATCAGCTTGACTCCCACCAAAAGTGCAAACACCGGCAAGTAAATATTGCCATCTTGTCACAGTCTCTTAGTGCATGTCAGAGATTTAATAAACATTATATGAAGTAATAATTCTCCACACCATTGCTTGCTAGCTGTATGATCCTACATGAGTTAGATCATTTCCCTGTGCTTCAGTGTCTTCAGAGTATAACTACAACTTTAGTACATGTTGGGTTTGGGAGAGGGTTAAATGAAGAGACCACGAACAGTGCTTACTTAATATTTCATGGCCACTGGAAGAAGATAATATTTGCTTCCCTTAAACCATGCCCTCCTGTGAATGAATGCTGAACATGGCAGAAGTATATGTCATAGTGGCTGATTTGCATGTGGATTTTGTTCTCTGAAAAAAAAAAAAAAAAAGAAACTCCAAAGGACCAAGACTGCCCCCATCCCCCTTGGTATCTACAGACATTGTCTTATTAGCTGTAGCCTCCATCTTGCTGCCAGGAGGAAAGCTAAGATTTTTGCAGAGAAGCTATACCAAGGAAGATGACATCTTCAAGTTGCAGTGTTGGCCAATACATCTTCCTGTAGGCATTTCAGTATGTGAAAAACTTAAATGACCTTATCATTAAGCCATTCCACCCAACTCTTCTGCTGTTTGAAAGGGAGATATCCCAGGCAACAGAATAATCAAGATGCTATCTATGTATTAATAGACTTTGTTTTTATTATTTATTATTTATTATTAATTTCAGCCAATATTAGCACTATTAGACCAATCATAAGGAAGTCGTCCTATGCCTGAAATTATCTCTTTTTCTCCTGATGCTATCTACAAAACAGAAAGTTCAGAAGCCCTTTCTTTCCTGCTTAGGAAATAGGCAGATGGTAGCTAATGTTTGTGGGAGCATGCATTTCCTCACTGAGTCTCTATGCCTCAAGGAAAACAGGCTTGTAAAGTCTTCAGCCTGATGACCTGGAAGGCAAGTGCTGTGCCAAATCCACTTCAAAGACTTTGCCTTTGGTCAAGTGAACTCATTGAACAAACTCTTCTGTTGGTCTTTGCTCCTCTCTGTTCTCCTACCAGGGTGTGTTGTTATCTGATTTCTGTAAAAAAAAAAAAAAAGTCTTCAAGTCCTCATATTTTCCTGTATGTTTATGGATATTTCTTGTTTTTCCATTCTCTGGGCACACTGTCAAGGTTTCAGAGGTCCCAAGCCCTTCTGGACTTTTAGATACCAACTACTCACCACGTTAAGAATACTTGTTTTTCCTCACAAATACAGAAGTGGATGCTTGCAGTCAACCATTGGAGGAGTTAGAGAAAGGACTGAAGGAGCTGAAGGAGTTTGCAACCCCATAGGAAGAACAACAATATCAACCAACCAGACCTCCCAGAGCTCCCAGGGACTAAGCCACCAACCAAGGAGTACACATGGCTCCAGCTGCATATATATAGCAGAGAATGACCTTGTCAGGCATCGATGGGAGGAGAGGTCCTTGGTCCTATGAAGGCTCGATAGATTCCCCAGTATAGGGGAATCAAGGGCAGAAAGGCGGGAATGGGTGGGTGGGGGAGCACCCTCATAGAGGGAGTGGGATAGGGGTTTTCTGGGAGGGAGGAAACCAGGAAAGAGAATAACATTTGAAATGTAAATAAAGAAAATATCCAATAAACAAACAAACAAAAAAGAATAATTGTCTTCATAGCAGACCTACCACAGTTCAGAAAGGACTCCCAGTATGAACAAAATATGTATATGTATTAGGTATATTTATCACTGTACATAACAGAAAGGAACAGACTGGAATGAAGCATATATTCTTTCTTAAAACTTTAGGAGAAAGAATGGGTATTCTTCCCACTATGTAGATGTCCTAAAGATCGGTCATATTTCTATAGAAAACAAATCACAGAGTCTAACATAAAGAACAAATACAGTAATGTGTGGAGAATTTTAAAGAGACTATGCTTTACAGAGACTTTCATTTTATCCAAGCCAAGGCAACTTTTATTTTTACAGTTCATATTTATTTTTCTGGTGCTGAAGACCTCACAAATGCTAAGTAAGCACCCCACCCCTGGATTACAGCACCAGCCTTCCAAGGTGACTTTTCAAAGTCTATAATACCTCAATCTCATTCTCCTTTATTTTCTCTAACTATAGACTGAGCCTTCAACTGACCAACTTCAATAAGAATACAGAGGAGGTAAAAAAGCTTTTGAAAACTGCACACTTTGTGGTATATACTGAACAAGTCATTCTGCAGTGACTAAATGCTAATGTTTCTCTATCAGTACCACGAAAAGATTCCCATGAAGTCAAGATACTCTATTTTTTAAATTAGTTTTTGTTTATTCTTGTCTCATATAATGATAGTTTCCCCTCCTTCCTTCCTCTCAGTCCCTTCCCCTATCTGTCCCCCCTCCACTCCTCCTCTATTTCCCTTCAGAAAGGGAAGGACTCGTGGCGTAACAAATTACAGTAAGATTAGGCACCTTCCTTCATAAAAAGTCTGGAGGAGGCAACCCAATAGGAGGAAAAGAGTCCCAAAAGCAGGCAAAAGAGTCAGAGACAACTCCAGTACCCACTGTTATGAGGCCCACAAGAAGGCCAAGCTATAAACAACTGTACATATATGCAAAGGGTCAGGCCTACACAGGCTCCATAGTTGTTGGCTCAGTCTCTGTGATCCCCTATGAGCACAGGTTAGTTGATTCTGTGGGATATCTTGTGGTGTCCTTGACCCCTCTGGCTCCTGCAATCCTTTTTCCCCATCTTCCACAGGATTCCCAGAGCTCTACCCAATGTTTGGCCGTAGATCTCTACATCTGTTTCCATCTATTGCTGGATGAAGCCTCTCTAATGGCAATTGGTCTAGGAACCAAACTATGAGTATAGCCAAATATCATTAGGAATTATTTCATTAATCTTTTTTTGCAGCTGTGTTTGGTTATATCCTAGGGCTCTTGACTATCCAGCCTATGGGCCCTGGCCCTCCAGGCAATGTCAGGAGTATGCTTCCTCTGGTAGTTGGTTGGCCACTGCCACAATTTCTGTGTCACCTTTATCCCAGTACATCTTGTAAGCAAGACAAAATGCAGATCTTCTTGCTGAGTTGGTGTCCCAGTCCTTCCATGGGAAGTCTTGCCTGTTACAAGAGATGGCCAATTTAGTTTACATATCTCCTACTACTAGAAGTCTTACCCAGCGTCACCCTTATACATTCTTGAGAGTTTCAGTTGTGTTAGGGCTCTAAGGCCCAGTTGTCCCTCCAGTACTCTCTCCTTCCATCCCCCCACACCTGACCCTTCCTGTGCCCATACCCACCCCCAAACCCACACACAATATTTATTCTATTTTCCATTCCTATGGAGATTCATGTGCTCCACACACACACCTGAGCCTTCTTTGTTAATTAGCTTCTCTGGGTCTGTGGACTATAGCACTGTTATCCTTTGTTTTACAGATAATGTCCTTTTATAAGTGGTGTACATACCATGTTTGTCTTTTGAGTCTGTATTACCTCACTCAGGATGATTTTTTTTTTTTTACTTCCATCCATTTGCTTGCAAATTTCATGTTTTTGTTAACAGCTGAGTAATACTCCATTTTGCATGATTTGGTGTATTGGTGTCTACTTTCTTGATTTCTTTATATATTTTGGAAATGAGCTCTCTGTCAGAAGTGGGGCTGGTGATCTTTTCAAATCTGTATGCTGCCTTCTTTCCTATTGATGGTGTCCAGTGAGGTACAGAGCTTTTCAGTCTTATGAGGTCCCATTTATGAATTATCAATCTTTGTGCCTGCACTATAGGTGCTCAGTTCAGAAAATTATCTCCTGCGCCAATGTGTTCAAGGATATTCTGTTCTTTCTCTTCTATCAGGTTTAGTGCATCTGGTTTTATGTTAAGGTCATTAATCCACTTGGACTTTAGTTTTATGCAGGGTGATAGATATGGATCTATTTGCATTCTCCTACATGGAGACATCCAGTTAGACCAGCATCATTTGTTGAAAATGCTTTCTCTTGTTCATTGTATATTTCTGGCTTCTTTTTTAAAAAAATCAGGTGCCCATAGGTCTGTGGATTTACATCTGGGTCTTTCCAGATGTATGTGAATTCCATTTATCAATGCATCTCTTTCAATACCAATAGCATGTGATTTTTACTACTATAGATATGCAGTAGAGCTTGAAATCAGGTATGATGATACTTCTGGAAGTTCTTTTTGAATTCAGGATTGTTTTAGCTATGCTATTTTTTGTTTGTTTGCTTGCTTGCTTGCTTTCTCCATACAGACATACAAAGGTAAGTATTGTTCTTCCAAGGTCTGTAAAGAATTGTGTTCAAATTTTGATTGGGATTGCCTTGAATCTGTAGATGTGTTTGGTAAGATGGCCATTTTCACTATGTTAGTCTTAAGATCTATGAGCATGGGAGGACTTTCCATCTTCTTATGTCTTCTCTAATTTCTTTCTTCAGAGAATTGAAATTCTTGTCATACGTGTCTTTTATTTGCTTGGTTAGAGTTACACCAAGATAGATTAGTGGCTATTATTGAAGAATGATATTTCCCTATTTGTTTCTCAACTCTTTCATCATTCGTATATAGGAAGGCTATTCATTTTTTAAATTAATCTTTTATGCAGCCACTTTGCTGAAGGTGTTTATCAGCTATAGGAGTTCCCTGGTAAAATTTTTGGCTTGCTTATGTATCCTTTTATACCATCTGAAAATAGCAACATCTTTAATTCTTTCTTTCCAATTTATATCCTCTATATCCTTTAGTTGTCTTACTGATCTAGCTAGAACTTCAAGTAGTATATTGAATAAATAGAGAATGAAAAACCTTGTCCTTTTGCTGGTTTTAGTGGGAGTGACTTGAATTCTCTCCATTTAATTTGATGTTGACTGTTACAAACTTGCTGCAAATTGCCTTTATTATGTTTAGGTATGAGCCTTGTATTCCTGATCCTTCTGAGACTTTTATCATAAACTGGTGTTGAATTTTGTCAAAGACTTTTTCAGTATCTGATGAGATGATCATGTGTTTTGCTTTTAGCTTTTTTTCTTTCAGTTTTATTTACATGGTGGATTAAATTGACAGATTTTCGTGTGTTGAACCATCTCTGCATCTCTGGGATGAAGCCTACTTGATCATGGTGGATGATGTTTATGATGTGTTCTTAGATACAGTTTGTGAGTATTTTATCAAGTATTTTTGCCTCACTGTTCATGGGAGAAATTGGTCTATAATTCTTTCTCTTTGTTCAGTCTTTGTGTAGTTTAGGTATCAAAGTGACTGTGGCCTTATAAAATGAATTTAAAACGTTCCTTCTGTTTCTATTTTGTGCAATAATTTGAGAAGTATTGGCATTAGCTCCTCTTTGAGAGTCTGCCAGAATTCTTTGCTAAAAACCATCTGGCCCTGGGCTTTGTTTGTTTGTTTGTTTGTTTAGCAGACTTTTAATGATTGTTTCTATTTCCTTAGGAGTTATAGTTCTACTTAAATTGTTTTTCAGGTTTTGACTTAACTGTGGTAAGTAATATCTATAAAGACAATTGTCCATTTCTTTTAGATTTTCTAATTTTGTAGCGTACATATTTTTGAAATATGTCCTAATGATTCTTTAGATTTCCTCAATTTTGTTGTTATGTTCGCCTCTTCATTTCTAATTTTGATATTCTCTCTGCCTTTTAGTTAGTTTGGATAATGACAAGATACTGTGTTTCTTAATGATTGTAAAATAAGAAAAAGAAGAATGAGAAAAGCATTCTTGTGAAAATCTGATTTTCTTCTGTAAAATGGGGAGATTTTTCTGAGATCTCTACTTAGTGACTGAATAAAAGGAGCCCATCAGTGACTTCTGTAACCTCAAAGGTAAAGAAATGAGAAATATAATTTCCTTATTGAAAATGTAATAAAATTAATTTTTTTAAAAAAGAAAGAACCCACAGGTCATGGAAACTTTGTAGGTAAAAGGGGAAAATGAGAGATCTGGAGAGAAATCTCAGATCCATACTGTGGCTTTTATGGGAAGAAAACATGGAGCCACTTGGCTTTCTGGCAAGTGTGCTCCATGCTGCCAAGCTGTCAAGGTCAGAAGTAGAACCAAAGCCTTCCATTTACATTTCCTTCACTCTCAAGTCTCCCCAAATTTCAGACCAATCACTGGGAATCTAAGACATTAACAGATATCTTTGTTAAGGAGAGGTATAAAAAGGCAAAGGTTGGCATAAAGAAGGAAGATAATGAAAGTGAAAGGCCACTTCCTTCCCATCTTTAAAGGATTGAATCTAGATACAGATTGTTAAAGTTCAATATCAAATATTCACTACAGAGATGATGTTTGAAACTGGTGCCACAGTGCACAGAGCCATCTGGGGGATTTTCTGGAAACTTTGTATGGTTATTCTTAGATGATAGGTAAAAGCAATGCTTTGAGTGTCATACCCAGGCCCTAGTTCCTACCTTGCTATCTGCTTTCTGGTCTTCCATGATGTGAAGGACTGCAGTGTGTGTGTGCCCACATGATGCTTTCATCAACATGGTGGACTGAAACCTTCTGACACTGTGAGTCAATATGTGTGTTTCCTATCTGTTACTTCTTTCTTGTATTGTACTAACAGCAAGGAAAAGTAACTAATATATTGAGAAAACTATGAAGAACCTCTTGCTTGGTACTTGGACATTCACTGAGTGCAAATAACTACAGAGATAATTAACTTATACACATATTAATAAGTATTGTCATATTGTTTCTAAAAATAGTAATATTTCTTTTGCCTCAGTTTCAAGTGCTTTCATAGACTCCTCACAAATGAAACTTAATCAGTGTTTCCCACCAACTGCCTTTGGGTATAAGTGAGTTTTAGTACTTAAACTGTTGGACTATATTTTTATGTACTCAATTATGCTTTACTTAATCCAATAAACCCATACTTATTAAATATGAACATATCAGTTACTTTTCTACAGCTATAATAAAGTAGCATGACCAAGTCGTTTATGAAAGAAGGGGTTTATCTAGGTTTACATTCCAGAGGGGTAAAAGTCCATGATGGCAGAGTGAAGGCAGCAAGTAGCAGGCATGGTGGCTGGAGCTGTTCACATCTTAAATCATGAGTAGAAAGCAGTGACATACCTTCTCCATCCAGGCTTCACCCCCTAAATGCTTCAACAGCACTCTCAACTGGGGATTGACTGTCCAAACATCTGAGCTTATGGAGGACATTCTCGTTCAAACCACCATAAGGAAGGAAGCATGACTTGTAGAGTGCCTCTTCTGTTGGACCACATAAGGCAGTTGGACAATTGTAGACTTGCCTCTTCAGAAGTCTCCCAAACAGTTCCTGAAGACTGGCATAACTATCTCAACAAAGCCCTTACCTCCTTATGAATCAGGATTTGTCCTTGCATCAACAGGTAGTGTAATTCCATTTTCTTGAAAAGTGAGTACAATTTTTGTGATTTTAACATGATCAAAAGAATGCAATAGAAATGATACTTATGAATTTCTGAGGTCAAACCATATGAAGGATTTCAGTTGACACCTAGTCTCTTCACATGCTAGCTCTGGAAAAGCCAGACACCATGTAATAACATGGATAGCTTCACTGAAAAAGGCATGCTTTGAAGAAGCCCAAACTGAAAATATTTTAATCTAGACAGAGGCTGAGTCTTCTGTTTTTTCTGTTCTAGTGAGAGCACCAGTCAGACATTTTTGGATGAATTAGACACATGGGACATTCTTCGATGCAGGACAGAATATACACAACACAAGTGCTACCTTCCGTGTAGCTTCAGTAATACCAATGACTCCAGAACAGCCACCTAGCTGATCCAGGCAACCATAAAACCTAAAAAAGAGATCATTTTAAATAGTAGGGTTTCAAATATTTTTATAAAGCAAAAAATATTTTTAGAATTATAGTATATACAATTTTTTCATGTTCAATACGTGTTCCTCAATTGTTTTTCCGAGTGGCTTTAACTGTTGGTCTCTTGCTGTGACTGTGTAAAACTTCTTATGTTTCTGAACCCTTTCTTTTACACTAATTGTTTTTGAGATATTATTTTTACTTTGTCTCTGAAATAAAAGAAACACTTGTGATTTCCATTTGCAACAGGAAGTTGTATCTGTTGCAGTTGATGCACAGGGTAAGAAATCCTTCTTGTATTCCTAAATAAGTGGAGGATGCTCACGGATTGGCCTGTCTGGTGGTAAGTGTCCTCATGTTTCACACTACCATGTTCAGAAGCAATCTTAGAGAAGTGATCCAACTGTGTTCTAGGAGTCAGTGCAAGGTCAACCTGAAGGTCTCTCATGCAGAGAGACACCTTCTCAAGGTGTCCATGGTTCTAAATATAAAGCTAAGTTTCTTTTATCTCTCTGATCCAGTCAAACATGAACAAACTCAACTTCTGTCAGAAATGAGTACAGTGAATCAGATCGTTGAAATTCTGTGGGGATTTTTAGTAACTTGAAAGATGACAGGACTCTACTTTGATCTCATCACTGAACAAGTTCCTGGCCAAGAACACAGAACATTAGGGTGTCCAAACTTAATCTTAAGCAGGAAAACTTGTCCTTGACAAGTCACCATTATTTGTGCAGTGTAGGACTCCTTCATTGTTTTCTATGGCCGACAAGCACTAACTCATGTAAGCATAATGCATGACTGTTGCATACAACGTAGAGGCATGCATGCCTCAAACATCTCTGTCTCATCTGGTCTACCCTGCCCCAGCCATAACATTGTAAAACCTGGAAGGTGTTTTCAGACATATTCCCTCTGCATTCCCATAATTCCCAACACTGTGGCTGAAGGTATCAGTACCTTTCTACATGACAACATTATACGCATCACACAAACGTGGGATCATAATTTTACTTGCATTCATTTCTCAGTCAGTCACATATCATGGATTTTTCCATACATACAAATGTTTCTCGATGCTTTGTCTTCTCCAGACAATGCACAGGGTTCCACCACCTCATTCCTTCCGGAAAGGAATGAAGGAAAGTTGATAGAGAAAAGTAGAATGGCTTTTTACTTCAGTAGTAAACCAAAAATGTGGTTTGTAACAGGTTCAAATGATAGAAGACCAAGAAATAGTGTGAAATGGAAAAATTAAGGAATGTAAAACATCTAAAGGTTGGATGCTGTGTGAATTATGTTAGTTGCTGTGTGGATCCTGTATTGAAAGCATATCTCCTGTGTGTATCCTGTAGTTGCTGTGTGGATTCTGTATTGAAGGCACACACCCTCTGTAATCTCTGTTAGACAGTGGGTGAATCCTGTGTTGGAGGCAAGCATACTGTATAAAGCCTATGTTAGATGCTGGGTGAATCCTGTGTTGGAAGTATACATCCTATATGACTACCCCATGGATGCTGCGTGAATCTTGTAGATGCTGTGCAGATCGCACCAGTGCTATATGAATTCTGCAGTCATTTGCTCAACACATTAGTGTTACCTTGCCATGCCTAGTTGAAGCTAAGAATGCACAGTGACTAAAAATATGTTATTTAAATGAATAAGGTAGAATCAATAGAGCCTGGGAATTGTGGAAGGTGTTTTGTGTTCAGATGCATGATGCACTGATTTGTTCTCAAAATTAAAACTGATGACAGAACCCGTTGGTCAGTCCTCACTGGACAGCTGCTCACTTTCACTGACAGTGCCTTTATTAACATCTACGTCTACCTCCCTCCAGAAAGTCTTTTACTCTCAGAATGACCTTTATTTGATGCAGCTAGCATTAGTAGTGAAACAGCAAACTACCTGTGTTTGAAATAATAGCCTTTGTCCCAACAAGCAGGGCTGTGAATCTGTGGTTGGCATTTTCTAAGTGTCATGAGGAAAGAAACATATTATATATTAGAGCCACCAATTATCTAATAATCTCCCATGGGTTTTAACCTTGCAAAGGAAACAATTTAATATCAAAAGTAAAATGGTGACATTGAAAACTATTTTGTATTTTATGTTAAATTAATGCTAAAAATAAGCAGAGGAAATGGGAGTCACAGTGGCCTGCATATGCTGCACAAATATAAGACATTGCTTTATCTTGCTTCCAAATAAACATGGATATGGAGAAGGAGCACCTTAGAACATCATGCATGCGATTGTCCCGTCACGGTACATTTTCTTTCTTTTTTTTTTTTTTTTTTTTGGAAACTTAAGTACCCACTGCACATACATATAAGCACAGACACACATATATTCATCCACACACACTCATGCATGCACATGGAATTTAATATTTATATGAGGATTCTAAATTATGTTTCACAGCTCTCTGCTTTCTAATACATATTGTAGAAAAATACGGGCAAATGATCTTCACACTGGCGCTGTTTGCTCCTATACTGCTCTATGCTGCTAGGATTAGTGTTTTCCCTCATGTTTTCTTGTCATTTGTGTGTCATTAGCTCCCAATGATTTCTCCCTTCTGCAAATCAACAATTTTTAATCCACTATGAATAGAGGAACCACAAAAACAAGCCTTTAAAACTAGCTCCACAGGAAAGGTTTGCTTGATGCCCTTGGTATGTTGCAGATGCTCAGAGGCGCTCTCTCTCTCTCTCTCTCTCTCTCTCTCTCTCACACACACACACACACACACACACACACACACACACACACACACACACAGAGAGAGAGAGAGAGAGAGAGAGAGAGAGAGAGAGAGAGAGAGAGAGAGAGAGAGAGAGAGGCAATTGTTACATGAATGCCAGAGGGACTCAATCTTCTCTTCCCTAGAAGTCTCTGAGTCCTTGTTGTACAGAATGTGCAAATTCCACAGACTCTTCCTTTAACAAATTAAACTCGAGTCCTGCTTGTTGGTCCTGGTGGCAGATGTGTGCAGGAGTGAGTGAAGACATTAAAGACTCATGAAAGAGAGCTGGCTCAGGCTGCTCCATTGGCGTGGGAGGAAGCTCAGGTTCCCTGTGCTGGTTTGCTTGCCACAGAAGAAGAAGGAAGTGAGAATGGAGAAGACATAGACAGTAGTCAGTAAAAGAGCTTCCACACTATGTTCCAAAAGAAAGTTTGGACTCAGAAGATTTCTTCAGGGAGCACTTCATGGTAAAAGCAAGAACCTTACCAAGGCCTCCACACATCCTGAGCCACTAAGCCAACACCATCCTGTTCTCCACCACATATGATGGGCTATAAATTACACTTTAAACAGGGGGCTCTACAGAGAGTAACATTTCAAAGTCATTAATTATCAAGTCGATACAATAAAAACCATCACTGTTTTATAGCCAGACAATAAATGAGGTGGATAGCATGACTTATGAACATTTAAAAGGCATTATAATAGTGTGTCTATTTGATATGAATATTCAGAGTCAGAATTTAGATTCTTGGATGGGATGGGTGGATTCCTATTTTATGGATTGAAAGGAAAGTGCAAATTGGGGAACAAAATAGCTAAAAGAAGACTCAAGGGCTAGAGAAACTGCTCACTAGCAAAGTGCTCACAAAGCAAAGTGCTTTTAGTTCATATTGTGGGGCTCACAACCACCAGGAACTGTAGCTCCAGAAGATCTAACACCCTCTTCTGGTTTCTTGTGGGCACTATATTCACACCCAAAGTCATACACACATACATAAATAAAATTAAAATAAATCTTGTTTATAAAAAAATGAAGACTTGAAGTGATAGTCAAATGCATTATGCTTAGAAATGTATTCACTAAGCCTGAGTTCCATGACAGAGAAGATAAAAGACAATACACAGTAGATTGCTGATGGTGGTCCAGCTCTACACTCTGAGATGTCCTGTAATTCCACTCAGCTTCTATATAGCAAATTCAACTCTTCTACCTGTTTACTCATGCAGAAAGAGGTGTGACTAGACATGTCACTGATAGGAGAGTCTTCTGTATTGTAAGACTTATGAGTTTTCTCAATTCCTAAAAACATCCTATAATAAACACACACACACACACACAAAGAGAGAGAGAGAGAGAGAGAGAGAGAGAGAGAGAGAGAGAGAGAGAGAGATCTGTGGACCAATATCAATGAGTTAGTAGAAAATTGTATTGTCATGGTTTATGAAAAAACTTGACAGTATAAACATATGCTGAGCCTACAGTGGCCTGACTGTGTGCAAACAGCACCTAACACTGAGACACAGAGACTGTCCACACAGAGTAAAACTGATGTTGAAGAGCAAGAAACAGTACAGTCTCCAGAAATCATTTGGAATGTCCTAGACATTGTGGTATAAAGAAAAATGATAGATCAGGAGATAAAGCAGATTAACAGTCACATGTTTCTATTCCCTAACAAACCCAGAGCCATATTTTTTCCATGTGCAGTTGTATGAATCTGATCTATTCTGTTTTATCCATCACTAGATGCTGCATCTATACTGACAACTATGACAACTAAGTGTAAGGGAAGGTTTAGATACTAAGGTCTAATTCCCTAATTGGTTCTTGATTGGTCAATAAAGAAGGAGGGGAGCCAATTGTTGGGCAGAAGGTACAGGTGGAACTTCTGGGTCCAAAGAGGAAAGGGAGATACAGGGAAGGAGAAAGGGGGGCTTTTCTGCCATGCTTTGGAGAAAAAGGGATGCAGCAACCATGTGAGACCTCAGGGGCAGCTAGGTCCTTCAGCCTCCACTACAGGCAGGTTGCCAAAGATGTTTGGCAGGGGCTAATCGGAGCAAGTCACTAAGTTTAGAGAAGGAGAGCTGGAGGTAATAAATTGGTAAGGTTACAGATTTTCAAGTGGGAGGTATGTGGGCCTAGCAATTGTGTCTAGCAGTAAAGTTACAAAGTAATGAAGCTGGCAGTGTATTTTTTATCTGCAGATTCAAAAGGAAGCCTGGTTAGGGCTGGTTGTGATTGATCCCAGAGTTGAGCTGGGTAGAACAAAATGGAGCCAGGAGGGGCTAGTAACATGGTCAGCAGTCCCAGGCAAAAATAGTAGTGAGTTTTTAAAAATACACACAACAAAGAAGATGTAATAAGATGATTTTTAAAACTTTGGCTTCTCCAGCCAGGAATTCCAGGACACAATGAGAAGAACAAACCTAAGAATAATAGCTACAGAAGAGAATGAAGATTCCCAACTTAAAGGGCCAGTAAATATCTTCAACAAAATCATAGAAGAAAACTACACTAACCTAAAGAAAGAGATGGACATAAACATACAAGAGGCCTAAAGAACTCCAAATAGACTGGACCAGAAATGAAATTCCTCCTGTCACATAATAGTCAAAACATCAAATGCACAAAACAATGAAAGAACATTAAAAGCGGTAGGGGGAAAAGGTCAAGTAACATAAAAAAGCAGACCTATCAGAATTACACCAGATTTCTCACCAGAGACTATGAAATCTAGAAGATGCTGGGAAAATGTCATGAAGACCCTAAGAGAACACAAATGCCAGGCCAGAATACTATACCCAGAAAAACTCTCAATTACCATAGATGGAGAAACCAAGATAGTCCATGACAAAACAAAATTTACACAATATGTTTCCACAAATCCAGCTCTAGAAAGGATAATACATGGAAAATGCCAACACAAAGAGGGAAACTACGCCAGAGAAAAGCAAGAAATTAATCTTCTTTCAACAAACCCAAAAGACGAAAGCCACACAAACATATAAATAACATCAAAAATAACAAGAAGAAACAATCACTATTTGTTAATATCTCTTAACATCAATGGACTCAATTCTCCAATAAAAAGACATAGACTAACAGACTGGATATGTAAACAGGACCCACAATTTTGCTGCATAAGGGAAACATACCTCAGTGTCAAAGACAAAAACTACCTCAAGGAAAGGGCTGGAAAACAATTTTCCAAGCAAATTGCCCCAAGAAACAAGCTGGAGTAGCCATTCTAATATCAGATAAAATCTACTTTCAACCAAAAGTCATCAAAAAAGATAAGGAAGGACATTTGATACTCATCAAAGGAAAAATCTACTAAGAAGAACTCTCAATTCCAAACATCTATGCTCCAAATGCAAGGTCACCACATTCATAAAAGAAACTTTACTAAAGTTCACATTGCACCTCCCACTATAAGAGTGGGAGACTTCAACACCCCACTGTCAGCAATGGACAGATCATGGAAACACAAATTAAACAGAGACACAGTGAAACTAGCAGAAGTTATAGACCAAATGGATTTAACATATATCTATAGAACATTTCACCCTAAATCAAAAGAATATATCTTCATCTTAGCCCCTTGGTACCTTCTGCAAAATTGACCATAAAATTGGTCACAAAACAGACCTCAACAGATGTAAGAAGACTGAAATAATCCGATACCTCCTATCAGATCAATACAGATTAAGGCTGGTCTTCAATAGCAACAAAAACAACAGAAATCCCACATACACATGGAAGTTAGACAATGCTCGACTCAATGATGACTTGGTGAAGGAAGAAATAAAGAAAGAAATTAAAGACATTTTATAATTTAATGAAAATGAAGATACAACATACACAAACTTATGGGACATAATGAAAGCAGTGCTAAGAGGAAAACTCACAGTCCTGAGTGCCTCCCAAAAGAAACTGGAGACTGCATACACTAGCAGCTTAACAGCACACCTGAAAGCTCTAGAACAAAATGAAGCAAATATACCCAAGAGGAGTAAAAGGCAGGAAATAATCAAACTCAGGGCTGAAATCAACCAAGTAGAAACAAAAAGTACTATACAAAGAATCAACAAAAACAGGAGCTGGTTCTTTGAGAAAATCAACAAAATAGATAAACCCTTATCCAGACTAACCAGAGGGCAGAAAGACAGTATCTAAATGAAGAAAGTGAGAAATGAAAAGGGAGATATAACAACAGAAACTGATGAAATATGAAAAATGATCAGATACTACTACAAAAGCCTATACTCAACAAAACTGGAAAATCTGGATAAAATGGATAATTTTCTAGACAGATACCAAATACCAAAGTTAAATCAGGATCATATAAACCATCTAAACAGTCCCTTAACTCCTAAAGAAATAGAAGAAGTCATTAAAAGTCTCCCAACCAAAAGAAAAAAAGTGCAGAATTCTATCAGACCTTCAAAGAAGACCTAATGCCAATATTCTTCAAACTATTCCACAAAACAGAAACAGAAGGAAAACTACCCAATTCATTCTATGAAGCCACAGTTACCTTGGTACCAAAACCTCACAAAGACCCAACAAAGAAAGAGAATTTCAGACTAATTTCCCTTATAAGTATCTATGCAAAAATTCTCAATAAAATTCTCTTAAACAGAATCCAAGAACACATTGAAATGCTCATTCATCATGATCAAGTAGGCTTCACCCCAAAGATGCAGGGATGGTTCAATGTGTGAAAATCTATCAATGTAATCCACTACATAAACAAACTCAAAGGAAAAAAACCACATTTCATTAGATGCTGAAAAAGCATTTGACAAAATTGAACAGGAATTTAAATTCAAAGATCAGGAATTCAAGGACCATACCTAAACATAGTAAAAGCAATATACAGCACAACAGTAGCCAACATCAAACTACACAGAGAGAAACTTGAAGCAATCCCACTAAAATGAGGGACTAGACAAGGCTAGTCCCTCTCCCTCCCTATCTATTCAATATAGTACTTGAAGTTCTAGCTAGAGCAATTAGACAACAAAAGGATGTCAAAGGGATACAAAGTGAAAAGGAAGAAGTCAAAATATCACTATTTGCAGATGATAAGATAGTATATTTAAGTGACCCAAAAAACTCCACCAGAGAACTCCTGCAGCTGATAAACAACTTCAGCAAAGAGGCGGGATATAAAATTAACTCAAACAAATCAGTAACCTTTCCATACTCAAAGGTTAAACAGGCTGAGGAAGAAATTAAGGAAATGACACCCTTCACAGCTGTCACAAACAATATAAAGTATCTTGGTGTGACTCTAACCAAACAAATGAAAGATCTTTAGGACAAGAACTTCAAGTCTCTGAAGAAAGAAATTGAAGAAGACCTCAGAAGATGGAAAGATTTCCCATGCTCATGAATTGGAAGGATTAATATAGTAAAAATGGCCATCTTGCCAAAAGCAATCTACAGATTCAAGGCAATCCCCATCAAAATTCTAACCCAATTCTTCATAGACTTAGAAAGAGCAATCCTCAAATTCATTTGGAACAACAGAAAACCCAGGATAGCAAAAACTATTTTCAACAACAAAAGAACTTCTGAGGGAATCCATATCCCTGATCTCAAGCTACTACAGAGCAGTAGTGATAAAAACTGCATGGTATTGGTACAGTGACAGGCAGGTAGATCAATGGAATAGAATTGAAGACCCAGAAATGAACCCACACATCTATGGTCACTTGATCTTTGACAAAGGAGCTAAAACCATTCAGTGGGAAAAAAGACAGTATTTTCAACAAATGGTTCAACTGGTGGGCAACATGTAGAA
The DNA here is from genome assembly GCA_028551405.1 of Uromys caudimaculatus. NCBI lineage: Eukaryota > Metazoa > Chordata > Mammalia > Rodentia > Muridae > Uromys > Uromys caudimaculatus. The sequence goes on from CM052708.1 coordinate 97,038,593, forward strand.
GAATGACTGAGAAGCACCTAAAGAAATGTTCAACATCCTTAGTCAGAAGGGAAATGCAAATCAAAACAACCCTGAGATTCCACCTCACACCAGTCAGAATGACTAAGATCCAAAACTCAGGTGACAGCAGATGCTGGCGAGGATGTGGAAAAAGAAGAACACTCCTCCATTATAGGTGGGATTGCAAGCTGGTACAACCACTCTGGAAACCAGTCTGGCATTTCCTCAGAAAATTGGGCATAATACTACCTGAGGACCCAGCTATACCACTCCTGGGCATATACCCAGAAGATGCTCCAACATGTAATAAAGACACATGCTTCACTAAGTTCATAGCAGCCATATTTATAAGAGCCAGGAGCTGGAAACGATCCAGATGTCCCTCAACAGAGGAATGGATACAGAAAATGTGGTATATTTATACAATGGAGTACTACTCAGCTATTAAAAACAATGACTTAATGAAGTTCACAGGCAATTGGATAGAAGTTGAAATAGCATCCTGAGTGAGGTAATCCAGTCACAAAAGAACACACATGGTATGTACTCATTGATAAGTGATATTAGCCCAAAGTTCGGAATACCCAAGATTCAATTCATAGACCATATGAAGCCCAAGAAGAAGGAAGACCAAAATGTGGATGCTTCAGTGTTTCTTAGACTCACAGAAGGAAATAAGGAGACAAAGTGGAGAGCAGAGACTGAAAGAAAGGCCATCCAGAGACTACCCCACCTGGGGATCCATCCCACATATAGCCAGCAAACCCAGACATTCTTGTGGATGCAGGGAAGTGCTTGCTGATGGAAGCCTGATATGGCTGTCTCCTGAGAGGTTCTGCCAGAGCCTGACAAATACAGAGTGGAAGCTCACAGCCAACCATTGGACTGAGCTAGGGTTCCCCTATGGAGGAGTTGGAGGAGAGACTGAAGAAGCAGATGGGATTTGCAGCCCCATGGAGGGAGCAACAGTGTCAACAGGCCTGACCCCCCGGAGCTCCCGGGGACTGGATCACCAACCAATGAATACACATGGAATGACCCATGGCACTGACCACATATGTGACATAAGATGACCTTGTTGGACATCAGTTGGAGGAGAGGCCCTTGGGCCTGAGGGTATTCAGTGTAGGGTAATGCCAGCGTGGGAGGATGGGAGGGGGGGTGGGGGAGCACCCTCATAGAGGCAGGGGGATGGAGGATGTGATAGGAGGTTTCCAGAGGGGAGACATGGAAAGGGGAAAACATTTGAAATGTAAATAATGAAAATATCCAATCATAAAAATGAAAGAAATAAAATTAGCAGGAAAAAAAGTATGGAAATCAAGAGAAATGTACAAGATCCAGATGGGAGTATACATTATCACTTAGATAAAAAGTAATCCTTAAAAGTGATTTGAAATAATAAGCAGCTGGAAAGTACAGCTTATTTCAATTATTTGGACTTGTGATAGTTTTAAGAACAGAAATATCATATTTTCAACTAATTACTATTATATAGCCTAGTAAATTTTGGTATCAACAAACTGCAAGCAGCCTTCACAAACTTAAAATAGCTACAGAGTTGAGTCAAACAAAACTTACAATTGCCCGGATACCTTGGTACATATGGAACAAGGACCCACACAGCCCCTCATTCCTGGTAACGCTATTTGTTGGATTTGATACAGTTAGCTGTGCCATCCTAAAAAACACAATATAAAACCAGTGATGAATATCCTCAAGCCCTGTGAGATATGTTAAATAGAGATGGGTTACATAGCTGTTTCCTTTAAAGGAAAGCACTCTGTCTTTAGGAAGAAAAGAGGATCAGACATTCAGGAAACTCTTGCAATTTACAGAGTCAAGAGGCCTATCCCCAGGATTATAAAAGCAGTAATCAATTGCTGGGGAAAAGATATTAAATGTACATTTGATCAAATGCTGGTTTGAATGCTTTATGTATCTTTATTAGAATAAAAATCAATAAAAAAAAACTAGTATGTGGCCTGTTAATTCCAGCTTAAGTATACATTTAAGTACTGCATTTATATACATTTACATCCATTTGCAGACACACTATGTGCATGCATAAGCATGTATATTGATTGACAGGTTACCAGCAGCAGTCCACTGTCCTGTTCAATTTCGAAAGAGATCTTTAGATTTAATTCTTATTTCGGCTATGTGAACACCACTGAAAAACTTAATTATCATTTAACTGCTGTCATTGGATGTGTGTTTAAGATACAAACTTTGTTCTTCATTACTTAGAATTTTCAAATCCATTCTTTTATAAAAATAGACTACTGGCAGTCTGTACTTTGGTAAGGTTACTGGTAAAAATCAGTTTTTGGGGTAATATTAACACATTTTTAAAATGTATGTTAAGAAAATTGTCCACTGTGTCACCTAATATACTTCATACTTTCCTCTATATGAACAATTTGTTGTGCTTAGTTTCAATGTGTACCAAAGATAAACAATATTCAAGAGGTGAGACAAATTATGTAACGTTGTGTCTTCATTTTCAACATCAACAAACATGGGCATGGGAGCAAAACACATATGTAAGTAGGCTTACTGAATTAAAGTAAGGAAGAGAGAAATCCAAGAAGAAAGGAAAGGATTTCTAAGGAAAGAGATTATGACCTTTAAATAAATATAAATAAATAATAATTAAAATATAAATAACTAATAAAATGTATATCTAAGCAGGCTTACTAAATAAAGGAAAGTAAGGATAAAGTGAGGAAGAATGTCATGGATTTCTTGGGAATTAAATCATGGATTTTTAATAAAATATCTTTGAAGCTTAAGAAAGTACTGAAAACTGATGTATTTATTCTAGAAAACTAGAATCAGAGCTAGAAAGGACACACACACACACACACACACATACGAGTTGCAAGTCTAGACATCCAAATAATGACTCAAAGAGACTTGTGTAAGCACGTTAGGCCCATTCTATAACAGAGTTGATTTGTTTAAAGGCATAATGAAACTTGGTGGGCATTTCTCAAGTCCTCACCTGAGATGCACTGGGAGAATTCACTAACATGGGCTTGGAGAAAGTCGAGTCAAATTTGAAGTAGAGATATAAGTTTTGCTTCTTACCCTCTTCTTTTCTTAAGATGATCTATTAATCACTATGCAATTACACACTTGGGGTTATAAGTACAAGAATACATTTTGTATAAATGAAGTCTCTTGTCCTTGCTCTGAATTATTTCCCCAAATTGACATCTAGGTCACTCAGCTGTGTCAGTCACAGGCTGAGTTCTGTCACCTTGCTCTGTTGGTGACATTCTTTAATGACCAATCCCGATTTTGTCTCTTAAAACATAAATTATTAGCACTTGCGGGGTTTTTAGCCAAGTTGCTAAAGCAGGAGTTAGGGGAGGGCAATGGTCCCACAGGAGCTTGGAAATTCCTTGACTAGTCACTCAAACTCAGTGTCTGAGAAGCCTGGACCAGGATCTTGCTCTCTGGCCATCCCTCCACTCCTTGGTCCTTGGGATATTCATATGAGGAATTCATTCCGATGAGACACACAGGTCATGATGTAGAAGACAGTTGGGAGTTTCTAAAAGGTGAAATAGGGATCCCTAAAGGGATCACGGTGCGAATGAACACAGGCTGCGGAACCACAGTTAAGCTGCAAGCTAATGTACACTCATTACTACTTGTCAAGCACTTTGGTGAGCTGCAAGTACAGAAATCTTCCCGTATACTCCAACAAATGACCTGTTGGAAAACAAGGAATGCTTCTTCCTGAGACCACTAGGCTTTCTTCTGTTTCTCCAAGCCCACATTAGAATAAAGCTCTCTGCTCCTACAATCTCTGCCCCCTGGTTTGCTCTGGCAGAAGCAGCACATAGCCACGCCACCAGGGCAGGCTCCGATAAATCTCTCTGACTGTTGCCTGACTATGGATCCCATTTCCCTAAATGAGCCTCTTGTCTGGCCTCAGTAGGAGAGGATGAGCCTAGTCCTGCAGTGACTTGATGTGCCCAGGGTAGGGTGATATCCAGCCGGTGCTTTCCCTTCTCAGAGAAGGGGAAGGAGGAATGGGGGAGGTGCTATGCGAGGAGGACTGTGGAGAAGGGGCTTTGATTCTGATATAAAGTGAATAAGTAATTAATGGGAAAAAGAGAGTCCTAGTCTCAGACTGAGAATTTGGAATGCTGCTGATAAGGGAGGATGCCTCCTTCCTTGGTGAGCTGCAAGCTTGCCCGTGACTGCCTGTTCCTTTGTCTCCATGAGCTTCCCTCAGTTTCACCGTAATTGCTGCATTTTCCTGTACAGACTGCTTCACTAACATAATGAATATTGGCCTGATGTTTTCAAGTAAACAAGTGTACTCCATTTAACATCCATACCAATAAGTAATTCAGAAATAATCAGTATTCTCATTCAAATTCATGCAAATTAGCTTACGCAGATTACTAAATCCCATGGGCTCAAGAACCAAAGGAAACTGGTTACAATTTAAGCGATATCAGCAATAATCGAAATTAAAACCCAAAACAATGGCATTGCAATTCTCTAGTGCTTCTCATATCTGCATCTGTAGGACACATCACAGCTGTGAGAACCTAGGTCAATGTGGCAAGACTGGGTTGCTCCTCCTGCAATACAGTGAAGACTGAGGATTTGTAAGCTCATGTATGTTCGCATGTAATAGAGGCTCATCAGTTCAACTGCCAAAGTGCAACTCTACCTCAGTTAGCAAAAGCACAGAAGTTGCAAGTGGTTTTTAGTGGATGTACTAAGTACGTACACTAACTGCAACAAGAATAATAATGAGCTCTCTGAGGAGGCACAAAGAAGACCTTTAATGACTAGGAGAGAAAGATTTTTCAATTAGCATATTCATTATTTTTATGCAAATCGAAACACTAACAGCTACTAATCAGTATTAAAAAGCAATTTGTTCTATTAAGAAGTTTTCAACATTCTCCTTAAAACCTCATTTACCTGTTGTTGAACAATGTCTTTCCTCAAAGTCTGAGACAAAGGAAGATGTAGGCTGGCTGCCCACTCCTTTTATTTACTTATTTATTTATTTATTTATTTATTTATTTATTTATTTATTTATTTATTTATTTCTTGGATACTTTATTTACATTTCCAATGTTATCCCTTTTCTAGGTCTCCCCTTTGGAAACCCCCTATTCCCTCCCTTCCCCGCCTCTATGAGGGAATTCCACCTCCCACCCACCTGCCCACCCATTCCCATTATCCCACCTTGACACTCCCCTTTACTGGGGCCTCTAATACCCTCAGGCCCAAGGGCCTCTCCTCTCCCTGATGGCCAATGAGGCCATCCTCTGCCACATATGTGGTCCGAACCATGGGTCCCTCAATGTGTATCCTTTGGTTGGAGCTCCAAACTCCAGGACGACCAGGGGTGAGGGGGTCAGGTCCATTGACGCTGTTGCTCCCTCCATGGGGCTGCAAACTCCCTAAGCTCCTTCAGTCCTTTCTCCACCTCTTCCATCTGAGACCTCACTCTCAGTCCAGTGGTTACTATAAAGTGAAACTTGAACATTCTGAGCTTTTGGGCTAATATCCACTTATCAGTGAGTATATACCATGTTCATTCTTTTGTGACTGAGTTACTTCGCTCAGGATGATATTTGCAAGTTCCATCCATTTGCCTGCAAATTTCATTAAATCATTATTTTTAATAGCTGAGTAGTACTCCATTGTATAAATATACCACATTTTCTGTATCCATTCCTCTGATGAGGAACATCTGGGTTGTTTCCAGCTTCTGGCTATTATAAATATGGCTGCTATGAACATAGTGGAGCATGTGTCTTTATTACATGTTGGAGCATCTTCTGGGTATATGCCCAGGAGAGGTATAGCTGGGTCCTCAGGTAGTATTATGCCCAATTTTCTGAGGAAATGCCAGACTGATTTCCAGAGTGGTTGTACCAGCTTGCAATCCCACCAACAGTGGAGGAGTGTTTCTCTTTCTCCACATCCTCGCCAGCATCTGCTGTCTCCTGAGTTTTTGATCTTAGCCACTCTGACTGGTGTAAGGTGGAATTTCAGACTCGTTTTGATTTGCATTTCCCTGATGACTAAACATTTCTTTAGGTGCTTCTCAGGCCTGAAAATTTCCTCAATTGAGAATTCTCTGTTAGCTCGGTTCCCCATTTTTTGATGGGGTTATTTGGTTTTCTGGAGTCTAGCTTCTTGAGATCTTTGTATATATTGGATATTAGCCCTCTATCAGACATAGGACTGGTTAAGTTCTTTTCCCAATCTGTTGGTTGCCATTTTGTCCTATTGACAGTGTCCTTTGCCTTACAGAAGCTTTGCAAATTCATGAGGTCCCATCTTAGAGCATAAGCCACTGGTGTTCTATTAAGGAACTTTTCCCCCATACCCAGATGTTCGAGAGTTTTCCCCACTTTCTCTTCTATTAGATTCAGTGTATCTGGTTTTATGTGGAGGTCCTTGATCTACCTGGACTTGAGCTTTGTACAGGGAGATAGGAATGGATCAATTTGCATTCTTCTACATATAGAACGCCAGTTGAACCAGCACCATTTGTTGAAAATGCTGTATTTTTCCACTTTTTTCCACAGAGTGGTTTTAGCTCCTTTGTCGAAAATTAAGTGACCATATGTGTGTGGGTTCATTTCTGGGTCCTCAATTCTATTCCATTGATCTACCTGCCTGTCACTGTACCAATACCATGCAGTTTTTATCACTATTGCTCTGTAGTACAGCTTGAGGTCAGGAATGCTGATTCCCCCAGAAGTTCTTTTGTTGTTGAGAATAGCTTTTGTTATCCTGGGATTTTTGTTGTTCCAAATGAATTTGAGAATTGCTCTTTCTAAGTCTATGAAGAATTGAGTTGGAATTTTGATGGGGATTGCATTGAATTTGCAGATTGCTTTTGGCAGGATGGCCATTTTTATTATATTAATCCTTCCAATCCATGAGCATGGCAGATCTTTCCACCTTCTGAGGTCTCCTTCAATTTTTTTCTTCAGAGACTTGAAGTTCTTGTCATACAGATATTTCACTTGCTTGATTACAGTCACACCAAGATACTTTATATTGTTTGTGATTATTGTGAAGGGTGTCATTTCCCTAATTTCTTTCTCAGCCTGTTTATCCTTTGAGTATAGGAAGGCTACTAATTTGTTTGAGTTAATTTTACATCCGGCCACTTTGCTGAAGTTGTTTATCAGCTGCAGCAGTTCTCTGGTGGAGTTTTCCGGGTCAATTAAGTATACGATCATATCATCTGCAAATAGTGATAATTTGATTTCTTCCTTACCAATTTGTATTCCTTTGGTTGTCTAATTGCTCTGGCTAGAACTTCAATTACTATATTGAATAAATAGGGAGAGAGAGGGCAGCCTTGTTTAGTCCCTGATTTTAGTGGGATTGCTTCGAGTTTCTCTCCATTTAGTTTGATGTTGGCTACTGGTTTGCTGTATATTGCTTTTACTATGTTTAGGTATGGGCCTTGAATTCCTGATCTTTCCAAGACTTTTATCATGAAGGGATGTTGAATTTTGTCAAATGCTTTTTCATCATCTAATGAAATGACCATGTGGTTTTTTTCTTTGAGTTTGTTTATGAAGTGAAT
>CM052708.1:97046689-97082868 GCA_028551405.1 Uromys caudimaculatus
TTACTGCTTTTAATATTCTTTCCTTGTTTTGTGTATTTGGTGTTTTCACTATAATGTGACAGGACGAATTTCTTTTCTGGTCCAATCTATTAGGAATTCTGTAAGCTTCTTGTATATTTATGTTCATCTCTTTCTTTAAGTTAGGGAAGTTTTCTTCTATGATTTTGTTGAAGATATTTACTGGTCCTTTAAGTTGGGAATCTTCACTCTCTTCTATACCTATTATCATTAGGTTCTGTCTTTTCATTGTGTCCTGGATTTCATGGATGTTTTGGGTTAGGAGCTTTTTGCATTTTGTATTTTCTTTTACTGTTGTTTTGATTTTGTCTATGGTAACTTCTGCTCCTGAGATTCTCTCTTCTATCTCTTGTATTCTGTTGGTTATGCTTGCATCTATGACTCCTGATCTCTTTCCATGGTTTTCTAACTCCTGGGTTGTCTCTTTTTGTGATTTCTTTTTTTTTTTTTTAATTAATTAATTTATTTATTTTTGATACTTTATTTACATTTCCAATGTTTCCCCTTTTCTGGGTCTCCTCTTTAGAAACCCCCTATACCCTCCCCCTCCCCGCCTCTGTGAGGGAATTCCTCCTCCCACCTACCCGCCTACCCATTCCCATATTCCCACCTTGACATTCCCCTTTAATGGGGCCTCTAGCACCCTCAGACCCAAAGGCCTCTCCTTTCTCCCTGATGGCCATGGAGGTCATCCTCTGCCACATATGTAGTCTGAACCATGGGTCAATAGATGTGTATTCTTTGGTTGGTGGTCCGAACTCCAGGATGACCAGGGGGGTGGGGGTTCAGGCCCATTGACGCTCTTGCTCCCTCCATGGGGCTACAGATACCCTCAGCTCCTTCAGACCTTTCTCCAACCCCTCCATCTGGGACCTCACTCTCAGTCCAGCGGTTACTGTTAAGTGAAACTTGGACATTCTGAACTTTTGGGCTAATATCCGCTTATCAGTGAGTACATACCATATTCGTTTTTTGTGACTGAGTTACCTCGCTCAGGATGATATTGTCAAGTTCCATCCATTTGCCTGTGTTTTCTTTATTGTTTCTTTTTATATTTTTAGCTTTTGAATAGATTTGTTCATTTCCTTTGTCTGTTTGATTTTGTTGTCCTGTAACTCTTTAATGGATTTCTGTGTTTCCTCTTTAAGGGTTTCTAGTTCTTTACCTCTGTTCTCTTGTGTTTCTTTAAGGGTATTAATTTCTTTCTTAAAGTCTTCTAACATCATCATGAGAACTGATTTTAAATCTGAGTCTTGCTTTTCTGGTGTGTTGTGGAATCCAGGGCTTGCTGTGGTGGGAGAGCTGGGTTCTGATGTTGACAAGCAGCCTTGGCTTCTGTTCCTTAGGTTCTTCCCCTTGCCCTTTGCCATTTTGTTAACTCTGATGTTAGCTGATCTTACTCTGTCTGGCTATGGCTTGTCACTCCTGCAGGCCTGTGTATCAATACTCCTTGAGGACCAGCTCTCTCTGAGAGGTGTTTGTGTTTGGAGTGCTGTGGCACAGGGTCAGCTCTGGGGTGCAGACAGAAACCAGAAGGATTTTGTCCCCAGCTGTCCCTTGGTTCCTATGTCCTGATGGCTCTGCAAGGGTCCCTCTTGATCCAGTGAGCTTGAACAGAAGTGGTGGTTTTGCCTATGCTCGAAAGTGTGTCAGCACTCCTGGGATAACAGCTCTCTCCTGGAGCCCTGTGGCCCAGGCTGAGGTCTCCAGGTCCCAGTGAGCAGTGATGCTTGTCTTATCCCCACTCATGGCTTTTCCACCCTCCTGGGAGGGTGACTTTCTCTTAGCACTGCTTATCTATGTAACCCTGGTTGCCCAGGCACAGGTCTCCTGCCACAGATAGAAACCGGAAGGTTCCCGTCCCTTACTTTTCTTCCTTGGTCTCTGTGTCCTGAGGGCCTAGGAGAATAATTTTCTTGAGAAGCTGCTTGGCTGTGGAACCGTGGTGGCCCAGGCAGAGGTCTCCTGCCACAGATGGGAACCAGAGGGTTCCTATGCCCACCTACCCCAGTCCCTGTGTCCTGCAGGTTCGGGGCGGTTCCTGGTGAGCAGTGGTGCTCGCCTTGGCTCCACTCCCAGCTTTTCCAAGCTCCTGGGAGGGTAGCTTTCTTCAGGTGCTAATTGACTATGGAGCCCTATGGCCCAAGCTGAGGTCCCCAGCCACAGATGGATACTGGAAGTTTCCTATTCTTCAATCTCTGTGGCCAGCAGTTTCCAGGCAGAGTCCAGTGTGCAGTGGTGCTCCTTTTGACCCCACTCACAGCTTTTCCACGATCCTGGGAGAGTAACTTTCTCCTGACGCTGCTTGGCTATGGAACCCTGGTGGCCCAGGCAGAGGTCTCCTGCCACAGATGGGAACCAGGGGGTTGCTATCAGCTGCCCACTCTTGTTTCTACTCCTGCAGTTCTTTGTTTTCTCTGGGATTTTCTTTGGGAGAGAGACAGAGACAGAGAGACAGAGACAGAGAGAGAACTTGATGTTGGGTATGTAGGAAGGTAGGAGAGATCTGGTAGGACTTGAGGAAAAACAAAAAATATGATAACATATATTGTGTATATTTTTTAAATAATAAAATGTAATTTAAAAGTAAAAGGGAAGGGCACACATTTTGACATTAGTATGTAAGTGACTTTCTCTAAGTTTTTAAATCAAGTATTACAATATGCAATAGTACCACTTTTGGAGGTGACTCTCTCTCTCTCTCTCTCTCTCTCTCTCTGTGTGTGTGTGTGTGTGTGTGTGTAAATATATTTGCCTGCTTGTGGGCATGCACATGTGTAGAGGGTTGATGTCTATCCTCTTTGGAATTCCAAGTATTCTAGCCTCTTGATATCTTCATGGGAAAATTACATTTAAAACAAAACAAAAATCCAAATTTCCTAAGAAGACTTAAGTGGAAAACCAAGAGAGTTAGATGCAATGGTCGTTCTCAGCTCCTTGTCTCATCACCCAGTTCAAGCAGTAAGGGAAGGGAGGAGCACTTACTTAAGAGTCTTATGAATTACAATTTAAGAGATGCCTCCAAAGGAGTGTTTTGAAAGAGACAGGGAATGAACATGGGGGCTTCTAGAGGCAAACTTGATTTACTACAATAGTGAAGACTTTTTTTAAAAAACAGGGCTGAGAGATAAGTCAAAGGTTAAGAGCAATTGCTGCTCTAGCAGAGGACCTGAATTTAGTTCCTAGCACCCACATCACAACCAACTGCAATTTCACACCCTTATGGCCTCCATGGAGTGCATGTGGTGCACATAAACACTCTCTCTGTCTATCTCTGTCTATGAATCTGTCTCTATCTCTGCCTCTCTCTCTCCTTCTCTCTCTCTCTCTCACACACACACACACGCACACGAACACACAAACACACACACACACACACACACACACACACACACACAACCTCACAAGTAAATAAATTTTCAATAAAGATATTCTAGTGAATGTGATTCAGAGACAGAAACCACGTGACAGGAGCTATGGGACGAATAGAAAGAAAAAAGGAGGATGTTATCCTTAGTAAAGATGTCTATCAAGTATGGTAGCTTCTTGTCTGACATCACAATTCTCTGACATGTTGCAGTTAGCTCATATTTCTGGATGTTTTTCAAACTACACTCATTTGGCTGCCCAAAATTCCCATCGCGCAGCTGCTCAGGACACACGTGAGACATGCCTGTAAAACTGCCCAACTCCCTGCGAGAAGTTGTCCCATGGCTGCTTTCATGATGCCCCTTTTATTTGCACAGCAATGTCTTGTATTTCTTTTCAAACAACAAAACAAAACAACAGGGCAAACTAGCCAGCCCCTGTCAGCACACAGCCAAACCAGCATCAGATCCAACCCCAATACAGACCCAAATCTCCTTCTATGCTCATTCTCCACACCTCTGCCCATCATTCAGACCCGGTGTGTTTTCACTTCAGAACACACACAAATCACCCACAGGGTCTTCTCAAGCACAGATTCTAAAACACAGTCATGAGTAGGACATGAAATTCTGTATCACAAACTCCCAGGCATTTCTGCTGTCAACACACCACATTAAACAGCAAAAGACTGAGAATTTAATCATAAGTCTCTGCTTTTACTTTGTGGATAAATCACAGTGATTGTGATGATGTTGGTGTTGATGTTGACGATGACAACGACAATGACAACTATAATGACATTATACTCCCAGCTAATACTTTCATATATACATTATTTAATCAGTTGTGAGTTTCTCCTTGAGTGTTGTGGTTTGGAAATGAAATGTCACAGGTTCCTGTGTTTGAATGGCTGGGGACATGGGTTCAGGAAATTATGAAGCCATTGTGCCCCCTATCCTGCTACCAGAATCAAATCTCTCACAGTTTAGATCTACTCCTGGATCCTGCTCGCTAGTCTGACCTCAGCACTGGTCACAAACTGCCCCCCACTCTTGTCACTACAATTGCTCCAGCTGCTCTTCTGTCCCTGGTGCAATGGGCAGGGTCCTTGGAAACCATGAGCTGGAATGAACTTTGCTCCCTTTGGTCAGACATTTTGTAACAATGATAAGAAAAGTAAAAATACACATGTAGAAACTGAGGCAGATGGAGAGATCACATAAGGAAAATCATGCAGCTAGAGAGTCAGGAGTCAACTCCAAGTAGTCCAGCCCCAGGCATAATGTTGTGTACTGAAAGCACAAAGGTCCTCACACCCACAGACATCCAGAGTAAATAGAAATGTTAATTACACAGGATTGTCTCCTCAGTCAGAGAGATGAAATAAAATATCCCCTTTCCATCCAGAAAGCTGAGAGTGGTCACCTGGTTGGTGACCTTTTTGTTATCTGTGGAGGCAGACCGCACCTACATTTTGCTATAGAAACAGACCTCAAATTCCTCAGAATGATTATACCAAACTATTCCTCCTTAGACCTTTATCTTTAGCTCCCAGAGTTAACAGAATCTATCCTCAGAGGACATGCTGTATGTATTTTATGGCCTGCTGACCTGTATGCTATCTTGGTCAGAAAGCACACTAGATTCTAGGCCCTTTAGCTACAGAACCCACCTGGATGGTCACATGTACATTGTATAGGAGTTTCTATGAAATCATACCTTAAGCTTTATTGTGCATCTGGAATGGAATGTGCATTGCCTGGGAACTTTTTCTCAAATTGTAATGTGTTTTAAATATGCTGACAGTGAACCGCCTGGCATTAAACTCCCCCTAAGTCTGATCCAGGTTAACAAATTCAATGTGCACCAGGTTCATTCTCATCTCTTTGCATAGTCTGCTTCCCTGGCGATCACCGGCAGAGACCTTCTTAGCTGCCGGTTCAAACCTCCTCAGCTGCCTGGACAAACCTAATTTGAAGTTCAAGCAAACTGTCAGACTGACATCTTGTAACATTTTGGCTTCATCTGGTGGAAGTGGTGGTGGTGGTAAAGGTGGAAGTGGGGGTGAAGGTGTTGGTGGTAGTGGTGGTAATATTTCTGATTAGTCCAGAGGATTTTGGACTTAGCCCCTCACAGTTCTATGGTTAGAAAAAACTGCATTCATGCTTCCACACCCACCCCACTGACTTCTGCAAAGAGATGGAAAAATACCAAAGGGCAAGGTTCAGAGTCACTTCACTAGTAATGAGACAGATTACAAATTTTCAGGATTTCTGGGCATTTATTTCTAATTGGAGACATAAGTTACAAAACCATAATCAACAGCCTTGCTATACTAAAACCAATAATGTAGTGGCTTACTATAAAGCAGAGAAATCCCAGTAGGTCCAGCTCTGATAGGATCCTTTAACTCCTGACAGATGCAGTAGCACAGGAGAAGATGAGCATGTCACTGGTTGCCTACATTGTGGTGGTGGAAAAGGCCAACGACATGATCTGTGATAGATAAAAAATGACTCAAAACAAAGATAAGAGGGACTGGACAGCACTCATGTGGCCTGACAAGTGCTCTTGCTCCACACTCCATCCCTGTGCTCACATTAAGGAGGTCACATGCTGTGCCTACAGGCTCTGCCTACCTGGTAGACTAATACCACCTTCTGACACTGCACTAGTAAAAAAATAAATAAAAATAAGGGCTTGTGAATCTTCCCCCACAAGGTCCCTCATTGTTGTGAATCTTCTTGTGGGGAAAGGTAACTAAGGAAGGAATCCCTTGCTTAGACTCTCTGGACAAGATAGATGCTCTAGGTACTGGGATATCCGAAAAGTCATTCGCAAGGCCTCCTTGTAAGGCACAAGTCCCTCACTTCAGTGTAAGAATATTACCTACCATATCATCTGGATTATGTCACTACAGGGATCTTCTCTAGTGTTATGGGTGTAATGGATTGCATTTGCTTTTTCTACAGTTTCTAGTTTCTCTAGTCTATAACCAAACTATCCCTTCTTCTGGAAACTGAACTTGGACCAAGCGTCTCAACTGGTGTTTGAAAAATGGTGTTGCACCACATGCTCAAAGCCTCTGGGCTTTCCCACATGAAAATCTACTTCCCTTAACAGTCTCCTGCTTTACAGGCTTCTTTAAAAGGATTCCCATGTTAACAATGAGTTCTGATGAGATCCTGGGTTTGCAACCATCAGGGGATATGCTTAAGGAAGGACCAGTCTTGCCACACTGTTTAAGAACAAGAAAGAAGCAAGTGGGCTAGGATGGAAGGAAAAGAAAGAGAGGGAGGAGAAAATGGACTGCAGATGTTAGAACCACTTTTCTTACCCACTTCTGTTGCCAAATACAACTTGCTTGCTTAGTAATTAAATTTTTATTGGGTATCTTCTATGCGCAGGTCACTGTCTGAAAATGCCAAGGATATTAGTGACTAAGACATGAACAAGGTGGTCCTTGTCATTTTGAAAATGTGCAGACTAACTAATTTGTTCATTCTCTCTTGATTGTCTGACAGCACGAAGTCCTTCTACACAGTTTGCCATCCTGGAATTCCTCACTCTGCCATCCTTTCTTGTTCTGAACTTTGCTTACACATTTTACTAATGTGAGTCTATTCCAGGCAGTCTGTCCTGTACTAGAGTATTACAGTATCCTACCATGCTGGATAATCACAAAGAAGCAGGCTAGTAGCTCTTCACATTGCTAACACAGAAAGCAAGACCATATACTCCTACAAATTTAGCAATAAGAACATTGTTTTAGTGATTAACATATCATTTCCATGTTTTTTAACTCCCATAAAAACTCATTATACAAATGCACTCATTTCAGTTAATATAAAATGATATTCAAAGAGAGAAAATTATCTAAGAAAGTAGAACTAACAGAAAGTCAAGAATGATTTGAACCCCATTGTGACCCCTTTTCTTCTTTGTCAACTTGACTACATCTGGAATTAACTAAATCTCAACCTGTAAGAGATTTTCCTTAATTAAATCAGTTGAAGTGGGAAGATTCACTTTTAATCCATATCTTCTGCGGTGGGAAGATATATCTTTAATATGGACCAACTCTTCTGCTGGCAGCCTATTTAAAGGACACTGGAAAGGAAGCCCGCTCTCTTTGCCTGCTTGCTGTTGCTCTTGCTGATGACTCCATTCCTTTACTGGCATCAGAGTCTACTTCCTTAGGACTCTGGAGTACACTGAAAACCAGTTTAGTCATCTAACGTCATGGACTGAACAACTACTGGATTCTTGGACCTTCCAAGACATCTATTATGGAAATATCTAGACCACAGCCTATGACTCGTTATGATAAATTCTACATCCATTCTATCAGATCTGTTTGTCTTAGAGAACCCTGACCAATACAGCAGTAAAGTCTAATCAAAGACCCATCATATGCTCTTAGAGTCAGAAATCTAAGAACAGGTAAGAAAAAGTAGACCATGATCCAAAGTTATCCATGCTTAGTTCAGATGCGGTTGAAAATAATAATAAACTAAAGGCAAGCCAAAAATAGTAGATGGTGGGGGTTGGCAAGATATAGAAATGAATAGCATGTTCAAGATGTCTTACTTACTTGATTCTGTTGCTATGATAAAACACCATAACTATGTCAACTTATAGAAGAGTTTATTTGTGTTAATGATTCCCAAGGGTAGAGCCCCTAAAGGCAAGGACAGTGTGGCAGCAGGTGGCAGGCATGACAGTTAGAGCAGCAATCTGAGTGCTCACATCTTGAATCACAAACATGAAGAAAAGAGCAAACTAGACGTGACAGGAGAATTTTACCTTCTGAATGTCTACTCTCAGTGACACAGTTACTCCAGTAAGACCATACCTCCTAAGCCTGCCAAAGTGGTTCACAGGCTTCCAAACGAGCCTATGAGGGACATTCTTATTCAACCCATTACACAAACCAAAGTTCTTGTGTAGCATTATCTAATTGGGTTCCTTATAAAGATCACAAGTTTTACCTCCAAACATATAATTCAAATAACTTCCAAGTCTAATCATTCCCACTGCAGCATTCAATAAACCCATTACCCTTACCATGGGTGCTTCGCTCCCTCATATGAGCTTATTTACAATGTGCAACACTGTGTGGAAGCCACCATCTCTCTTCCCACAGCACCACTTAGCAAAGTGCAGAGTATGTACACAAGTATGATGAGGAGTCTCTAAACAACCCTAGACATGTAAGTACACCTTAATTGTGTCCAGACTGCTAGTTACCTGGTTTGATTTTCTCAAAATGTCCCTCTACCTGTCTTAGTGTTTGCAGGTCTGAGGACTTCTCCAGGTCCTTGGAGATGCACTTCTCTACTAAGCTAAAAGAGAAACATCATCTCTAACCATCCAGGCTACTTCCTTCAGGATTTCTAAGTAGAGCTGCCTTGCTGGTAGCATTTATAATTAGACAAATGCTATGAAAACTGTCCAGGATCTCAGATGGGCCTTAAGATATTCACAAAAAGGGTGACTGATGGAACTGGACTCTTCCTCTCACGCTTGCCCGTTCTCTTGCATTCAGCAACCTGACCTGACAATATTAGAAATTTTGGCTTTCTGAAGACCTAAGTGAGTGAACTGAGGATTTTAAGGAAAGAAGTACATTACTGAGCTCCCTATAGGTAACCATGTGTTTGGAAGTAGGGAGACATCTTTGGAAGGAATTAGGGACAGAGATAAGATTCAGAGCTCCCAAAGACAAACTCTGTGGAGAAACTGCTCAGTTTTGATGTATAATACCGCCATCTTTAGCTCACGTACTTCTCTGTGCTGCTTCCTGAAGGCTAGCCTTTTTACCAGCCCCAGCTTGTTTCCTGCTAGCCCTGGATCTTTACTGTCCCATGCTTGTCTTGTGTTGGAGCAAAAGCAGTGGGGTGGTTAGAAGACATTCTTTTGCAGGCAATGTGCATCTCCTCAACTCCTCATCCAACACATAGGTGGTCAGTGTGTGCTGGAAGCTGTTGGTCAAACAATTCTGCTTGTTGTGGTGTTGACAGGGTCACTTGATGATGCTTAGTAGGTCTAGAGAATCTGAGATGCCACCTCATATATGGCCCATGCCTTAGCAAGGTCAGTGGCATCTCTGTGCTACTTACAGGACCATCTACTATGCCCATCCTAATACAGAATGCTCAATGTGGTCATGTGATCAGCCTAACTTCCTCTACAGCATTAATCCAGGATGCTGTAGCAGAGCCTAAATGAAATTTGAGTCTTTCTTCTTCTAGCTATGGAAGTCACGGTGTCACTTCTGCTGCAGTCTGTCATTATAAAGTCATAAACTGTTTAAAACTCAAGAGTAAGGGACTCAGGCACAGATAACACTGGAAAGAACTCCATGAAAAAAGAGTTCATATTGGAGAGATGTGAGTTCAAACCCTTCTTTCCTCCGAATTATGGCAATCTTCATAAATGATACATCTCATGGAGTCTATTTCCTTTTCTATTAAATGAAGTTTTAAATGCTACCTCTAATGTTAAATTATAAGATACACATTGGTTCAACATATACATATCCTCTTTCACCCTGTTCCCTAACCAGCAGTCATGCAAAACACAATCCTCATAGGACAGAGATTGCCCCGCACCTCTGACTGATGTTCCCTTATTAAGTTCCTCTTGTCTTTATAGGCCCCATTTGTCGACACCTCTTTTAGCACTCCTTCACAAGAAATAGAGTTAGCTGTATCAGCCCACACATCCTCAAAATACTATAAAGTTGAGTCTGTGAGAAAAGACTCAAAGACTCAGTAACTAGGATAGGGGCCTGATTTTTAGCACCTAGAAACAGATAAGATCATCTGTCTCCCAGTGAAGAACAAAAGAAAAGGCCAGGCCAGGCAATGTTCACTGCAAGTATTGAATATATTGGTGCATATTCTAAAAGTGTGCATGATGGTGCTGTATATGATAAAAGAACAAATTCCACCTTAAATACCAAGTGCAATTATCACATGATAATACAGGTTTCTATATGAAAGTGCAAATCCAGGCATAAGATGTATGGGCAGTAAACCTAATAAGGTAGGTTTATGAGCCCTGTACGGTACTACGCCATGCATAGTTGTTTTTACCACTAGTGACAAGATACTTATACTCTCCTTTCCTCTTTCCTTTCTACCTTCATTTCTTTCCTCTTTTCTTCTTTTGTTGTCTTTGATCCTGCATTTATAGTCACTCTTTCTGTAAAGTTTATAAAACTATGATGAAATACAGAATCTGGGCCAGCTCATTGTGGAGCAATTCTAGGGTAGGTTTGCTTTATTTCAGCAAATGACTAAAGGAAGAGCCGTGGATGTGCGGTTCCGGCAGGCTGGCCCTGGCTGTTCTGCAGCATGGTGGGAGGCCTAGGTGACTTGGGGAAGATCAGTGAATCTGGTTTCTTTGGACACTGTAGAGACTCTTCCTTGCTGTTACCCCATGAACCATCTTGACTGATGAATCTTTTTGCTGGAGGCATAAAATGACAATATTCCTTTGAAGAAACCAGAGAAAGACTGTCAAAGACAGTGGCTCTGGACACTGTAGGCCTCTTTCTTCACAAAACAGTGAGGGTCCAGAACAGCAATATATCAAAAACCAACTTTACAGCTGTAGTATCTCAAGCCCACAAATGTTCAATGCAATCAAGAGCTTATCCAGCAGTGGCCACTGAGGTGGGCCAGTAACAGTCCTGTGAACATGCAGTAGCTGTCATCTTTGTGTTTTCTTCTAATAAAGGTAAAGTCAGACTCTGCTCAATGTCCTGTTTGTGTCTTGTTTCATTAAAGGTACTAGCCATTCTATCTTACTGTGGCTTAATATAGAGCAAGGATATTTTATTAATAGGTTTTGAAATCCCAGTGAGTGTTTAAACAGGCAACAATGGTGATCACACCTGTCCCAACATCTGGAGCTACCACCATTAACTGACTCATCTCAGTCCATCCAGGGTTGCTATAACACAATGGCCATGACTACATGGTTAATAAATATCATACTGTGTCTCAGGAAGGAAGGCAGTCCAAGATTGATATTCCACTACCAGTCTCTAACCTCCTCTCAAGACAAAAACGTGTGAAATCTCATTCAGCCCTTTTTAATGAGAGCACTAAATCTCTTAATAAGGCTCTGCCTTCATGGTTTAATTACCTCCCACCTCAATGTGCCACTTCCCAACACCTTGAACATAACAATCCCACACAGTTATCTTGGAGGAGAATATACATTCAGAAGCTAGCATCTCCCCCATCAGCCCTCAGCCTTCCAAAATGATTGACGTTGTTTCTTAAAATAACTGTATAAGATTTGTCCATATTCCAAGTACCTGACTTGATATTTTAGTGTCTATACATTCTGTGAAAGGGTCACCATAAACAAGCTGATTAGCAGGTCCAACAGTCCACTGCTTCACTGTTCCCTCCCTCCGTGTGTGTGTGTGTGTGTGTGTGTGTGTGTGCGTGTGTGTGCGTGTGAAACACCTAGCTCTGTTTAGCAAATCTAGGTTCTAATTGTTCCTCTTGCATCTGAAATTCTGCACCTTTTAAGCAGTATCACCCCACTGTTCCTGTTCTCAGTCTCTAGAAACCACCATTTACAGCTGGTGGAGAATGCTTTCCCCTCAATCTTGTCTTCTCCAAGGAAAGAATTCACACAAGAGACACAGTGTAAGCAGAAGTTTATTTAATGAAGATAGACTACTCCAGAGAGGTAGGAATAGGCTGCAAGGCCATTAGTGTTTGTGTTATTCATCTTTTAAAAGGTTTAATACTGAGGAGCTGGATGGTATGGCCATTAGGTAAGGTGATCCTTTTCCTCTATCAAATCATGAAGGAGTAGGTTTTCTTTTTAGGGCACTAATTACCATAAACTTCTTGAAAAACACAAAGGCGTGGAGTTAAATCCATAATGCAAATGATATTATGATGAAGCGGGTCTTTTGTGGACACAGACTCTTCCTAGTGTGCACAGGCAGAACCTGGGTAAGTTCCTTGACACCTTAGTTTCTGGAAAGGACCATTCTAATCCCAGGAGACACAGCTGCAGTTTTTCTTAGACACCTTAAATCTACCTCCTTACATACACGATCTCATTACTATGCCTCTGCTTCTGTGAGATCCCCTGTTGTGGATTTCACAAGTGAGATCATGGAGTATTTATTTTCCCAGGTCTTGTTTACTTTACTGATCATTGCATCTTCCATATTCATCCATGTTGTCTCAAATAATGTTTCCTTCTTTTATAAGGCTGAATAAAATTCTCTCTATGTGCATATGTACATACACACATATATGAGTGTATATATATGTACATATACTCTTATCTATGTGTCACACTCCATTATCCATTTGTAAAGGGTAATTATGATCATCAACTTGATTAGACTGAGACATGCCTAGTGGATGAGTGAGGTACGCCTCTGTGTTTGCCCTGATGGTATGAGAATTCAGTCTGGACTAGTTTAATATTCCCTCTACCAATATTCCACACCCGTATAATCAATTCTCACACATATTCTCCTGACCTTGGGAAGCAAAAAGAATCTTATTAGTGATATTCTATAAAAATTTTGTATTTCTGAAAAAAAATTAGGAATATAATGCTGTGCTCACTTGTTGTCTTAGTTAGGGTTGTCATTGCTGTAAAGAGATACCATGACCAAGGCAATTCTTATAAAGGACAACATTTAATTAGGGCTGGCTCACTGGTTCTGAGGTTCAGTCCATTTTCATCAAGGTGAGAGCATGACAGTGTCCAGACAGGTATGGGACAGAAGGAGTTGAGAGTTCTACATCTTGATCCAAAGGCAGTCAGGAGATGTTGTTTCATAGGCAGCTAGGAAGAAGGTCTCAAATCCTACCCACACAGTTGCTTTGGTCATGGTGTCTCTTTGCAGCAATGGAAAGCCCAACTAAGGAAGAAGTAAGGAGATCTCTGAGTTCAAAGTCAGTCCAGCACAGAGAGAGCTCCAGGTAAAGAAAAGCTTAGGTCCCAGTGTGGTGGTCCATGCCTTTTATCCCAAAACTTAGGAGATAGAGGCATGAGGATCTCTGAGTTCAAAGTCAGTCCAGTCTACAGAGCGAGTTCCAGGTACTGCCTTAGAGCAGTCACCCTTCTCTTTAAGATCATAGTGCTCCCACTACATAGGTCACTTCTTCACTTCCAAGAGCCTGTTGAACTTGTGTCTGGTTACATGTCCAGAGACTGATGGTAAGGCTTCACCCTGAGAGCTATCAGGAGTAGATGCAGACAAGGATATGTCTGCTCCTAAGAGTAAGCCCCGTGCTTCCTTAGGTGAAACACACCCATCGGAATCTAAGAGCTCAAAGTTTTTAGTTCCACCAGTATTTTCCTGTTATCAGTGTGAAAGTGATCCCTGAGGTGCTTGCTAAAGTCCCAGGTTCTTGTGTCCTAAGGCAAAGAATTACAACATAGTTAGAAATAGACACTGTTTATAAAGAAAGGAAAAACATGGCAGAGAATGAGAGTGGTTGGTGTGCTGAGTAGGGACTCCAATTTGAACATGCTGGACCACGTCTCATGACCCTTTGTAGCTCATTGCCTCCCCCACATTTCATGAGAATGTTTTTCAAGAGTTGACAGGTAGAGAGATGGGAATTCTCCACTTTTTGTACATTACCTCTGAATCTTCTATATGACACACATGATATGGCTCCACAGGACAATGTTGCCATGAATTATACTGGGAGTGCTATATTTAATAGCATCACTGACACAGACAGCCATGATGAGGCTCTGAATGGAAGAGCATTCAGTTCTAAAAGATAGCTTCATTAGAAGAAATAGCCACTATGGAGACCATGACAGGATTCCGCAACAGAGAGATGGATGGCCGTTCCATTCAGCTCCATGGAAATAGTTTCTGCTGAAAATTGCAATGATAGTCTTGTAGATATCCCATGCTGTGTCACTCATAATTCCTATCTTTTTGACAATTTAATTATAATGTATAATAGTGAAATCATTTTTATGTTCATACTACTTGGGATTCTCTGGGCTTATGTACAAGTCTTTAAAATTATTTTTATTGTGTGCATGCATGTGTGGTACACCTGTGCATATGCTTGGTGCATGCAGGCCACAGCACATGCGTGTGATAGATAAGATGACAACTGACGATTCAGTTCTCGCCCTCCACTGTGGGATCTGCTGATGGAAGTGAGGTGCCAGGCTTTTGCAGCACCCTATTTAGGCTTCATTATTCTGGATGTCTATTTCTTTAACTGACTTGGAGTTTACTGCCAATTATTCCTTTAAGTATTTTGCCTCTTTCTCTTTCTCCTTCTTCTAGTTCTTCAACAGTATATAACTTCCGGGGAGAAAACAGTATTATTGGCTGTTGAAGAACAAACTAACACAGCACCATGGTAGAACTCCAGTAGCAGAGCCAGCAAACTGCAGGGGTCACTGACAAAAGTCACCAGATCCAGATTGTTGGGTCATTTATGGAAAGGTCTTTGGGGTATCTTTCTGCTCTCCTTCTCTGACGCAGGACGATCCCTCTGTGCTGAGCTCAACTAGCAGGAAAGGTGGGGTGACTCCAGTAAAACGAAATTCATCCTTTATCCTTTTCTGTGTTTTTATAAAGATACCTTTCCCTATCTTTATAAAGGAAAAGCTATCTTTATATGTCACTTCCTGCTCCAAATATTGCTGGAAGAATATATGTCTTGAAAAGTTCACCTGACAATGCAGGAAAGACTTTATAGGATGCAAAGCAACACCAGAGCATTGTCATTAACCACCAAGGAAGTGCTGTGCAGTCACAAAATATCAGTGATAGATAGTTATCCAACACCCAACTCCCCAGCCCCATAGTCACCCAACACCCAACACTCCACCCCTATAGTCACCCAACGCTCAACCTGTCATCCCATCCAGAGAACAAACAACAACCTCCTGAAAAAGTACAAAAGCTTCCTGTCCTAATGCCATTGTTCCAAGTCAGACAGTGCAGGTACAGGTGGAATAGAGGGACTTTCATGATGAGATTCAAGATGGATGCAACTTGTCTTCATTTAAAAACAAAATAAGGGACTGGAGAGATGGCTTAGTGGTTAAGAGCACTGACTACTCTTCCAGAGAGGTCCCGAGCAATTCCCAGCAACCACATGGTTGCTCACAACCATCTGTAATGGGATCCGATGCCCCATTCTGGTGTATCTGAAGATAGCAAGAGTGTACTCATATATATAAAATAAATAAATTAAAATAACAACAACAAAAATAAACTTACCAAAATCCATAAAGTAAATTTCCATGTAGTCACATAATAGTGAGTCAGATTTGTGTCATATTGCCATATCAACTGAATAGTTACACCCAAATAGCTTTAAAACTTAGCAACCCTGTATGGATGGACACAGTGACTCCCATAAAAACTCTCTTTGAGTTCTTTAATTTAAGCAGTAATTAGCTCTTTTTCTATCAATGTACAATACAAAGCCACAGTCAAAGGAAAAAGTGTTCTTATCTTCTGAGTGTGGTATTTCTTTAGTCATACACGGCATCACAAGACTGCTATTTCATTACTCTTCCAAAAGAGTCTCAGTTATTTAAAACAAACAAGCATACAAACAAATGAACAGTGAGCTAAGGTTAGGCATACCTAGCTATTCTAAGTTCAAACACATCCCTTTCCTTGTTACCTTTATGTTCCCATCATAACTCCTGGCTCCTGCTACCCCTGTCCCCATACTCTTCATGAGTGTTATTTTTCTCTATGTTTGACAAAATATCCGAAGTAGATTAATAGGACAGATGGGACACACTTCATCATGGTGGGAAAGGCATAGCAATAGTGTCTCCATGATGATGACGATGACGACGACGACAACAACAACAACAACATCAACAATGGAGTTAACTAAACCTTGGGGCTCACCTCCTTATATCTCAGTATAACAAGAAATAGAGCCCATAACAGGAAGCAAGACTATGCAGTATCCCTCCAGGCCTATCCCCAAGAGATCTGCTTCCTCCAGCTAGACCACATTCCCAAAAGTTATATAGACTCCTAAAATACCACTACTGCTTATGAGCCACCTATGGGTGATGTGCCAGATCCAAACCTGATTTATTTGCTTGCTGTTTGAAGGGCAGCCAATGTCATGTGTCTTTCCTGGGCACATCCTCTGTCATCTACATCTCAAATGCTTGCTTCCACAGAGAAGCTATCGCTGGTATTATGGTCACATTTCATCCTCCAGATCACAGTCTTGGTTTATGCCTTCATATAAACTATCTTCTTCAAACTCTAAAAATAAGCCTTTCCTATTTAGGCTATTGGGTAAACCCAACATCCTATAACAGTGTTTTCCACACATACTAGAAACTCCATAAATAAACACTGAATGAGTACATAGCTTTATTCTTAGGGATAACTATGTCTAGCATTTTCCCAGATACAATCCTAGTTATGTCTTGGCAAATAATGAACAAATTATAAATTAGTTTCTCTTAAGTCCTCTAAGTAACATATACTAGTTCATTACTGCATCATATTGTAAATGTACGTTTTCTGTCGTGATGTAAATTTGGGAGGGAAGGCATAGGGAACAATTCTGAGTGTCCCATTTCACTTACCATACCATCAGGATTAGTCATTCTATAGGCCGTTAACTTCTATAATGATATTTACCATGAGGCAGGAGGTAAAACTGAAGTGGGAGTGTCCAATTGTGGTGGCTACTTTTCCTTGATTGAGAAAATGTTCCTACTATGCTGGCAGGTGGGCAACCTGTGGTAAATTTTCTTGATTAATGATTAACAAAGGAAGACCCAGTTCAGTATATGTGGCACTACCCCTGGACCAGTGGTTCTGAGGTTCAAAGGAAAGGAGGCTAAGCAAGCCATGAGACCAAACCAATAAGCCTGAGTCAGACGCCATCAGTTTTTGCCTCCAGGTTTCTGCCTTGAGCGCTGATATGTCTCCGCCAAGGACAGATTGTGATATAGAACTATAAACTGAAATAAACCCTTTCCTCCCCAACTGGCTTTTGGTCATGATGTTTATCACAACAACAGAAATCCTAGCCAAGACAGCCATACTGCCTGATTCTCTAGATTATCCTGTGATACTTGTAGAGAAGAAAAAAACCCTGAGTCATTAGGAGAAGACATTCTTCACCACCCCCAACAAATTACACAACTTCTGAAGCCTCTCTGACAAGCAGTAAAAGTTACGGTCCTATAATCTACCCGTTTTGGTAGACTGTCTTCCTCATACTGCAGAGAATATATAAGAAGTCTCATTAAGCTCACACACGTACTTTCTCATTATCTTAAAATATCTCTCAAATCCTTTGTAGTGCTTTCCTTCTTACCACAAAATGGTATTAACAACTACTCACCTTCAAGGAATATTTATAATGCACAATGAATCAAAAGAGCTGAAAAATTGCATACACATATTATAATGGAAATGTCTAAAATGATTAAGAAGGAATTCATCCCAGCTTCGCAAATCTTTGCAGCTTTCCCACATCATAGAAAAGCCAGCAAAAATAAAAAACTTCATGACATTTCTCAGAAACAAAGAGAAAAGAATGTAAATTTCAAAGAAATAAGTGTCACCAAGAGAAACAGGGTGCAAAAGGATTAAAATAGAACTCCTGATACCCTCAGAGCTGGGATGAGCACATTCAAAACAATGAGTAACAGAGCCACTCAAACACTGCACCTAAAGGGCTGGTGGTGTAAAGGCGCTGGCTTTGAAGCCTCACAGCCTCAGTGCCGTCCTTGGGAATCACAAGGTAGACACAGAGAATCAGCTCCCACTTGATGTCTTCTGACCTTAACCTGCAGGCTAACCCACACAGGTGCCAACACCCCCAATGAATGAATGAATGAATGAATGAATGAATGAATGAATGAATGAGTGAGTGAATAAATGTAAAACCTTGTTTTAAAAAGAATGCACAAAGCAAGACATTCATGGGTAATGTCACATCTTAATAGAGACACAGATAGCTCTGGTAAGGAAGTTTCTATTATGATTGTAAATTCTATGAAATATTACTGTTATTATTTCTTTTAAAACAGGAGTTTTAATTCATATTTTATTTTATGACTGTGGCTGCCTCACCTACAGGTATGTATATATACCATGTGTGTGCCTGATGTCCCCGGAGACCAGAAGAGGGTGTTAGATCCTCTGTAACTAGAGTTACAGACAGTTGTGAGCTGCCATGTGGGGGCTGAGAATGGAATGTGGGTCCTCTAGAAGGGCAGCCACTGCTTCTAGCTGCTGAGACACTTCTTGTACTCCCTACTGTTGTGTTTACTTTGTTTGTTTGCTTGTTTGTTGTAGGACCATGAAAGGCAGCCTGGTTTCTGGGTGAGCTAAGGTTTCAAACCCTGGTGACCCATCAGGGGATCTCCAGCAGGGAATAACCCCGGAAGGGATAGTAGGCATTTTGCCATGCTCCTGGGCCTCAGACTCCTGACACAAGGCCACAGCTCTCCATAGGTCTGTGACTATTAGTCACATAAGGACAATGCCACAAGCCCCTCCACAGGTAGAGAACTTGTGGTCATGTAGCCTCAAGACAGATCCCCATTTTAATGAGGTATCTAAAAGCCTGGAGGCTTAGGCAATAAACTCCCCTTCCCAGACACTCCTCCGTGCAAAAGGTATTTAACCTCAGGCCCACCCTGAGAAAGTGGGGTACGGTTTTACTCATTGCCACTCTCTGCCATGACAATAAATGCCTTAAAACCATGGACTGTCTCTTTTCATCCGGATCTTCCATGTGGAACAATGGAACAGGCCTTTGTCTAAAGAGTCAGCTGCCTAGTCTCCTGCAGAAGACCTCTCAGTGCTCCCAGCCATGGCCTCCACCAAGCCAAGCCACCTGCTGACAGGCCAAGGACTTGGTCCCCTGGTGGGACCCAGCCAGGCTCCTCCCTGCCTTTCCCCCTCAGCCATGGGCTAGATTCAGCTAGTGGGCCCCCACTCTGTTCTCAGCTCTTACATGGCATCCAGCAATGTCTGGGATGCCCAAGAGCCACCCAAGAGCCTGAGAACCAGATGGTCCCGGCCTAGTCACAGGTCTGGGGACCACTGAGCTGGGTCTGTGCAGTCCCTGGGACCACAAGCTACACTCCTCCACCCCCGGGTGGTGTCCAGCAGCTTCTCACAGCTCAAAATCCACTGGGCCGGCATGGGGTGAGTGTGGTCAAACTTTCTGCATCCTACCTCCCCTTCCCCCCCGTGGCCTGAGCCCAGGGGTGGATGCAGGACCCCTTTAACCCAACAGTTTGTCTTGTTTTTGTTTCTCTTTATGAGCCAATACCTTATTATGTATATCCCAAGCTAGCCTTATACCCAGTGTTCTCCTACTTTTCCTTCCCTGATTCTGTTTAAAGGATAGTTAGAAGACAGAAAAATCTCATGTGAGCTCATTGATCTAGCATCACTGTTCTTCTTTATTATTATTCTTAATGTTATTTATTGTGAATATTGCAAAAAAATGAAATAACACACTACTACTTTCTTTCATCTGACTCTAATCAAATTTACTCTAATCAGAGAGGGAGAGTTTAATTCTAGGCTATTGGACTATTATCTTTGTGAACTGGCCTATTATCTTTGTGAAAGCTTTTTATTCTTGGTTTTGGGTTCTTGTGGATTTGTCATTGTTGGGCAATAGGCCCTATAGGAATATCTTCTGCTTCTACTTTGTTAAACAGACAGGTTATCAAACTGCCCCAAAGTACATATGTTTATACTTGTAGATAAAAATGTCCCTAGACTTCATTGAGAGGCCTCACCTTACTAGAAAGTGGATAATACAGAGACTCATCAAGTTGTTAAGAATAAGTGAATGTTGAATACTCAGCGCTCAATGACATGTATCACTCTCCTCCTGGAACCAAGAAGCATTGAAGAAGAGGGAGCAGAAGGAATATATGAATCAGATGATGGGGAAGAGGGGGAATGGAAAGGAACAAAGAACTCCACAGTATATGAAAGCCATTCAGTTAATCTGAGGCATAAGCTAACACCATACAGGTAGTGAGGGAAATGGCCCATGGTGGAAACTACAAGTAGTTCATAAAAGAATAGGCTGAAAAGAAGGTTATGGGTCTAAACATCAGAGCCTAAAACACCAATGAAAATGGCTACGAGGGCCTGTAGCTGAGTGTAAGGTGATTATCAAGCTACATAGGTAGAAGGGGGACAAGGCTCTGGTTTTGTGACAGCAGGCATCTGGGCCCTCACGAAGCTTGGAGAAATGGATGCACTGCACTATGGTCCTTTCATGCATCTAACATAGCTACCTGGAGCAGAAGAAACTCTAAGAAGGCATCTAGCAAGCCTGCGTGCACTTCTGTAAAAAGACCCAGATCACCCCATAGACAAGGTACCGAACACAAGCTAACCAAAAAAGACTGCAGTAGAGGTGTTAACATCTGCCATGGTAAAACTTCAAACCAGTAGTTTGAGAACAAAGACAACTTAAAAAGAGCTGACAGCACTTGGGATACTGTGAGGTTGAAGATAGAATCGCTGGACAAGTGACTAACAACTTGAAGCCTGCCAAGGTCAAGATGAACAAGTCAGAGTATGAGATGAACAAAGGAGGCATCAGCTACCTGGGTGGGCTCTAAAAATGGGAGCATCAGTTACCTGGGTAGACTCTACAAAAAGAGCCATGAGCTACCTGGGTGGGCTCTATAGGAGCAATGAATGACCCTACCCTGATGGAGCCAGAAGGACAGACATGGAACATGTATACCCTCACTGATGATCTCAGCTCATAATAACCTGAAGAGGTAATCAATCAATAGAGATTGCCTCAACCATTGTCCTGAAAGACTCTAGACAAAGGAAATTCAGCAGGTACCAACCCCCAGAAATGAGTCTTGGGAATTTCTCTTACTTTTCCATAATAACTCCTAAAAACACATACTTCTACTTCGAATGCAGCTCTCACAAGTGTCCATCATTAATTTTCTTTAGCACATTACAAAGCCTGTTCTAGTCTTATCTTTGGTGACAATGAGTGTCTGGCACTTTATGTCCTGGGATATGGCAAAACTGGTGTCATAATCAAACTTCTTGCATCATAGCCAATGCTCTGAGAAAGACATAGAGCTTAAAGACATACATGGGAGACAAGGCTCCAAAATCAAAGATCTGTACTTGCAGCAGCAGTTAAGGAACAAACTAACTTCAAAGTAAACAGAAGAGTGGAACTAAGAAAGATCAAAGGAGTCGTGATGTACTATGCAAAAACAATAGGGAAAAATCTTAAAGTTATGGCTGTGACAAGATCAACAAAACTGAAAATCTTTAAGTAGACTAACCAAGGAGGAAGAAAGTACAAACACAAGTTTAAAAGTCCAGAAATGAAAGCAAGTATTTATTGTTACCTTAAACAGAAATTGCCTTTACTTGTGTGTGTGTGTGTGTGTGTGTGTGTGTGTGTGTGTGTGTGTCCGTGTGTCCTGTGTGTATGTAGTTGCAGCATATGCTTACAAGAGCCTGTGGAATTCATAATAGGATGTCCATCCCATGGGACTAGAGTTACAGGCATCTATAAGCCACAGTGATGGTTCTGGGACACAATCATGGGCCCTATGCAAGAGCAGTAAGTGCTTTTCATTGTTGATCCATCTCTCCAGACTCACCCACCCCCTTAAAGAGACATTTAAAAGATTTTAAGGGAACTTATAGACAAACATCCAAAACATAAAATTAAGAAACCAAAAATGAATAAACTACTGAAAATAATGGGCATACATTCTGAATGGTCATAATGTAGAAAATGGAGAAGCAGGTGTCTAAGCATTCATGTGAAAACATCTAGTACTGCTAGTTGATTAGGAAGCACAAGTTGAAATCATAAGATACCACTGAGCACACATACATACATACATACATACATACATACATACATACATTCATACATACATACATACTAATGACGATAATTAAACAGAAAGATACTTCATTATGTATGCAAGTATATGGAAAGTCTGGAACATTCAGCTGGACAGTGGTGGCATACCCCTTTAATCCTAGCACTTGGGAGGGAGGGGCCGGTGGATCTATGTAAGTGCAAGGCCAGCCTGGTCTACAGAGTAAATTCCAAGACTCCTGGGCTACACAGAGAAACCCTGTCTCAAAAATACTCCAGAATCCTCACTTATCACTAGTGGGAAAGTAAAATGACATGGCAGCTTAGCAAAATAGTTTGGCTATTCCTTAAGAAGTTATAGATAGATAGATAGATAGATAGATAGATAGATAGATAGATAGATAGATAGATAGCCACCTATTACATGACTCAGCAATTCTCCTTCTTGAAACCCACATGAAATGAATACACTTCTCTACACAATGGGTTGTAAGTGAATAGTTACAACTGTATCATTTCAAATAACCAATCACTAGAAAGCATTCCAAAATCCATAAAATAATAAATGGGGAAGCAGAGCTTGGTGAACTAGTGCACACTGCTCAGTAACGAAGGGGTGAGTTGATAAGATCAAGAACAGCATGGCTGCAGCTCAGAAGTGTGCGCTTGAGAGACCCAATCCGAAGCTAGACACCAGACACTTGCTCTTTACAGAAAGCTCAAGGTAAACTTAGTCATGACGCAAGCAGAGTGGTGGGTGCCTAGAACCAAGAGTAGGATAAGAAATCTGACAATTGGTGGGAGATCAGTATACAACTATGGATTTGCTTTTATAAAAGATTAACTAGAATTATACACACAGTATGTGGCATTTATATCGTATAAGCTATATATCAATGAAGATTAAAGGTTAATATGAAGATGAAATCTAAGTGCTTGAGTTAAAATGTCTGATTTCCTATAAAAAGTAAAACTCAAGCTGAAAACGCACTGCACAGCTCTTACTACTCAGATTGGCTGAGATGAGGAAGCCTGATGTGCACCCAGTTTATAATGACAGAGGTACATGCAACTGTATTCACGGCTGGGACAAAATATAATTTAATATTTTCTTATTTGAAGAAATTTAGTTTACATATTAAAAAATGAAATTACATGTTTCTTGGCTTATTAATTATACTCTTACGTCCACTGTTACCAAATGATGAGTTTACATTATACTAACTACAAGCAAAAAAATATAGAGTACTGAAAAACCAAGAGAAGAAAAAAGATACTGGGGTACAACCCTCTAATGACGTTGTGAAAGTGTGTTCACACTAAAAGCATGTGCCACCATGCCCAGCTCTCACAACATGATTTTATATGTACAGTTTTTGAGTATTTTGTTAGAACTAATAAATTCAGTAAAGTGGCAGGATACAAGGTCAACACACAAAAATCAGTTGCCTTTCTTTATTTAAAAAAAAAAAAACTCCAGCAAAATGACAAGATAAAAAATTAGCATAAAAAATTAGTAGAACACTTATCTAACAATAACAAATGTGCTGAGGAAAAAATTCAGAAAATAAACATCTTATTAGCGCAACTGCCTCACAAAATAATAGGTATGGAATAAATCTAGAAAGGAAAGGGAAGGCCTTCTACACCACAAGCCTGACCATGCTGAAGAAAGAAGCTGAAGAAGGTTCTGGAAGTTGTAATGATCTCTTGGGACACAGGATGGATGGTGTGACAGTGTCCTACCAAAAGCATTCAATAGACTCAATGGAGCTCCCAACAAAATTCCAGTTATATTCCTCACAAATAGAAAGAAAAAGTCTATAGAAGGACCACAAATAGCCAGAGTAGCGGTGAGAAGAAAGAACAACACTGTAAATATCACCATACGATGTCACCTTGTGCTACAGAAGCCATAGGGATGTATCGGCAAGGCGTGGGCACGGAATAGACACTCAGAGCAGTCTCATGAGGCCCAAATATAAACCCACCTGATGTTTTCAGATGCTCAAAATCTACAAACATGGCCAACCTTCCAGGTCTCAATTCATGAGTGCTGGGATGTGAGTGTGCACCTCCATGCCCAGCCTGCCACCTTCTCTTTGATTATTATCTACTTGCTCAACAGCAATTTTCAAAGACTTCATGGAGCATATTTTATAAATACCAAGTCCAGGCCCAGTGGACTACAAATCCCACAGGCAGTGAGTAACTATGTAGTCACCTATGAACTTCTGCTCTTTATCAGGTAGGTTGTTCACTGTAGATAAAAGTTCACACTGGAGCCAAGTGTGCTCGGCATTTTGGCTTAAAGCATTGACTGACCTGTCCAAGCTCTGTATTTTTATCCCTTGTGAAGTTGGGTATGATCGAATATTATGGTGCTGCACTGATCCATAGGATCACCCACACTCAAAGTCACTTGTATAGACCTTCTTTTTAGCCTGTGTTCAGCCTTTTATATGGCTGAACACGAAGGATCAATGTATCATCACACTGATGTTACTGGTCTGACCCAACCACACAAGGCATTCCAGGCTGCTCAGTAAGGTAAGCTACAAACACAAATTCAGTATTGTGGAAGTCCAGATGAGGGGCTCGGGTGGCCCCATAAAGAACCTGGGAGCTGTAAAGGGGGATTAAAATTGTCCTAGCCATGGAAAAACCTTTGTCACTTTTACTGGTCAGGGATTAATGAATGATGCCTTCCCCCAAAACAAGAGGCAGCTGGAGCATAACTGCCTCATGACTGAAGGGATCTGAGCCAGAGCGGAGGGACTGGTCAGCACCCTTCTTTTCCACACTTGCCACTTCTCCCTTGCACGTGTTCCCTAATTGAGCTGTTCCTTCTCTTCTGATTATAAACTTGGCAGCTTTCCCTCACACTTCATATGTGCCTTGATTGACAGCCTGGCAGACTTTGTTCACCAACCAAGCTTTGCTATCACTAGTCCTCATAAAGGAAAACTAGGGAATGAAGATTGTAAACCAGGTCAGTTAAACTCTTAAGGGGATAAAAACCTCCTCCATGAAGAGAGTAATTCTGTCATGTGCTGCAAATGAATTATTCTTTTATTTTCTTTAAAGATTGAGATAAGAAGAGTGGGTAAAGTTTACTTACAAGTTTGCAGAGTTCTTGATACACAGTTTATATAAGAAGCATGCAGTTTGGGGACTCTGAATATCAAATATCCCAAAACAGAAGCAAAACTTAGGGTTACATTTACATACAAAATTTTGAGGGGGATGAATCTCTAAAAACCTAGTCAATGAAGGCCTAAGAAGTGATTCTTAGAGTTCATTTGCAACTCTGTTTCCATTTTCCCTCATATTGACTGACAGGCCTCAAATGACAATGATCACAGGACTCATAACCCACCCACTGTTCAGAAGAGCTGAGTGTAACAACGCTGGGTTCAGAGGTGATACTGTTATCAAGATACGGGCGTGAAGCTGGCCAAACCACCGCATTAAAATGTACTACACTGGGGTCTCTTATATAATGTAAACACTTTGCTAGCAATGACAATATCCAAGGAGCACTGGAGATCATGACCATAATTGTATAGCACCCAAAACATATTCTGCAAATCCTACTTGCAGTTTGTAATAGGAAAAAGAAGTGAAAATTTTTATCTTTTTTTAGAGGGTATCAAATAAAACAGAATTTAAAACATAATAGGACCCTTAAAGAACAAATGGAAAAGTGGATTACAGAATGAGACCAAATGCAGAATTCCATAAGTGAGCTGAACTGCGTGTTAGTTACTGCAGATATGATGTAGCTTGGATCTTGAATGTCCCAGTATTGTGTTGCTTTGACTTGAGACATTTTCTTCTGAAGGGAGGAAGGAGGGTCAGAAGGCTCAGAAAGGACATTCAGGAAGCCCTATTAGCTATTTGCTTTTTGTGCACGCCTGAGTACCAGAATTCCATCCCCAGAACCTAGGGTGGAAAGAGAGAACCAACTCCCAGAAATTGTCCTTTCACCACTTTGTGCACTGTGTGTGTGTGTGTGTGTGTGTGTGTGTGTGTGTGTGTGTGTGTTCCAGACCCAGGAAGCTAAGGACATTTTACCAAACTCTCAGAAAGTTACAAGATTTATTAGACCCCTCCTTAAAATTACAAAAGCAGTAAACACTTGGTTAGGATGTTAGGACAGAGGAGACTCTTCAGTGGAGATGCTTACAAGTTGTCTACTGAGCTCCAGGGCTGCAGTTGCCATGTGTCATTATGTAGGTGGTTTTTTGAGACAAATATTCTCCTGGAAATGTTTCTTTGGTTTGTTGTCAAATCCTATCTAGGTTGAAAGGGTGGTTGTTCCTGACTTCCTAGGAAAAGTCACACAAGCCCCCATCAAGCCCCATGTAATACATGGCTTAGTCCTAGGGTTCAACTATTGGAAAGTGATGGAACATTTAAAAGGTGGGTCCAGTGAGATCTTTAAATGAAGAATGGGGCCCATCTCTTCCTCTTCCTGCCTTGTGGTTCATGGTCATGGCTGAATGGTTTGAACCCATTGTGAGTTCACTGAGATGTGCTGCCCTGCCATTGGCCCAAATATCTAGTGCCTTACAACTTCCTATAACTACATACAGCTCCAGGATATTCAGTGTCCTCCTTTGGCCTTTTCTGTAACTTCACACATGTGGAACACATAGAGATAAACAGCTATACACATATATTAAAAGTAAAGAAAGAAATTAGATACCATTGACCCAAATAACCCAATTAAACAATGGGGTACAGAACTAAACAGAAAATTCTCAACAGAGGATATCAAATGGCAGAGAAGCACTTAACGAAATGTTCAAAGTTCTTAATCATCAGGGAAATGCAAATCAAAACAACTCTGAGGTTCCATATTACACCCATCAGAATGACTAAGATCAAAAACTCAAGTGATAGCACATGCTGGCCAGGATGTGGAGCAAGGGGAACACTTCTTCATTGCTGGTGGGAGTGCAAACTTGTACAACCACTACAGAAATCAAATTTGCAGTTTCTCAGAAAACTGGGAATAGTTCTCCTTCAAGATCCAGCTATACTACTCCTGGGCATATACTCAAAAGATGCTCCAGCATCTCACAAAGATACTTGCTCAACTATGTTCATAGCAGCTTTTTCATAACAGCCAGAATATAGCCAACCTAGATGTCCCTCAACTGAAGAATGGATGAAGAAAATGTGGTACATCTACACAATGGAATACTATTCAGCTATTAAAAACAAAGACATGATGAATTTTGCAGGCAAATAGATAGAACTTGAGAATATCATTCTGAGTGAGGTAACCTAGTCCTCAAAGGACATGCATGGTATGTATTCACTTTACATGGATATTAGACATAAAATACAGCATACCCTTGCTACATTCCACAGACCCAAAGAAGCTAAACAAGGAAGGCACAAGTGAGGATGCTTGAATCTGACTTACAAGGGGAATAACATAGTCATAAGAGCCAGATAGAGGAAGGGAACTGGAAGAGAGAGGATGGGGAAGGGAGCGGGGGATTCAGGATCAGGTATAGCAAAGAACAGGAGAAATGGCTAAATGGCCATGCAACTGAACAAAAATCTGCACATGATGGAGGGGAGAAGGTGGAGGACATCTCCAGGACATGACAGAGACCTAGGATAAAGGAGGTGACCAAGAATCAATGGGGGTGGTCTTAGCTGTGACGCACAGCATTGCAAATATGGAACCTGAAGAGACGACCTCCTATAGCCAGGCAGAAACCCCAGTGGAGTAATAAAGGTACTAACCCACCCACAAGACTTTCAACCCAAAATTTATCCTCTCTACAAGAAATGCAGGGACGGGGGACAGAGCAGAGACTAAGGAAATGACCAACCAATAACTGGCCTAACTTGAGACCTATCCCATGGGCAAGCACCAATACCTAACACTATTAATGATACTCTGTTTTCCTTGCAGACAGGAGCATGCTGTCTTCTGAGAGGCTCCACCCAGTAGCTGACTCAGACAGATGCAGAGACCCACAGCCAAACAGTGTATGAATCTTGGGGACTCTAATGGAAGCATAGGAGGAATGATTGCAGCCCCAAAGAGGATAGGAACTCCACAGGAAGAACAACAGAGTCAACTCACCTGGACCCTTGGAGCTCTCAGAGACTGAACCACCAACCAAAGAATATACACAGGCTGAGCCTAGGCCTCCCCCATACATAGGTAGC
The DNA here is from genome assembly GCA_028551405.1 of Uromys caudimaculatus. Classification (NCBI taxonomy): domain Eukaryota; kingdom Metazoa; phylum Chordata; class Mammalia; order Rodentia; family Muridae; genus Uromys; species Uromys caudimaculatus. The sequence goes on from CM052708.1 coordinate 97,075,168, forward strand.
AAATATGCAGCTTGGTCTTCATGTGGGCTCTAAACAACTAAAATGGGGGCTATCCCAAAAGTTGTTGCCTGTCCATGGGATATGTTCTTCTAGCTGGGCTGCCTTGATTGGTTTCAGTCTCAAAGAGACTTGAAGTGCCAGGGTGGGAGGATACTCGGGAAGGGGAGGCACCTACTCAGAGGAGAAGGGGAGGAGGGATGGGGAAGGACTGTGGGGGTGAGAAAGGGCAGTGAGTGGGATATAAAGTAAATAAGTAAAAAATTAAATTAGAACAGATTATTTTTTAAGTAAATAAATAAAAATGAAGAGATGATATAGCTCTTCTTTCCTACCCAGAACTACTTTACCAGTTGTTTTACAGATTCCTCAACAATATAAACTGGACCCCCAGTAAATTAGCAGTAGCCAGGAGAAATATGGTGCTGAATTATCTCAAAAACACTGCATTTGCACCAATAAAATGAAAATAATAATTGCATAACTTTCATGGAGACTAAATTAGACTAAAGATGGCGTTAAGAACTAAGCGCTTAGAGCAGATTGGTAATTGTGAAATACACTTCAGCCATTATTACACCTTCCACAACTTAGCCAATCTCTATGTATGTGTGTGTGAAGAAAACAGCTCTGAACACTAGCACAGAGTCAACAGAAAGAAAAAGACTGGGGTGGCATTTCTGCTGGGAGCACTTGGAGTGACTCAAGCAATGAGGTATGTCCTAATTCCGCTGACCTGGCTAGCAGGACTGAGAAGGTTTCCTCACCAGCCTCACATCTACAGATAGCACGGTGGCCTAAACTGCCTCGGCTTTCCTATCCCACAGAGTTGCTCATGATAATACATCAAGAAATCCAGGGATGCTGCCCTTCAACTATCTGCTGCTCAGAAGGAGTGAGTCTCCTGTTAAGGTTTGGTCCGGTTGCTATGTATTATAATGCTAAATTCTATTCCCCCAGATCTAGTTGCTTCAAGATACAAATTCTCATGTATGCCAGCTTTTTTTATGCAAGCCTTGCTCCTTAATTTAAAACTACAGGTTGAATAAAGATGCCTACAACTTGTAGCTGTGCCAAAGAGATGTAGACTAGGCTTCATTTCCTGGGCTTGGGGTCAGAGACAGATTCCATAGGGAAGGGAGGAGGAGGGAGGAAGAAGACACGATGGGGTAGGTGGATCGTGAGCACATAGCCATTGGGGCTGGCCTCTTGGAATAGGAGTGGCCCAGGCGGAACATGGCAAGTTATATCTCCGGCTTATTGACAGGGAAGTAGACAAAATGGCATAGAGAGTTGATATCTGCCAAGCGCTGGTGCTTTAAGGCTTATTACAGGCATAAAAGATTTGTGTCATTTATTTGGGAACTAAAGGCTGTAAGGTGGGGTAGAAACCTCAGTTAATATTTCCCACAACTCTCCCATGCCTTTATTAGACCGCAGGCTCCACACCTTGGCAACTTTAGCTTCCACAGCTGCACCTTTTTAGCAGCCTGCCTGACCCCAGGGAGCCTTTGCTTTACATTATTATTTTAAAAATTAATCTGCAAAGCTGGATAGAGCCTTTGTCATAGTAAACTTCAGGATTATCATAGAACCAGAAAGGACTACACTTGTCTGTGTAGCCCATTGTGAGGACTGGGCTTCTCTCTTTCTGTAGCCATGGTGGCTCCACGAGGATGCGTGTCAGAGTGAGCTTTTGCAGGCCAAAAACATACATGTGGGTTTTCCAAATGGCAGTCACACCATATTCTAGAGCAGCCTACTCTGCACCTGGCTCACTAATGAAGAAACAATGTGAACAGTTGTTCTCTACCTCCTAGTCCACTTCTAGCACAGTGCCAAAGGGAAACCTTGAGAGGGACCCAAACAGACATTAGCAAACGGTCTTCAGAAAATGTACATCACAAATATTCCAGACCTGGTATTTAAATCCACATCCTCTGTCCTGGCAAATAGCACCCCACACACACATTCCAGCACCTGCTATTCTTGGAGCCAAAAAGACAATTACAGTTGGCTGCTTCTCCAGTGAAGGAGCTCCAGGAAGACAAAGAAGGAAAGATACAGTCATTGCAAAGAAACATCACTGGGCTGAAGGCCTCTGCCTGGGATGACCTGTGACACTGGCCTTCGTCCATGTCAATGGGCTTTCTTCAGCATGCCCCACATCGCCCAAGTGAACAGAGGCTGTGGGTGGATGTGAGGTCCAGGGGGATTAGGTGAGGTATGGTGTAGAGACCCAGATCGCTGGAGTGAAATGCACCCCTGTGTTCCCTGGCAACAAGAATTTGTTTCTGCTGCTCTCTACACATGCTTGCAATGTTCAGCACAGAATCCTCATGATAAATTAATGAATGCTAGAAACTATCCGTGCCTAGGAAGCAAGATGATTTTAATATCCTGGGCAGTTGCTCAGGAATGTCACCACTGAGGCTTTCTGTGTGGCTCTTTCTCATTGCCAGCTGCTCTGCATGGTGGAGCATGGTTACAGCAACCCTGGCTAATGCTCACCGATTTCCAGTTATGACAAGCAAAAGGTCACCTCACCTGTCCAGATGCCTCCTGGCATACAGAAACTATGCTTAGTTGAGAACCACTGGTCTAAAGGAACAGAAAAGATGATCCAGGGTCATCTTCAATATCAACGAATTCTGGCAGAAGAATCCCAGACGAAGTGCTAAAACTTAGGCATAATCTCCAGAGAAGAGGAAAAATAGACCCATCAGGGTTCCACTAGTCAAACATTGGCCTAAATAGAAGTGTTATGCAAAGTGAACGATTGTCTAGCATATAATGAACAGCATGTAAGAAGGTTAGAGATGCGAGCGTCAAGCTCCTTCACCTAGAGTGTGACAGGAATGTAACCCTGTCACCAGGACTCCGTTTCCCTCCAGTTGGACTCTGCTCTGCTGCAGAATGGCTCCTCCTAGTGGTTGCAAAGCATTCACCACACCAAGTCTACCCTCCCTCCCATTGGCTGAGCCAACAGGACAGGACAGAACATCTCTCAGAATTCTAAGGAAACTGATTCCCACTGTGGAGTTTCTTTGGACCACCCTGGAGCACATGTCCACTCCCAATGCAGCAGAACTCAGGGGCCACCCAGCATTGAAACACTGAGTGAGTAGGTCTAATGAAATACGGAAACAAAATAGGCCTAGCCTACCCACAAAATTTAGATTATCGTTGGGGTAAAGAAGGGTATCTAAAACCTCAAGATGATATTATTGATTGGGTGGCGAAAGAAACTGGCCATAACAGTACAAACCAGCAGCCTGTGTCTGGATAAAGCAAGCACCCAGGGGGAAGCAAAGCCAGAGCCCAGTGCTGCCTCTAGGACTCCTAGGGGATTCTGCTTAGAGCTATTTTATTTAAATCCTTCTTTCCCAGATCTATGAGTACTTATTAAACATGAGGAGGTTTATGCATTCAAATAGCAGCACTAATCTTCGCCCTGCCTGCCTCTATTTGCATACCTTGGCTTTCCTTCTGCCCTTTCTGAAGATTCCCTCTGGTAAATTTGGACTTAAAACAGCCCTCCCAGCTCAAAAATAAGCACTTCTTATTTTCTGCTGCCCACAGCCAATGACCTATGGGTCATAGACTGAGATGTGCTGACCACCAGAACCAAGCTAGGAACAGGAGAGAGAGACCATACTATCTTACCCTGGTGATGGAGGGGGATTTCAGCCTTATATAGCTAGTGAATAGTCCGTACCCAAGAAAATCTATTCACACCCAGTAACGTGTATAAGCTGAGATGTCCCTGCCCAGGCCATACTGCTGAACCTTCCTATAAATATGTATTTCTCTGTAGACTGTCTTATCCCATCAGGCCCATCTCTGTTTGGAAACTTCTGCCTCTGGTGATTTGGTGTACCAAATGCATAAGTTATATAAAAATGAATTAAGTCTGTCAATGTTCATAAATTTCAGGTTGTTTGAGGCGACCCCAATCAGCAGGGACAGAGAGCAGTCTGCATCTGGGTCACTGACCTCAGGGTTCTGAGGGCTTTGGGGGGTGGGATCTTGGGGCCCCTAATAAAGTGATACCAGTAACATCAAATACACGCATCCCTGAATGACAAAATAGTCATTCATTTCCAAACATAAGGAGGACTGCCAGTGAGTCCCAACACAGAGTGAGGTTGCCTCGCGTGGGAGGCACCTGCCTCTGTGGCTGGCATGTTCTGTTGGTTCTTCATGCACAAGCTTGCTGGCCCTCTTCAGGTATTAAACAGAGCCTCACCTCCACCTATGGTCTGCACACAGCATGCTGAAGGTCTCAGATCTGTGTGCTCACAATCCTAGCTCTGCCTCTTACCAGTCATGACCCAAAGCCAGTTTCATATCTCCTTGTCATTCCTAAAATAGGGGCGCACCAGTCAGCTGTTACTGCCATTTACCAGGGAGGCCTACGTGATACGTGGCTCTGTCAGCAGATGCTGCTGTATTGTTTTCACGTCTGTCTTTATTACTGAAAACCATCCTTGCTTTCTGCATTTGCCACCCTTTCATGTCATCTGCCAATGTAGTCTTTGCCGAAGCTTTGTGAGACAAACGCTCACAGCAGAAGACTGCCTGGCTGCTTTGTGCATTAGGCTGGGAGTGACTGGGGTTCTGTTTAGCCTTGAGGCTCGTCCAGCATGGCTGCCTCAATGTTTGTGTTGGTGCCCCAGCAGAGTACTGCTGTTGCCCAGGGCACTATGGCTTGGCCCTGTGTGCTTGTGCAGCTTCAGCTATGTTAATTGCTTTATGTGACATCAACAGTGTTTTTGTGTGTGTGTGTGTGTGTGTGTGTGTGTGTGTGTGTGTACAGAATAGTGCAACAATATTGCTATTCCATAGCACACAATATTTACACACATCTGTGCTAAGAACACACACACAGACTTTAGAACAGATGTTTTTCTGAGGAAGGGCAGTCTCCTCTTGGAATGAGCTCAATTTAATTCAAACATCCCTCTCTTCTGAAAACATATTGTGGTGAGCTCACCCACTTCTTTTCCTTACTTTATTAGTCCTTAACCCACAAGCTAAGAAAATTCTCCCCAAATAGAGTTAGCTCAGAAACATGGCCTGTAGAAGGGACCTAGACAAAGCCTCCAGTTCTTTGGAGGCTATCTTCATAGTGCCTTTAAGTATATTTAGAACATTTAGCATCTGAAGATCTGGCTTGTTTTTTTGGTTTCCAATGTCATATTTCATGTCTATATTGAATTTTCAGAATAGATTTCTAAAAAATTCATTATTTTAACAGTCAATATTGGGTATTGAGTTTACTACACTAGGAGTTTATGGTAAGTATATAAATGAGCCATAGCTGAGACATAGACTAGAAGAGCTAATATAATAAGTATGTGAGCTGTAAGCTCATAAGTGAATGAGCTATAATAGCTCATAGTATGTGAGCTCTAAGCTCTGCCACATAAAAGCAGTGCCGGAAACTGAGCTTTCTGGGCCCCTTTTCATCTCAGCCATTAACAGTAATGCAAACACAGACGGGGGGTTTGATCTCAGTGCCCTGCTGTAGGCAAGACTTTACAGGCAAAATATCCCACTGGTCCAGCAGCTGGCTCAGGAAACGGGGAGTATGTTCTCAAGGATTCAGCTATCAGATGAACAAAAAGAATCATCACACAGTAGCACAGGGTCGGTTACACACTTCACTCATCCAGAATTCAGTTTCAAGGTTGCCACAGACGTTCTTCATATGTGAAAGGACTTCTGACTTTTGCATTTGTGACACTCTGAGAGAATTCCCTGAGAGTCCGTCACAGAGGCAGAGGGTGCTGCACCCCTCTGCCATCCCTTCCCACTGCTCACCTCACATCATAGCCATCCTTGATAGAGCGGAGATTATTTTTATTTATAGCAATTTTCTGAGAGAATATGCATTTTTGCAATAATGTCCTTACTGAGAGCTAACTGAAAGTGATGGAGGAATTGGAGCAAGAATTATCTTTCACAGAGTACATGTTTAAGACTCTTTAGATGGGTAGCTATATAGGGCATCCAGAGGCTTGCCACACGAAGCCATGGTCCTTAAATTGATGAAGGAAACTTCATTTCCTTTCTGCCATGACTATTTCTATAAGCATGCTAAAGCTCATATGGTGTAAGCATGAACGCCATACTACTTGTCACTGTACTTAGTGGAAGTATGCAGTGACCAATCCGAACTGAGAAGCAGGTTCATCCTGCTGGGCAACCTAAGGTCTATCTTTTTCAGATTCAATGTGGAAAGGAAATAAATGTCATACTTCGGCTTATCTCTAGAATGCTAATTGTCATCCACTGACCCCAGTCACTGGTATGCTGCCAACTAAAGCCTAAAAGGTGATACTTTACTGTGCTCTCCACCATTTGAGCTTTAGTGACTCATTAGATTTGTTTGGGTTTGACGAGAAACAGACCTCCTCAGGACAAGGGTCAGCAGCACAGCTGACTTAGGAGATGCAGGGACACTCAGGAGAGTGGGAGTTAGCCAACAAGTGTGGTTTATGTAGCCAGACAGCCAGGTAAACATAATCCTGTACAAATATTGGATTTCCTACCTCTAAATGTTGTGAATTAACTACCTCCCCCAGAGATATGTAAAGTCCTAACCTTGGCATATTGGCCTGCGAACAATGGACTGGTGCAAAGGAGGAAAGCCCTGTGAGGACGGAGGGGGAGCTCGGTGGACACAAGGATTGGAAGCTCTTCCGTAAACTAGAAAGAGGCTGGTAGAGCATAACCATAGTCTCAGAGCCCAGCATCATTTTAGCCCTCAGAACTTGGAGACTGTACTGTAAATGGATTTTAATTAACTCCATTACTTATTAATATGACCCAGACAGCCCCCAATAATTGAAGCAGAGTCCTATGGGTTTTCTTAAAATCAGCTGTAGCACAATTATTAGGTGAATTACCCTTAATCTATTTTTTTTACACTATACTTAACTCCCCAGCTGCGCTCCCCACATACCTGCTGTTTGAGGGGAGCATTTCACTCAGCCATGTGCTCCTGGTGCATCATGTCTAACGGAGTCCTCCTGTTTTCTTTCTTTCTCTCCTCCCTCTTTCTCCTCTCCTTTCTTCTTTCTCCTCATGGTCTCTACCTGAGACCCCTGGCTAGGTAACCAAAGCCCCATCTACCTTTATTCTCCCCAGTAATCGGCTGCAGGCTCTTTTATTTAACCAATAGCTTTAAATTGGTGAGCAAGGTTTACATAGCATCACTTGGTGTATGAGAGAATCGGCTGTCTGTGGCCACCAGAACTTGGAGTTCAGAGTTTAGCATTTGTATACACTGCACCAGACCAACACCCAACAGAGTCCATTTCTATTATCTGTGAGGTTTTATTCGATGTTTTAAATTGGTTTTGACAAATTCATATGTGTATACAATGTACTTTGTTCACACCCATTGCCAACTTGTCAGGCACACTCCTTTCCCATCCTCGGAAACATGGATGGGAAACACCTTCAAGCCGCCCCTCCTTTTATAATCAGTCGAATCAGTCTAATTAGTACTGTGAGCTGGAATTTTGATCAATCTTGTTATAGTGACTTTGTGTGGGTCTTCTGCAGGCAACCATAGCCACACTGAGCTCATGAACACAAGAGCCAGGGCATACTACTCCTTTCAGAGCACTCCTCCCCATCCTCACAGCACTCCTCCCCATCCTCCAGTGCTCCTCCCCATCCTCACAGCACTCC
>CM052708.1:97082968-97114283 GCA_028551405.1 Uromys caudimaculatus
CACTCCTCCCCATCCTCACAACACTCCTCCCATCCTCACAGCACTCCTCCCCATCCTCACAGCACTCCTCCCCATCCTCACAGCACTCCTCCCCATCCTCACAACACTTCTCCCATTCTCACAGCACTTCTCCCTATCCTCACAGCACTCCTCCCCATCTCAGAGTACTCCTCCACATCCTCACAGCACTCCTCCCCATCTTCCAACACTCCTCCCCAACTTTACAGCACTCCTCCCTATCTTCTCTGTTCCATTCTCACCATGTTCTCTGGGTATTTCATTATGTGAAGTCTCCACATTTGTCATCTCTTACATTCTATAACATCTGTTACAGAAGTTCTGGAAAACTAACACAGGGAAGATACTGCCTGCCTCTCATCCACTGGCCAAGGACTGATCCCAGGGAGGTTTAGCTCCGCCGTACCTTCCTGACTGTCATATGTACTAAGAACAGGTTTTGAGTTTGCAGACAAGTCCTTAGACACTCAGATGGAGGTCCTGACAGTTGAGTCTCACTGAGCACAGCACCATGGTCTAAGACAGGCAGTGGTGCTCTAGCTATGTTTCCTGTTGCTGTGCTAAAACACTAACCAAAAGCAACTCAGGGAATGAAAGGGCTTGCTTAGATTCCAGGTTATAATCCATTGTTGAGGGAAGCCGTTGAACTCCGTGGGAACCTTGATGCAGAAACTGAATCAGAGATCATGGAAAATGCTGCTTTATAGGGTTTCTTCCTCCGGCTAGCTCAACTACCTGCTAAAACAGCCCAGGCCTACCTGCCCATAAAGAGTTCTACCCACAGTGGGCTAGGCCATACCCATCAATTAATCATTAGGAATCACGCCTATAGCCCAGGCTGACAGAGGCAACTCCTCAACTAAGATTCCTTCAAGAGTGTATTGGTTCCTTCCCTTCCTACTTTCTACTTCCTAATTCACTTCCTAGTTGAGTAGTACAACTTTCCAGGGTGAGATTCTTGATGACTCATAGAAGGTCCCATTCTACCTTCCCAAATATATCATCATCCCCCCCTTTTCCCATTTAGTTTGCTTTATATGTTAATTTTTTCTATTCCTTTGTAGTTCCTTTTTTTTTCTTTTTTGAAGTTACGTTCAACTTCCATATGTGTGTCCACGCTCTTACCCCTAAAACTCAAAGAGACTATATTTCCTCTCTTTGAGTGTTGCTGGAAACTCTGAGTCATGGCAGTGTGCAGATGCAGACCTTGTGTTATGTCTTATTATCTAAGGTTCATCTTTTTCTAAGGAAGGCTAGAAATGACCTGCTGAGAGAACCCTAAAATTCTGCTTCCCCTTTACTCATTCAGCTCTTCTGATATTTGATGTCTGACCAACCTACAGTACGTCATTTGTAAATACAGCTTCCAAAATTTCCCTTCTTTCTCATATGAGACTCCCTCCCCTAATTTCCAGCCCCTGTGTCTGGGATCAAACTTATGACCTGCAAAAATGGGTTTCAGCTCAAATTCAAAATGGGCTGGAATAAGTCCCCAAAGCCTGCAGATTGCCACCAGCCAAGCCAAAATTTTGATCCATTCAAGGCCTTAAAGGCAAAGAAGGCAGCCAGGCTCACCTGAATTTCCACACTGAAGAATGTAAGATGATAAAAATGAGTGTTGTTTTAAATGCCAAGTCTATATTGAGTGTCACCCAGTAAAAGAAAATTAATAGTAACTGATCAATGGGATAAGATAGAAGTGTTGCTGTGGTATCTATGGATTTAACCCAAATAGAGATGCCATCCTGAAGAAAGAAAGGGAAGAGAAAGAGGATGAAGAGAAAGATGAGAGAAGGAGGAGGAAGAGGAGGAAGAGGAGGAAGAGGAGGAAGAGGAGGAGGAGGAGGAAGAGGAGGAGGAGGAGGTAAGGACTTTGGTATGTTACACTGACTGTTTGCTTCCTGGATGGAGCAAGGGAGAACTCTAGATTCTGAAGGGAACAGAGAGAAACTTTTCCCAGGCTGCTTTGTGGTAGGACTCATGCTCATACTCAGTACCCTGCAATTATAGGAAAGCGTCTGGTTCAACAGTGTTGAGACTGTCCATGGTCCTGGATACTCCACTGTCAGTCGACTTCTAGCTAGAAGCAGCCATGTGGGCTTCCTGTCTGCATCATGTGGGGATCTTTCTGGTTATCCAGTCAATCTATAGAATCTGAGAAATAGATATATTTTATTTAAAAAATTATACAATATATTTTGATCATGTTTTCCTTTTGCCTGACTCCTCACAGATCCTCTTTGCCTTCCCACCCACCCAACTTTCTTGTCTTTCCCCCTTTCTATTTCATAAAAAAGAAAAACAAACAAAAAAGAAAGCCCCATAAAATTGACAGTCAAACTAAACAAGCAAAAGACTAATAAGACAAAAATGCCAAAAATAAAACAAAAGCCCTACAAATAAAACATAGAATTTGACTTGCATTAGCCAATTACTCATAGACATGGGGCCTATTCTGGAGTGTGGTTAATACAGCCAAAGACACTCCAAACTCAGAGAACATTTTGTAAGCAGGTGACAGGTAGCTATTTTAAGGACAGTGTTTAGTGCACCATAGACAACGGAGTAAGGCTTCATTGATCTCTTTGGCACACTGTGCTACATGCACTCTGCTCCCTTAGCAACCTGACAAGTGGATGCTGTCTGCTTATTCCCAACTTGCAAATTAGGAAAGAGCCTCAGAGAATCTGGGCAGTCAAGGTCTGTTTACCACCAATGTTTATAATATTTATATTTCTTCCTCTATATGGTGAAACTAAATAAACTCAAACCTCTACTTTTCACAGTCATTTCCATGTTTGTGTCCTGACAAGGAATTCTTCAACAGCCACTAATGCAGGCTGACCATGTTGGATGGGGACTTTACCACTGTGAGATTTAGACAGGCGAGCCCCCAAATGCTGACCTTGCCAGGAAAGCAGTTGGGAGAAGATGCCCTATGGAGAAGTAAGCATCCACCTACCACTAGCCATATGTCAAGCAGTAACAAGTCAGCTTTTTTTTCCAAGAGGTAAGCATTCTCAGAATTGTCACCTGTGAGCATATGGCCATTGGGAAAGAAGAAAAGACCTCACTGTTGTGTCAAAAGTTAAATACCACTTGCTAAAAATATATGCAGTTCTCGTCAGCTTCCAGTTTCTAGAAGAAGGCAGAGGGGGGTTGTTTTATCTTTCCTATGCAGTTTTGTCATACGCCACAAAGGGAACCACTGTGCTCAGAAAAGTACATGACCCAGCAGCAGGGGGATCTGAGAGGACGAGCAGTGGCCCAGATTATAGTCAATGTGTAACACCATGAGGGCAGCACACAAAATGGTATCTATATGACCAGAAAACACAGTAAAAGGTCTTTGACTTCACTAAGCCTCAGGGAGAGCAATTGAAACTCTCCTGACACATCAGTGGACCTCACCGAGCAAATCTGAAATGAGAAAGAGCACCAACTGTGCATAAGGAGAACGCTGACCCCGCCACACCACACAGATGGAAGAAGCATGAGTCAACAGTCTCCGAGGGCTTTGACCAAGCCAACTGGCTTTACTATGTGCCCTGAAGGTCCCATCTTCAGTCTGCCCAACAGAGATGGCTTCCCATGTTCATCAAATCACACATGAAGAAGAGTCCTGTACTGGCTGGTTTTGTGTCAACTTGATACAAGCTGGAGTTATCAGAGAGAAAGGAGTTTCAGTTGAGAAAATGCCTCCCTGAGATCCAGCTGTAAGGCATTTTCTCAATTGGTGATCAAGGTGGGAGGGCCCCTTATGGGTGGTACCATCTGTAGGCTGGTAGTCTTGGGCTCTATAAGAAAGCCAACTGAGCAAGCCAGGGGAAGCAAGCCAGTAAGAAACATCCCTCCATGGCCTCTGCATCAGCTCCTGTTTCCTGACCTGCTTGAGTTCCAGTCCTGACTTCCATTAGTGATGAACAGGAATGTGGATGTGTAAGCTGAATAAACCCTTTCCTCCCCAGCTTACTTCTTGGTCATGCTGTTTGTGCAGGAATAGAAACCCTGACTATGACAAGTCCAAACGTATGTAAGCCACACAGTGACATGTGAGAGTAAATATTCCATACATATCCCCTAAACCATGGCTCCCAGGGCCAGCCATGCTGTGACACATTAGGCAATGTATTGTACAGAAAGCCCCAGAAAACAGCCAAGATCATTAGGCAGGGGATCTGAAACTGATTTTACTGCTTTGCTGAGTAGACATGCCACCTAAGCATAGGTCTTCATGTCTCACACGAAGCTCATACCATTTCCTGACATATTTCATGTAGATGAGAAGTTAACAAAGTCCCCCATCTTGCTGTTCAGGATCAAACTTGGGGCAACAGGAATACTAGGCAAGCACTTTGCTGCTAAGACACACACTCAGCTTTCACTGTGTTTTCCAAGGAACAACATTTTTAAAAAAGACAACCTGAGCTTTAAAGATGGAGGTGGCTTGCATCCATGACTGCTGAAGCAGATGGCACCCTACTGATCTGAGCAGAAATGGAGGAGTTTGCAGGGAGAAAGCACAGAAAAAGCAGACATAAAGAGTGGACAACTGACTGGCCATTCATTTCTCAGTCACTGTCTTTATGGGCAAAGTGGAGGGAGTATTTGCCATGGTGTCTCAGGCTGATGGGGCCACTGCTGGTCAGCTGTTGTAATCCTTCTATTTGTGCAAGCATTGGTCTTTATCTTCATTCTGACTTCTCAGAGGCAGATGCTAGAAGAAGGCAGGTACAGTTTTGACATAGTGACACTGAAGGCTGCCATATTGGATTGTTCGGCTAGGGCTCAGGATGATGCAGCAGAGATCCATGGCATTTGTTCAACCAGTTACTCAAGTGAGGCAGTTAGAATAGTGTCAGGCATGAATAAAGTCAGTGTTTCACAGTGGAGTTGCCTACCAATCCTTCCCTCCCTTCATATTCACACACTTCTGGACTCAGGTATGTTCCAGTGAGCCTCAGTCAAGGTGAATTCTGTGTGAGACTCTCACGTCGATGGAAAAAATGCATTCCAGGAGCTGGCAAAAATCAAATGCACTGGCTTACAAATGCTGGCAACTCTATAAGGATTGATGCCAAGCAGTACTTCATAGCAGGAATTATTCAGAAGGCCTCATCATGTTGTAAAAGTCCTAGGTCCACAAACCTCAGCGGTTGGTCTACACCGAGACTGGGTGCTGTAGTTGGCAACTCCTAGGCTACAGCCTACACTCCATGTCATTGTACTATCTAAGGCAGATAACATTGTGTCATAGTGACAACATTTGTGAAGAAAAGACACAGGAAAAAAGATGGAGTGCGAGATAGAGAATAGTAGCCCTGTGCAGAGACACTGCCGTGGCTGGAGCCTGCAGAACTCTAGTTCTGGCTGTGCCCAAGTGAACAGGAAAGCTTCAGACTAGAATGTACTCTGCTACACACTCAGAAGAAGCTTCACCTACGATATGCTAACTTTGAAAGTAGCATCTTTCTTTCTTAACTAATAAATTAATTTTATTTCACTGCAACCATTTTACTTTATAAACTTCTTTAGTTTTGGACTTTACTAACATAGTTTAATGCAGAGATGTATCTTATAGCTATACAAAACTCTTATCTCCCCTGTGTATTCTATAAGATTTTTCTATTTTTAATTCGTTTGCTTTTAAACAATTTTTTAAACTAAGACCCATTAACCACAGTTACCTAGTACAAAGATGCCAATATTACTGTTCTCTGATTCAATTTCTCAACCCCTAGAAGATCTCCAGGGGGTTACAAGAGGCATGGAGCTGCCACCTGCTGTGACAACAAAATCTTCTAGATCCTTCTTGAGGAACCTGCCTGAGGCTGTCCTCCGGGAAGCATAGTCTTTCAGATGTATGTCTCTGGAGGCACCTTGGGCTTGTTTCTTTGCTCACCCTGGCTTTGCTGGTGATAGATCTGTACCTGACCCCTGCTCTATTACCAGGTCTCTCAGTACTGGGTTCCCATTCCTGGTGTTCAAGGGAAGCTCCCTGAAGCCAGCGCATGCCCTACTTAACCTTCACTGGGAGTTGCCCCTTCTCCTCTATTTACCTTTCCCTTGCTTCTTTTCAGTCATGTCCTTCCACTCAGGCTGCACCAGTCCTTAATTAGTGATGCTGGGGTGTGTCTCTGAGTGCCTCAGAGCCATCCCCACCCTGTACCCAGATCTGAAGGGCAAAGGCATCTCCATCACAATCACAACCTCTTTAATTTTTGCAACCTCCTCATCAATTCCCTTAAGCCATGGATGAGACTCTCCAGTGTCTTTGGATGGCACGGATGAACTCCTTGATAACATCATGCCAAAGCCAAACAATGTTCATGTTGGAGTCACAGAGCATGTAGCCCTTCCATTGTTCGTTCAGTATCCGCTGTACAGCTGTAGCTTAGACCAAGACCATGTCAGCAGTAAGCCACAAACACTGCTGTTACCTCAGAATTAATGGAGTAATGCTTGAAAGCAAGGATCATCCCTCTGATAGAGGTATAAACACCAAAAGGGGAGAATGTACAAGAGTATAACTGGCAGTAAACAAAGCCTTCAAAATGGCATCATTCTGGAGCTGGGTCCCATTTCCCTAACCTGGCAGTTCATATATCTCAGAAAGCCCTGGTACCTTATTGTTCCTATGGTGCACTGGCAGTGTGTGGTAACTGGCATGTGGGAAGATTTTTGTCATGCCAGGTCCCTAAGGGTTCCAATCTGTCACTGACTGAAACACTGTTACTCAGCACGTGACTGAATGTATTTCTGAACACCTCTCTTTCTAATTTGTTTAAATTAAATTTGGAATGCTGATAATGTGCTTAGTTAAGCAAGCCCTTTTCTGAATTCAATATAGTAGATAAATTATTAACTCTATGTACATCTGAACATTTGTGTATTTGAGATTTTTATTTATTTTGAGTGTGGCTAATCTAGTGAAAGGTTAAAAAGTTACTTTATAAGGAACTCAACAATTGTGGAAAAGGAAGAGTCATAAATGTTTTGATCAGATCTCCAGAGTCATGGCTGAAGTTTCTGAAACAAAAGGAACAAAAAATATGTCAGAAATGTATTTAACTGAAGTTTCATATGATATGCAGCCCAAAGCATTTGCTTCATTGTGTGTCTGGTGAAGGAAGTACGTAGCCATGGCGAACAACTAGATGATAAAGAATATAAGCTAACGAGAATGACTTGGAGCCCTCAGCCGGGTTGGTTGTTCACAGTCCTTGTCTCTCTGTACATCCCTTTCCCTGCAAATGGAATCCCTTATCACAAGGATCTCAAAGAGGAAAAAGGGGTGAGTTCAGACGCTGACCTTTCTAGATTTTCTTCATTCAGGAAGAAAAACATTAGTTTTTTGTGAGTGAAGAGCTAGGAGCTAACACAAGGACCAAGTATGTGCTAGATGAATGTTCTACCTCTGAGCTATATTCTAAAATCAATATCCACTATTTTTTAATTTAAGGGAGAAAGGAGATGGAGAGATAACCAGAGAAGCTCCTTGCCTGCCTGCCCGTCCGCCTGCCCACCCGCCCACCTGCTTGTTTTAGTTAATCTTTGTGCTTTCCTTAAGCTCAAAAAGAACTAACCATGTCAAGAGATCACATGTAAGGACATCTTATTCTTGGCCTTAATACTGAAGTTTCCTAGTGGGTAACAAAGTGTGCTGTATTTAAAACTCATCACACCAATAAAACCTCTGATAGCGCTTTCTAACCAGTGACATAACAGATTTTAGAGATTCCATTTGAACCTTCAAAGTAGTTTTAATATTTTTCTTTCTTGGAACTCCTGGCATTGGAATTTGGATGTCTGGGCCATAGCTACATGTTCAGGACTCCATGAATTAGGCAAAGCCTGGGGATGAGAATTCACTGAGAGTGTGTTTCCTGGAAAGTTTGAAGCTGATGACTGCTCAAGTACTGGGTTCTGTTGAGAACTTGACAACTCCAGGCAGAGGACTACAGCTGTGGGTAGAAAATTAGTGTCAGCTAAAGAGTAAACAAAACAATATGAAAGATGGGGAAATTACGAAAACTCTAGGGGAAGCATGGGGCCTATAAAAATAAATGCTGCCATATTACAGAATTTGGTTCAGCTGAAAATATTTACATGGCCATGATCGTGAAAACAGGACATGATGTGACAGAGTATGACAACTATACTGTGTGAAAGAACAGAAAAATAGAAAGAAATACACGTGCTTTGGGTCTTGGTGAAGAAAAGTGGCCAATGAAAACAAGCTGTCTTCGAATTCTGTTTACTATGGAGTGAAGACTCAGCTAAAATCTAAAAGAGTTAATAGCTGCTAAGATTATTCCTGCACTCAGGAGTTGTGGGAAGTGTATCTCTGTGCGTTCAAGGCCAGCCTGGTCTACAGAGAGAGTCCAGGACAGCCAGGGCTCATTACACAGAGAAACCCTGTCTTGAAAAACAAAAACCAAACAAACAACAAAAAGAAGAAGAAGGAGGAAGAGGAGGAGGAGGAGGAGGAGGAGGAGGAGGAATGGCAATGGAAGGACCGGAAGGGATACCATTTTCATTATTAGACTTGAAATATAATTGACCTTGCTGAGTCTTGATACTGAAAGGGTGGAATGGCTGATGCATTTGCATAAATTCAATGTGTTGACATTTTATGGATAACCATTTGGGTCTTCTGAATAGCTTGTATTCCACCTCTAAAAACATGCTCACGAAACTCACTCCCCAGCAAGGTGAAGCATGCCTAACTTAAGACACTACAAGAAGGATACAGTCTTTTAAAGCTATCCTTTTTGTTCAAGAACAAACATGTGTTTAATTTCTGAGAATATAACTGACAATACCATAGTCTGATGGATTGGCTGCATCCCTTCTGCTTTCCTAGAGCAGCACCAGGAGTTCTATGAAAGGAGCTCACTTCCCCGGATACCTTGAGGTTCTGGGTGTTCTACTGTACCTGCACTTTTTGGTCCTGCTAATGAAGTGTCTCTGGATAGGAAATACAGAACTAGTTCTTTGAAGATGACAAGCTGGTAGGATAATCTCATTACACTTCTTTCTACTTTCCTGGTAGGTGTGGGGAGGGGTAGGAAAGAAAGTCCATGAGAACTGGTTTTTTCTTCCCATTTCATTCTATCTGTGCTCGCTCGATTGAAAGAGATAAATCTTCTTTCGACAAAAAGTAGACACAGGGGTGATAACCAAAATGAAAAGGGAGCAGCCATGCCCATTAGGCTACCATAACTGGAACAAAGAAATCCAAGCCAGAACACTTGTCCATTGCTAGTGGTTCTGCAAACTTACATAGCCACTATGGGAATCAATGTAGTAGTTCCTCAGGGGAATCAATCTACCCCAAGATCCAGCCTTTTCACTCTTGGGCATATACCCAAAAGATGCCTCACTCTACCACAAAGATATTTGTTTAGCCATATTCATTGATGTTCTTTTAATATATTTAATAGTCATAAAATGGAAGTGAACTAGATGTCCCTCAACAGAATAAAAAGAAAATTGCTACATTTACACAATGAAGTATTACTTAGCAATTAAAAAAATGAGATCATGAAATTTGCAGGTAGATAAATGGAACTAGAAAAAATCATCATGAGTGAGTTGTCAAATACCCAGAAAGACAAATATGATATACATTCACTTATATGTGGGTATCAGCTGTTAAGTCCATGACAACTAAGCTACAATCCATAGAACCATTTACCTCATTAAGAAAGGCAAATGGGATAGCTAGATATGGAAAAAAGGGGGGATGGATAAGTCAGATCAAGTAAAGGAGAAAGGAGAGAGGTCAAGGGAGAGAACATAGGGAGAGACAGCTAAAATCAAGGGCCATTGAGGGTAATATGAAAAACAAATACAATAGATGCTTCCTAAAATGTGCACAAATACAAAGACAATCTAAAGGAAATACCTAAATAATGATGGAGAAAAATTCCCTAACTGGCCATGTCTTATCATCAAATTAAACTTACAGTATCAGGCTTGAGTTACATGTAATTGATTTGTTTGCCAAAGGGATCGGTCTCATGTGACTCTCCAAACAACCCAGGTTGTAACCAAGTCTATAGGTTGTTCTGCACAAGCTGATTGCTAAAAAAAATACTTGCTCAACTTGTTGAACAAGGAGAAATCAAGCTGGTGTCTACATAGAGCATTCACCCCTGTGTTCTAGAGTCTGTGCTGCAGAAAGGCACTCTGCATGCTACCAAAAGAAGAAACATAAACACCAACCCAGCCACAAACCGTTTGATCTACAATAGCATCATGCCTGCAAGATATGTTAGGCTAATGGTGGCACAAAGTTTAGAAGAGTAACCAAACACTACCTAATTTGACTTACGGGCCACTCTTCAAGATGGAATCCATACCCAACACTGCTTGGGTGACCAAGAATCAAAAAATAGATAGCCTGGGAACCTAGGGTAAAACCAAATACTACCTTTCTTTTAAAAATGACAATAAAATTACTCCTAATGACATTATGCTATTATCATAAATCCATTGTCAGAGAGGCTTCCTCCTGTAACAGATGGGAACAAATACAGAGCCCTGCAGCAAGACATTATGTAGAGACCTTAGAACACTCAGCTTCAAATGTGATATCTCTATAAAATCCCTCCCCTTAGAGCTCAGGAAATCCCAGGGAAAAGGAGTCAGAAAGAGTGTAAGAGCCAGAGAGGAAAGAGGACACCAAGAAAAGACCTTCTACATCAATCCAACCAATGTACATGTGAACTCACAGAGACTGAGGCAGCATGCACAGGGCCTATGGGGGTCTACACCAGGTCCTGGGAAGGTAGGACTTCCAATTTAGTGGTTGTATGGGACTCCTGAGTGTCTTGATTCTTGTGCCTTCTCTAACTCTTTTCTTTCTGTTAGTTCTTCTTGTCCAACTCCAAGTATGTGTTACTTTGTTGATCTTATTATATTATATCTTAGTTCATTTTATTTATTATTATTCCTTAGAAACCTGCTCATTTTCTAATGAGAAATGGAGAGGGAGTGATGCAGACAGAAAAGAGGCAGGGAGGAGATAGGAAGAGCAGAGGGTGAGGAAGCTGTAATCAAGATACATTATGTGAGAAAAAAATAAACAACTATTTTCAATAAAAGGAAAAAAGAAAAAGAAATCAAAACCAGAAAACTGTTCATACTTCCTAGATCCCAGAACAAGAAATTAAAAGCAAAGAAATTGGAGAAGAAAATTAATTACATGGGAAGAAATATCAGAAGGAAATTGCCCATTAGACAAAGGTTGCTGTACTCAGCTCCCTAAGACCTCTGCTACCTCTCAGCTGCAACTTGACTCAGGATTTGTTTAGCCAAAAACAGACATGAAAACTTCAGCTTTACAAAGTCATTTTGCAGATCACCAACCCTGTGTTTCCTTACCTCACAAGAAAGATTCAATTTTTGATGTCATGACAAACATCCTGAAGGCCCTGTTTGAAAAGCTCTTGGATGGCCTGCACTGACCCTTCGCTGCCCTTGGTGAAAATTCACTACACACCTTCTGCTTATACTTACATTTCTCACTGTTAAAGACCTCTCTCTCTGAAACCTAGAGCTGAGATAACCAAAGCTGGTACAAACAAGAATAAAATTAATAGTCGTTCCTTAGGAAAACAGTTATGCAGAAAATTTAGTATTTCATAAAACCTATTGCTGAAGTAAACATTTAGATCATTAATGAGTGTTGTTAGGAAGTATAAGACAGGATCTGAGAAAATATTATTAAAGAAGAAAAACATAGGGAAATTCTTGAAGCTAGCAAACTGTAATTAAATCACTGGGTTTTGATGTTCAGCTTCAGAAATAAAGAACTAGTGAATAAGAAGAGATTTTGATCATGCAGTTAATGACAAGCCTTGGTACCTTCCTGAAGGCAAAGGGAAGCAGTTTTAGGAAGCCTGATGTTCCTTTATTCTTTACAGAAGTATAATAAAGATAGAAATCGTATTGAAACAAGGGTTCAAGGCAGACACAGAGGAACATATTTTGGCTCAGCGAACTGCCTGTCTTCCTGAACAGACTTGTCAGGCCAGAACTTTTCTGATATTATAGAAAAACAAAGAACAGACTGCCTTTGACGTATTTTAAGAATCAAGAAGAAGAATGGTGGTCTTATGTCAATTATAAAAGAAATACAGAGGGAGGAAAGGAAGGACTAAATAAGGGTCAGAGAGTTCGAACTTTAGTACAAAGTCAACTTTGATGTAACAGGTAGTAGGAAATAACTTTTGATCTATTAATTCTGTGCCAAACTGAAACAGAATCAAATTCAAATCGTCACCCTGTCTAGCATTTCTGAAACCACAGGCTTTACAGCACCAATCTTAAGGAAAAAGAACCTGGGTTAAAAGAAAATTGATTTTATCTTAATGTAAATTTTTAGTTTTCATAAAATTGCTGTTTGCCTGCTTTGTTCCTGTTTTCAATATTCTTATGTAATCAAGGAAGACTCTAGAAGAAAATGTATTTTGAAAAGCTGTGTAATCAATGAATAAAGTTTCTGAGGAAATGATTTTATGTGTAAATAAAGTCTGTGAAAGACAGAGGTGGTCAGAGCAGGTCAGGCCATACAGAGATGTGCTTCCTTTCTGTCCCTTCTCTCCTGAAAGTAAACTGGATGGTGTCCTGTGTCTGATTCTTCCTTGCACCCACCTGCTCCAAGCTGTGCTGAGATGGAGCTAATCCCCAGTGCTCTGATGACCAATCAATCATACTACTCAAAAAAATTGGCCCTTCTTTTTGGGAAACAGTATTGTCATAGTTAGGATTCTTGTGCTACCGGGGGAAGAAATCTAACAGAAATTAAAATGAAAGTGCTCACACGCAAAGAAATGAGAATCCAGAATAAACGCTGTAAACCATGCCTGAACCCTGGCAGCTCTGGTCGTTTTGACAGACATCCATAAATCCCCTTTGTTGGTGGAGCTGGTTGAATCTCTTTTTTATCCTCTAATGAAAAGTCTCTGGTAGTGCACCTGAATAAATTGGGTGCATGAAGAAGTCAAAAGCTGATGGAATTTGGGGCAGCAGGATGGAGGACTCAGTGTCTGAAAATAATCTCCTTTGAGCAGAGTCCAGAAGAAAATGCAGAAAACATCCAGTGCTGGAAATGAGGGCATAATTGCTTAATCATGGTTTGGGCACAGCATGCAAGAAGGGCGATGCTTCATCCCAGTAGGGTTGTGGAGAAGAAAATTATTCATTGTCCAAGTTAGTAAAAGCTGAAATCCTTCGTCTATGTGTTATTGTTCACTGTGATGACTCCATAACATTTTGTTAATTTGTTTATACTTGAAAAGAAACACATTTTTCTACCAACCTAGAGAAGATGAGCTAGGATGGTAAGAAAATGAAGAGCTGTACTTTAATGAAAGAAATGAAAAATATGTTCATTCATAAACCGTTCTGGTGGGGTTAGTGTGGTGTGTGTGTGTGTGTGTGTGTGTGCGCGCGCGCGCGCGCGCGCCTGCGTGCAAGCACACACGTGCATGTGTGTACATGTATGTGGGATGCAGTTTTATGTTCCTGTGTAGGTCAGAGGACTCTATGGGGGCGTCCCCTTGCACCACATGGGTCAGTTCATTAGGCTTGGTAGCAAGCACCTTAGTCTGCTTAGCCATCTAGCCTGCCCCTTCAGTTATTTTAAGTACTAAAGCCTGGACTTCTGGATAAAGTGACATAGTTTAGGCAGCTGCTGCACACTATCAACCAGAAGCCCCCAACACATTCCCACCTCAGTTTCTCTTGAGGTCTCTGGAGAAAACCAAAATCAATGTAATTTTTGTTGGATCAGAACTAGGACTGAACCTGTGTCTGAGCCTTCGCCCTTCGTCTCTTTCCTTAATTTGCAATTTAATACTGAATTCTCCATTTTCTCATATGCAGATTCCTGAGTCAATGCCTGTATAAAAAAGGTGGAGGCTTCCTCCCATCCTGAGTCATTCTTGTGACCTCTGAGTTAGAAGCCACGTGGAGGATCAGGTTCCTTGTGTCCTGGTTAGCTTTTCTCATTTTGACACATTATGGAGTCTCTGAGAAGAGGGAACCTCAGTTAAGAAAATGCCCTCCCTCAACTGGCCTGTGGGCCAGCCTAATCTACTGAAATGGCCCTACCCTAAGGTAGGTGGTCCTGAGTTGTATAAAAGGCAGGCTGAACGAACCAGGAGGAACAAGCCAATGCATGGAGTTCCTCCATGACTTCTGCTTTGGTCCTAACTCAGGGTTCCTGCCCCGACTTCCTTCAGTGATGAACTGAGATGTGGAACTAGAAGCTATAAAGTTCAACTGTAAACCTTTTCCTCCCCAAGCTGCTTTTGGTCACACTGTTCTACATAGCAACAGAAATCCTAAGACACAAGACTATCCTTGGCTGCAAAAGAAATTAAAGACAAGCCTGAACAACATGAGATCCCCCCTCAAAACAAGCAAACAAGTAACTTTTCTAGGGTTACCATAACAAAACAGCACAGACTGAATGGCTTACACTATGCAAATAAATTTTGCCACAATCCTATGTTCTGGAAGTCTAAGATCAAGGTGTTGACAGGACTAATATCTTCTGAGGCTTCTCTGCTTTTCTTGCATGCAGCAAATATTAGTGAGCCAATTTGTCCTTTCTTTTTAGTGTTCCCAAATTTCTTCTTACAAGTATGCTGTTCAGATTAGACTAGGCTCACTTCAAGAACTCACTTAAGTCAGCCATTTCCATAAAGCCTTCTCCAAACAGAGATACAATGAGTCAGACTGGGAATCAGGGCTTCAACCTGTTAGTTGGGAGACATGACTCAGCTCCTAAAACCAATTGTTGCCTAAGAGCCATCAGTGGTGGTCTGGGAAAATCATAAGAGCACCAGAAACAGCTCAAAGAATCAGGACAACCCAAAACACAAATCAAAGCACACTGAGAAAGATTGCTTACTAATTCTAGGCAAAATGCAATGCTGGAGCTAACACAATACCTAATCTCAAATTATTCCACAGAGCCACATGAAAATGATTGTGTGTTGCACTGGCAAAAAAATCAGACATGGAGACCAACAAAGGAAAATAGAAGACTAGAAGTCAACTCCCACAGCTACTGGCTACAGTCACCTGAGTTTCAACAAAGATGCCAGCATTATTCACTGGAGGAAAAACAGCATCTTTAGCAAATGTTACTTGGGAAACTGAAGTCACATGTAGAAAAATGAAACTAGACTCTGTCTCTCACACTGCACAAAAATCACCTCAAAATCAATCAAGACTTTGATATAAGCCCTAAAATGCCGAAGTTGCTACAGAAAGACATAAGGAAAGTGGACCAAGATATAGTCAGAGTCACGGGCTTCTGAGAAGGATTAACTTAGCATAAGAAATAACCAAAAAAAAAAAAATCAATTTTATTTATTGTATGAAATAAAAAAGCTTCTGCATAGAAAAAGGCTATAACAAGAGAGGGGAGAGGAGACCTAAGAATAAGAAAATGTTTGCTGACAATATTTGTGACAGATTAATATCTTAGAGTTTATAAAAGTAAGACTTCAAAAATTAGATACAAAATATCCTATCACCTAATCTATACATGGGTAACTGAATTGAACTCACAGTTCTCAAACAATAACTGTAATAGCTATTTAATAGTATTTAAAAGTTCAATATCCTTAGCAAGGCTTTAAGTCCCCGACTCTCAGTCAGTGGCACTTACGTTGAGAGAGACACCAAGACACAGGTCAATGCAAAAGCAAGAGGTTTATTTTCTAGCGCATCAGGGTTGACCCTCAATTAGTCCATCAAGGCGAGTGACTAGAAGGTGACCCTAAATGACTATTACAGGCAGTTTTTATACTTTTTAGGGGCACAAGTTACATCAGCAAAGTTGCAACTCAAATTACAACTCAAACTTATTGGCCTTTAAATCTATTGACTAGCAAGCATAGGCAGATCATGATACACAGTTGAACTCTGGGACTTTCCAGAGGGTCAGGTGACTATCAGTCAGTACATTCTGCAGTTTTTCTGAGAATTATTTCCTCAAGAATGTTCCTGTTCCTTCCGAGAACTGTGGGTAGAGAATGGAACTTGGCCTAGCCTTGACCTGAGGCAGGTGGGTGGAAGGCTGACAAAACCCCTAGGGTCCTTTAGGAAATGCAAATCACTATTATGCTGTGAGTCCATCTCTGAGCAATCATAAGAAAGGAAGCAGTAAATGCTGGCAAGGATGTGAAGACACAGGAGACCTTACACTGCTGATAGAAGTGTAAACCAGTACAGCAATATGAAAATCAGTGTAGAAATGCTTCAGGAAACTAAAGCTAGAGGAACCATCTGACCCAGTTATCTATATCATTCCCACCTAGATAACTTAGAGGGATCTAAGCCAACATATCAAGAGATATTCACACATCCATGCTGATTGCTCAACTTTTTACAATATCCAGGATATGGAATCAGCTTAACTGTCCAGCAACACATGGTTGAGCAATCATGTGTGTGTGTGTGTGTGTGTGTGTGTGTGTGTGTGTGTGTGTGTGTGTCTATGTGTGTGTAAATATTTGTGTATATAATTTTATAATATATTGTATGTTGAAATAACATTTTGTTCAGACACAAAGAAGAATAAAATTAATGTTATTTGCAAGAAAATGGATGGAACTGTAGATCATCCTGTTAAGTAAAATAAGCCAGACCCAATGGGACAAATGCCTCATGCTTTTGCTGTTATATATAGAACCCATATTTATTTATAAATGTATATATTTGTATGTGTGTATATACATATAAACATACATAGCATGGAAACAGAAGGGTCACTATGGAGGAGAGAGGGGATTTAAGGGATGAGAGTACCAGGAGGGGAGAAGAAAGAAAAATATTGACTGTCTCTGTTGTATGTGGAGTCTAAATTTAAATGTATGATATGAAAAGAGAAGAGGGCTGTTTAGAAGAAGAGACCAATGAGGAGAGGAGGACTTGAGGGACGTGGAAGAAAAGTGATGGGGGAAATACACAAGACTCAATGCGACTAGAACAAACAAAAGTGTTATAATGAAGCCCATCACTCTATATTAAACTTTTTTTAAAACACCATAAAAAAAAATCTATAAAATTCTGGGAAAGATCCACTGCACAGCACAGGAGCAAGGAATGGTAGGAAACTGTAGGATGCATTAGCACTGTGGCTGTAGTAATTCAGTTGTTTGTTTGCTTGTTTGTTTGTTTTTCTCAGTGATAAATGGTAGTGTACCAGATGAAATAGGTATTGTACAATTACGGACAACTTTGAGAGTCATTCACCTCTTCCATCTCAGATTCAAGCCAACTGGACATACTTTGTGCTGCCAGATGTAAAGTGTGGAGACTGCATCTCCCATTTGCCTGCTCATGCTGGGTAAGCTTTGCTGACTGGAGGCCCAATTGAGAGTCTGGATGGCATAAAAAGAAGGTAAGGGCCTTGTTTTCTTTGCCTCCTGGACTGTTAGAATCTTACAGTGAATAGGAGACCTTTGTGTCTCCAGCTTCCAGATGTGGGTGTAAGTTTCAGAGATAGACATCGATGCCCACACGCATTTCACTGGAGTTTCCCCATAAAGCAACAGAGACATAGGACCAAACTCCCACCATCCTGGCTCTATATTCTCTTATTCCCTACTGTAGTGCTCCATAATCATTACCATATGCAGGGCTGCTCAGCATCCATTTTTTCTACTGATGACCTTGCAACACTCTTACTGGCTTATAAGCAACAGTCTCGTTTTGTGAAAGCCTAACATAGTTTATGTTTTGCAGATGGATGGACCCTCTAACTAATGCAGTGCCTTAAAGTAAGTTAAATACAGCATTTTAATGAGGGTTAAGGACCTTTAAGTGATATGTGTACATTCGATAAAGGATTTCTACTCCTTCAGGTAGATATTTTACCTCAATTATCCACATATTTAGTTTTGAGCTAGAGAATAGTTATCTGGGTATTTTTTAAAAGTCTTTATAATTCCAAAATAACACAATTATGTCTATATTATCAATATTATCTGTTTATAGTCTTCTAATTCTCTCATTCCTGAAAGCATTATCTGTAAAGAAATTACAAGCAAAGGAGCGCGCTCACATACCTCCTACCTGTAAAATGTTCCTGAACTGTAGAGTTTTCTGTTGAGAGAAGTCTTGATAGTAGTAAAGGTAATATTTAAAATACCTGGATTAAAATATTCTTATCCAAATGAATTATCTTTAGCAAACTCATTGCCAATAAGGAAGAAAAAGTTCCTGAACTTTATTTTTCAAACAAGTGAGTTCTGGAATTTGTTCTCCAGAAATCTCAGTGTTTCATCTCTAAAAACATCTTCCCCAGACCTTAGGTCAGCCAGTTCACACTCTGAAGTCCTTAGGTCTCTGTGTCACCTCAAATCAGCCAGTTCACACTTTCGCTTCTCTGGGACTCTATGACCTTAGGTTAGGTAAGAAAGCTTACCCCTCCTCATATCTGAATTTCTGTGGCCATAGGCCACCCAACTCACACTCTGACTTCTTTAGACCTTTGTGACTATCAGTCACTAACTCACTCCTCTGGTGTCCATAAACCTGTGACTTTAAGTCAACTGACATAACTCTCATAATCTCCAGGGTTTAAATTTTCCTGTCTATTAATAGTATATTTAGGTTTAGATTCCTCCATATTCTTTAATCATAGTCATATAATTTTCAATTGACTTTTAGATTTCTTTTTTATTTTTAAACATACTCCAGCTTGTTCATTATTATGTTTGTCAGCCTCTTCAAGTCTTCCAAGTTTGGAAATGCTGGCTTGGAAATCTTCTTGCATTCTTAACTCAGCTCTATCCTCCCATGGAAAGCCCCTGCTTTATGTCAGAGAAATAGCTGCTTTAGCCAGGATTGTCGT
Organism: Uromys caudimaculatus; assembly: GCA_028551405.1. Taxonomy (NCBI): domain Eukaryota; kingdom Metazoa; phylum Chordata; class Mammalia; order Rodentia; family Muridae; genus Uromys; species Uromys caudimaculatus. Next base: position 97,101,873 of record CM052708.1, read on the forward strand.
TAAATGTGCATATCAGGCACCAATATAGAACAGAACCAAATGAGCATTCACATCTGTTTCCTTCAAAATTAGCTTGCTGGTCCCTCTCACAAAGTATATGGACATCAAATGACCACAAGATGTCACTCACAAGAGTCAATAGGGTATGCAAAGACAAAGTTTAATGTTCTTCCCTTTTCTTACATCGGCATACAAAGCGTTAGCTTCCATTATGGCATTTCCAAGTATGATCTGTTTTACTTTGTCCTCTTCACTCTTTCCCCCCCCTCCAGCATTTCTTTGCCCCCTGTATGTCTCCCCAGTCCTCTTCCTGTTTTCATGTCACGTGTGCCCTATAGCTACGCCTCCTTTTCTCAAAGCATCCTTTGCTTTTCCCATGGTCTCCTTTTAAGTTTCATAGCCAGTACCCACATTCACATGCACTTTTATATTTTTTGGTTGTGAGCCTCACTTCTAATGGCCGAACCATCTCTCCAACCCTACATGCATTTTTATACAAACAAGTATACATTAAATGGAAGGGTCTGTGTATAAGAGAGAACATGTGATGTTTGACTTTCTGGGTGAGTCACTCCACTCACTTTGACGTTTTCCAGATCCATCTATTTTCCTACAAATTTCACTTCTCTTTATGGATGTGTGAAATTCTATTGTATATGTGAACCACATTTTCACCACCCATTCATGTGTTGAAGGTCATCTAGACTGTTCCATTTCTTAACGTTTGTGAATTCAGTAGCAATAAAAATGGATATGTAAGTATCCTGTGAAAAGATATGGAGTTCTTTGGATATATGCCCAGGAGTGGTATAGCTGGTTTATACAGAATATCTATTTTTAATTTTTGGAGGAACCTCCACACTGGTTGCTACAAGGGTAGACTAGTTTACACTCTCATTAGCAGGGAATAAGAGTTCCTGAGTCCTTGCATCTTTTCCACGATTTGTGGTTAAGAGACACTTCTTGATGATCGCCATTCTGACTGGGATGAGATGTAGCCTCAACATAGCTTTTAGTTTGAGGTTTTCTGGTTACTAGAGATGCTGACTTTTGAAAATACTTTTTGTATGTTTGTGCTTCTTCTTTGGACAGATAACTGCCTATTCATTTCATTAGAACATTTTTAACTGGTACTTGTTTTATCTTGGTGTTTAATTTTCACATTTCTTTATAAATTCTAGAACTCAGAACTCCAGAACATAAGCAAAAAGGTTTCCCCACTCTGTAGATAATCTCTGTTTATTCTCATGATCATTTTCTTCTCTAAACAGAAATGTTCCATTTCACAGTCTTACTTGCTAATTCTTGGAATTTGTTGGGTTGTTTCTTTATTTTGGAGTCCTATTTAGAAAGTTCTTGCCCATCTCTGTATCTTCAAATGCATTCTGTATGTTTTCTTCTAGAAGTTTCAATGTTTCAGGTTTTAAATAAAAGGTCTTTGATTCATTTCCAATTTATTTGTGTACACTGTGTATACTGGCTAGTTTTGTGTGTCAACTTGACGCAGGCTGGAGTTATCACAGAGAAAAGAGTTTCAGTTGAGAAAATGCCTCCATGAGATCTAGCTGTAAGGCATTTTCTCAATTAGTGATCAAGGGGGGAAGGCCCCTTGTGAGTGGTACCATCTGTGGACTGGTAGCCTTGGGCTCTATGAGAAAGCAGGCTGAGCAAGCCAGGAGAAACAAGCAAGCAAGCCAGCAAGCAGCATTCCTCCATGGCCTCTGCATCAGCTCCTGCTCCTTGACCTGCTTGAGTTCCAGTCCTGACTTTCTTTGGTGATAAACAGCAGCATGGAAGTGTAATAAACCCTTTCCTCCCCAACTTACATCTTGGTCATGATGTTTGTACAGGAATAGAAACCGTGACTAAGACACTGTGAAATGCACAGATCTAATTTCATTCTTCTGCAGATGGGTATCCAGTTTTGCCAGCACCAAATGTTGAATAGGCTGTCTGTGTTTTTTACATGATAAGCAAAAATTGAGTGTGCATAACCCATGTGACCCCAGCCTTTCTGTGCATGTGTCTGTCCTTTATGCATTCCCTTGCTTTCCCTAGTCAGGTCAGGCCTAGTCCTGTAGTCTCTGCTATTGTATCAGGACCTACATATGATTTTATGCTTATGTATGCTTCGTGAGATTGTAAGCTTTAATATTTTTTTTTTGTACAATGCTTCTGTTTGTTTTTCTGGTGGCCTCTTATGACTAGTTTTGGTTTGAAATCCACGTTATCAGATATAAAAATGTCTCTGTCTGTTTCTTTGAAGCTTCTATTTACTTGATAGGTTCATTTGACATTCAGCCTTTGGCATTCAGTTTTTACTTGATTTTTCTAATTAAGTATGTTTCTTCATAGGAAACACCAGACAATCAGTTCTTGTACCTCCCTGCCCAGGAACAGTTTGGATTTTAGATTCCTTGCTACATTCTTCATTCTTCCACATTGGTTGTGCAGATGGCCCCAGTTGTACAGCTGACTGCTGCTCTGAGAACTACACCTTTCTGTCTGAACACTTACAAGACACAGGTAGGTTCATGTCCTCGGTGGTCCTCATTCAAATCTCATGGTCATCATTAAAACTGCACACAGTTGCAAGTACCCAAGGCTGTGTCCTACTGTTTGCATTGCAATGGCAGACCGGCACAGTATTCTTCTTGAGACTACCCACACTGCTTTAATTAATAATAATGATAGCCTAATAATAGCCTTGGAAGTTAATGTACTCAAGTCTGAAAGGATATACTCAAGAAAATAAAAGTCACTCTAGAAGTGCTAAGCAGGCTCTTCCCCCAGGGAGCAGCAGAGCACACTGACCTGAAAGGATTTCTGCCTGCTCTGAGGTGCTTTTGGAAGCCACCAGCCATGCTTATGTGGACCCTTAGAACAGTGGTCAAAGCTAACAAGTTGCAGAAGTTCACCTGCTGTATTCCAAATCCCAGTATGTTAGCCTTCTCTACAGGACGTTGCCAGCGAAACATCCAAACAGAGTTAGGCCAACCCCCTGGCCTGAATCATAGTTGAGGTGATGTGCACCATGGTGTATGTCACTAGGGAGTCGATGAGGGTCCCTGTCACATGTGGTTCTTGATTTTTAAATCAGTCAGTTACTCTATGCCTTTTATTGGTGAGTTGAAGTCATTTACACTTAACGTTATTACTGAAAGAGACTTGTTATCTCCTAAAATTTTTCTAAATTATTCTCCTAAGCTATATTATGGTCCGTTCTTTTAGGGAGTTTGCTGTATTATACAGGATTGAACTGATCCATTTACAGTTCTTTGTTCTTTATATCATCCTTCTCATGGAGGAGGCTGCCTATCTGCTTCCACTGTGTGTATTTTTCCTTTAAGAATTTTCTGCAGTGCTGGCTGGTATGTTATAATTTACCTTAATTTGTGTTTGTCTTGAAATAGCAGTCAATTCTGAAAGACAACTTCACTTGCCATGACAATACTGTCAAGTTGATTTAGGATAATATGTAAACAAATCTTTAATTTTGTCTGTGAAAGAATATATCATTTGAATGGAGAAGATCCAACTAAATGTAGGTGGTACCATTCTATGATGGGATCTGAGACTTAATAAAAAAAGGGAAAAACATCTTTCATCAATCTGCTTGCTGTCTAAGGATGCAGAGCAGCCAGTGTTCCTGAGCTCCTGTCATTGTGAGGCCCTCTGTGACGGGATGCGCCTTGGAGCTGGGAGCCAAAATGAAGCTTTCCTTTGTTAAGATATAGGTGCCTCCACAACAGAGAAGGAACTAATGCACTATTTGTGTAGTTCTTCATGCGAGTGACCTGGTTTTAGGGCTTAAGGTATATCTTTTTATGCTGGTCTTGCTTTAAGCATACTGATAAAGTTCTGAAGTTATTCTGATAGTCCTACATCTGTGTGTATGTTGGGATGGTTTTGTTTGTTTGTTTGCTTGTTTGTTTGTTACAGCATTCAGTGTTGTTTCTTTACTTTCTGTCTCTGACAATCTTGATACAGATAATGGAAAGTATATTCTCTTTGCTAGTTTATTTGCTGTTTCAAATACCTCTTGTCTTTGAATGCCAAAATCTTTCTCAGGTTTGGAATATTTTTTGTTAAATTTTTATTAAATATTTGTCTATTGTTCTTTAATTTCATCCCTGTTTAGTCTTCTGCCCTGTAAATTCTGGGGTTACATCCTAGGCTTTTGTGAGATATCGGTAATATTCATTATTATTTTTCCATGTGTTTGCCAAGTATATTGCTGTCTTAACTCGGTCTTCAATCACTGCAAAACAATCCCTTCTTTTGCATGGTCCTGTCTACTAGTGGTGCTTTCCAGCAAGGTTGATTCATTGTTTCTATTTTTATTTCTATGTTTCTGTTTGGTTCTTTTTCAGTGTTTCAATTTCTTTACCTAATTTTTCATTCATATTTATGATTTTGTTCAGTTTAATGCTTTGTTCATTCTTGAGACTGTCTGGCCCAACATCTCCTTAGTTCTATTTTTTATGTGAGGTTTCTGTATGGTTGTTAATTCTTTTTAAACATTGGATTCTGGATTATTTCTCAAACATTTCCACTATCTCAGTGCTTTCGCTTCCCAGTGTTAGAGGTGTTAGAAGGTCAGGAGTGAGTTGTGCTGGGCTGGTGTTTCAAAGTCTTTGTGTTCCTGTGTACAACTGTCTTTCAGTTTTAACTCTTCTCCCTTTTCTAACTCTATTTATTCTCTCTCTCTCTCTCTCTCTCTCTCTCTCTCTCTCTCTCTCTCTCTCTCTCACACACACACACACACACACACACACAGAGAGAGAGAGAGAGAGAGAGAGAGAGAATTTTTTCACTAGAATTTACATTTGCTTCTACTGTTAGGGAAGGGACACAGCAGTGCTGTACCCTACTAACTTATCACCAGTCCTGGTTTTGCCCAGCTGTGGGAGACTGCAGCAGAGAGTGAATGATCCATACAGGAACGCCATGGGTGAGGTGGTAGTTGAGGGGTCAAACGGGCTTCCTCAGGATAATCCCCAGAGCAAACTCAGAACAAAGATGACATCAGACTTTTATAGGTGTTTAGGAAGTGCTGGGAAGTTTTACACCACAAGATTTAGTTCAACCTAAAATATTTGACAAAGAGCATGAAAAAGTACTGATTTGGGCCATAAATTAGACGTTGCTGTTAGGCTGTACAGATAGCTTTTTAATTCTTGTCCCAGGATGAGAGCTGCAAGAGGCATGGCCTGATATCCTCAAACTGGGGGATCTGGTTTCTTAAGAGTGACTGTGACCCTCTCGGCCCCTTGGGATTATCCACTGGTCTCAATCTACAAGGGCAAATAGAGCAAAGATGACAGGTAGGGAATTCAGAAGCCTCCTGAACACTTATGGTAATGACTACACATGGGGACCAGCTGCAGAGCGACAGATAAGTTTTACTTGGGGTAATTTAAGGGCTATATGGTTTTGGGGATGTGGGGGCAGGAGTATCCAGGATGGGCAAAAGTCATTGGCTGAAGGCCTAAGGTACCAAGGTACCTCATTAGCATGGGGAAGCATTACAGGAATCTCAGGGACTAGCCGGATGGGTTCTTATGAGGAGAAAGAAAGTTGAACCTGTAATCTTAACCAAGGCTATGTGACATTCCACAGGTAGAGATGGGGGTGTGTGTGTGTTGAACTCCCCAGACAAAGGAGAAGCTCTGCTGGTAAAGGAAGTCTGACATTTTGTTCTGAGCCCAGAAGGCTGTCCAGACAATGGTAGACTTCGACCTTAGTTAGCTGGGCAACAAGTTACCACTGTCTGAAAGACTTCTAGTACTTGCACCATTCCAGTATACTCTCTATGCTTAATCTTTGCTAGTTGGGCTCTTCTGAAAGTCCTGGAGCCTCAGCTTCATGAGGTTGATTCTTGAATCCAATAATGGTCTGCAGGTTAGGATGGTACAGTTGATATGATCTTAGACAGGATCAAGGTGTCAAGATGATTAGTGCCTTGGGATGGCTATGGCACAGTAAATAGAGAGGTAGTGTTGCCAGGATTGTTGGTGGTCAAAGGTCACTGGGGATGTAGTTTCTATAGGCAGTTCACTGGGGACACATTTGAAGCTAGTCTGCTAGTATGGCTTCTGTGTCCCAAAAGGGATGTCAGGCTATTACCCTACAGGACGTGGAATTCCATCACAAAGCAAGAGTGATTATCGATCTATCAATCATGTAGATAATAGTGAGCCTGGCTGAGCGAGAGAGCTACCCTGATACTGCTGTTTGAGTATCTATAACCCTGTACTCCCTCAAATGTGATTTCTACTCCACTGTCTTTACTGCAGGCTAATCTTCACTTTTCAGCCATATGGAATTTCCAGTTTCTTCCCTTTTTGCCTCCAACTGCATTTTCCTATCAAATTGCTAAGGCCCATGAGTGTTCTCATTGTGATAAGGAGTGTAATCTTAGCTCCAGAGGCTCTGGAGCACCTTATGAAACTGGGGTGGCCTGGTATATCTGATAATAATGGCCTTAGATTTCATCATTTATATAGTCACAGTATTAAAAAGAACCTCAATTAATTAATCCCAATGGACCCTTAATATCAAGTCTTTCCTTACCATGCCTCTGGCTAACAATTGCTTAAGCCATGCTTAAACAAATTAGATTAATAGTAGTGTTCATTATTCAGCCATGTAGACAACTGTGCCCCAGTCATTTCCACTGTCTGAGACCTAGAGTGGGTGTCCTTCTCTTATTCCATAGGTGGCACAGATAACACAGTCCTTAAATGCTATCTACAGCTTCCAGAAGCTCTGCTCTACTCTCTGGAGTTAACTGTCTGGATTTGCTTGCTTTTTTTTTTTTTTTCATAAGATGAAAATCATTACACCCCTTGTTTATCTGCACAGGCCCAGGAAATGAGACTGAGCAGCCATCTAGTTAATCCAGGTCGATGGGAAATTGTGGTCATTGAGGTGAAAGGAAATCCAGGGATTCTAAACCATCTAGGCTGGCATTTATTTTGGCTAAATTAAAATAGCTGCTCACTCTTCAGATACACAGTGTCACCTGCATAGGCCTCACTCATTGCAAGGGACATTTAGATTCCTTCAGATGGTTTTTCCTCTTTTTCAACGTGATGTTTAGAAAAGATTTGTATCACCCATTATCCAACTAATTATCAGTTTCTAACAGACCTGTTGATGTTCTTAATTAAATATAGCTAACAAATCATTTTAAAACTGTGCAGTCATTTGTCTCCATCCAGCTAATTACCCATTTCATACTTTACTCTATGTATCCCCACACCTTAAATGAACTGTGCGTGCAACACTTCTGATTTCCCTGCTAGTGTCTTGGGCCCAAGTTGCCCAAAAATGTTCTTTTGGCACGCTGTTATTCACTGAGAACAGGAAAGCTCACCAGCATCTCTCTGGGGACAATAAAAATGGAACCATACAAGCCAGACAACTGTGGAACCCTCACAGAAGAGAAACACGACTTTCAGAGATATCTTAAATTATCTTGTGGAAGTGAAATTTTTTGCAATGAATATTGCATGTTGAGATTTTTGTATCTCTCAACATGGTGCTGTGAAACTGAATACTTTTAACAGTTAAAATAAATTGTCTCTCTCTTATCAGATATTTTTATATGTCCAAAAGCCTTTTTTAAGCTAGCAATTTTTTCTCATGTTACATTTCTTTTAAAAATTTTTTGCTTTGATTTCACACATAAAATCTAACGTAGCCCCTTCTTACTGGCCTATGGTGGTACCATCAAAAGCCCACACTGTGCCTGACCCACCTGGAGGATCTTACACGTCAGTGATGCGGACGCTGGAGAAAACTTGGCTAGCATTGAAATCTCAGCAAAGTCACTTTATCTTTCTGTTTCTCAGAGTTTTTCCTCTCAAAAATGGCTTGTAAGCTGACAGACACAAGATATATCATTTCAATCTTAGGTCCTGGTCCACTTCAGATAGGCTCCCCTGCTGGAGTTCTCTGGGAAGAGGCCTGCCCTGATCCTGACCTTAATCCTGCCTGGGGTTTCTATACTGCCTTGTACCCTTGTCTCCAGAGCAAGAGTAGCTGCTGCTTCCCAGAGCTGCCACTTTGATGCCTCCTCCCAGTTCCACCACGCAGCTAAATCATGTCTTCCTGTAAACCTCTGATAGATTGACTGATGGTTGCTTGATTTTGTATAAGGGTATGAATGCACAGAAGCCAGCTCTTAACCCTAGATGATGTTCTGTGACCAAAGAGCCCTAGCAATCTGCATGTCTCAGCCTTCCTGCCACTGAAAATAAAACAGGCATCAGCAAGCATGGCTTTTATACATGGTGCCAGGGGTAGAATTCATATTCTCCTGCTTGCAAAGCAAGGACGTGAGTAGCTGAGCTGTCTTCCCAGTCAGTCCTGTCTGTTTAAACATGCAAATGGAAGTTTGCCTTGTCTGACTCAATCTGACTGCAATTGACTTATGGTATGACCAAGAGATTTAAGCAGTCAGAGTTTTAAAAATTCCAGGGAGAGCACTTTCAACTGAACAAGTATAAGTGACACCAATTTTTTTTTACATATTTGTTCCTTTAAGTAAGTCTAATTTAATGTCTAATTCTGTGGCTTTTACACCTCCAAAGGTATTGGTGAGCTCACTTTCATCTTCAAATTCTACAATCTTCATTATTTTACCTAAGGGACTCAGAACTTCAGTGTCTGACACTTAGAGAGGTAATTCACATATACCAACTCCAGATTGACTCGTGAGATCCCCAGCTTGGCATGCTGCCTAACATGGAGGTTGTAGTGGCTCCCCAAGCCCGGGATAACTGCCCGTCACAAGCTGGATAAGGCCATGGATAGTCTTTGCCCACAGTTCTAGAAGTTTAGAGTATAACACACCTGTGTTGGCAGAGCCCTGGCTCCCTCTGAAGGCTCCAAGGATGATGAATCTACTCAGGCCTCTCGGGGCTTCCTGTTACTGTCAGCTCCCTTCAGCAGTCATTACCTCAAAGCTTCATCACTGGGCCTCTGTTCCCCTGGCCTTCCTCACCATGTACATCCAATTGCCTCTCTAATTAGGAGAATACTGATACTGGAATAGGGATTACCTAATCTTAACTGAAGTGACCATAATGTCACATTCACAGGGGTTAGGACTCAATATACTTGCTTGGGTGTGCAACTCACCATACATGGATTTTCTTTAGATGAGTATCTTCCCTGTGTGGTATTAAGTTATCCTAAGGTGACTGAATCAGATAGCTAAACCCATTTCAGAAACACAAGAACATAAGGAAAGTTTCAAAAGACAGCCAAAGTAACACAGTTATGCAAAGTCAGAACTGAAAGTAGGTGTTCTGGATCCCAGCCTGATGTCTCTTAAATTTTATTACTTGAATTTAATGAAAACAACTAAGTTGAGGAGTTTCTAAATATTTAGGGGCATAACTTGTTCTTGAGGATAAAGTTACTGAATATTCCGTCTCATACAAGTCTACATTGTAGTGACAATTAGGCAGCCAAGCAAGAGTAGGGAAGGTAATTACAGCCTGTAGAAGCTAGCTGTTGCTGTATACCAACTACAAGTTTAGTGCATGAACCTGATACGAACTGAATGTTCACTGTGGTTGGACTTGCTTGCTTTTCTGGATTTGGAATCTGTAGTATGTCCTAAGCTGGAGTCAACTGACTCAGCTCACTGTTATTCTCCAAGTCGTTCCTACTCCACTGGAGGCTGGCTAACTAGCCTGGGCTGTGTTCAAGGCGATGGTAGAGGTTCCAGAGAGAAGACAGTCTGGATATTATGGGAAAGTCTCCTACAGCTCCGTCTGCTTGCATTTGTTACTAGTATCCCATATCCTAAAGCAACTTGCACAGCTGACTTTAGGTCAAGAACAGGCAGGGCATGTCACATTGCTCACCTTGGGAGCCAACTGAAAATTAGCATGACAAAGGCATATATGGAGGAAGGATGAGGAGCATGGATCTCCTTGCAATATTTCATACCTTGATGAATAATTTCCTTCCTCCAGCAAGATGTAAGTCTCTGTGTGTGATTGTGTGTGTGTGTGTGTGTGTGTGTGTGTGTGTGTGTGAGAGAGAGAGAGAGAGAGAGAGAGAGAGAGAGAGAGAGAGAGAGAGAGAGAGATCATGTGCCCGTGTGTCTGTCTATTGCTGGACAACATAACTGGGGGCCTTGTATATGTTGAGCCAGTGTCCTATCAGTATGAACAGCATACTGAGCCTTCCAGCCAGGTTTGAGTTTCCAAAATTCTAGAGGTGGCAGCAGAAGGACCATAGAGCCACTGAAAACTGATACTGACCCCTCCCCTTTTCACCAATATGAGCTCTTGGCAGTCCCCCAAGAAATTTTGAAACTTGTAATTCTGCCACAGGCTTTCACATAGGCTTAAGTCTGCTCAGAATGACAGGGTCATCATTCTAGAAATGCAGCAGTACTTGTGGAATGGGGAAATATATAAAATTTACTACAGCAGATGGAATTATTTACATTGAACCATATTTTTCATTCTTTTCACAAGTTCCAATATTTTTCATGTGGTAGCAGAAGTATTAATTTTTCACTGTGATTCAATGTCTTCAATAGTTTATATTTTTAAAGGACTATTTTGGAATCCCCAGTAAGGATGTTCTTTTTATTTAAGGTCCTAGTAAAGATGTTCTTTCTATTTAAATAAGAAAATATTAACTGTTTTCCAAATAGTATATTCATATTTTTCTCAATAATATCTAAAGATTTCACTTCTATGAATGTAGAGTCATATTACATTTCCCACATTTGGGTTATATAATGGGTTCTCAATACATTTTTGTTGAAAAGTAAGTTACTAGGTATATCCATTAGTTCTGAATCAATATAGCCCACACTGTGAAAGCAGGCAGCCCTCTCCCACACTGACCCTGAACTTGGCCATGTGGGTGGGACAGTGCTTCATGTCATTGAAGATTAAAGATCCAGACTCTCAATGGCATACTCAAAGTGAGCTTAAATAAGAAATTTAAAAAGTAAGAAATTGAGGAAAAGTGAAAGATATCTCAAGAAAGGTGTTTTCAAGAGAATTAAAATAAACTTATCTCTATGGGGTTTCCATATGAGTATGGCAGAGATTTGAAAAAGGTTAAGAAAACTAACTGCTCAGATGTTAATTAGCTCTTGGGGCTAATATGGAGCATGCTAGTAGAAAGCTCACATGCTCTTTATTCATGTCTCCCTGACACAAACATGGAGGTGATAATTTGGTTTGAAGCTCCATTGGGGGGGGTTAAAAAGATTTATTTGTTTGTTTGTTTGTTTATATGGTATACCCATTACAGATGATTGTCAGCAACCATGTGGTTGCTAGGAATTGAACTAGGGACTTCTGGAGGAGCAGTTGGTGCTCTTAACCACTGAGCCAGCTCTCTAGCCCAGTTTTTATGTGACTGACTTTTATTTTCTTAGCTACTGACCTTGACTGGGGTTGCTGCTTTGGTCTTTCAGATATCTTATGTACTCTTGTAAAATATGTTCTCTTTGTTATAACATGTACATGATCAGCTTTACAATGACAAAGTGAACTCTCTCACAGTCATCAGTACTTCTTGGTTACTTCTTTTTTTTTTTTTTTTTTTGCTGTTTGTTCATTCTTTTTTTTTTATTTTTTATTTTTTTTATTTTGATACTTTATTTACATTTCCAATTTTTCCCCTTTTCGGGGTCTCCTCTTTGGAAAGCCCCTATCCCCTCCCCATCCCTGCCTCTATGAGGGAATTCCATCCATCCCCATATTCCCACCTTGACATTCCCCTTTACCGGGCCCTCTAACGTCCCCAGGTCCAAGGGACTCTCCTCTCTCCCTGATGGCCATCAAGGTCATCTTCTGCCACATATGTGGTCCAAACCATGAGTCCATAGATGTGTATGTATTCTTTGGTTGGTGGTCCAAACTCCAGGATGACTGGGGGGGGGGGGGAGTCAGGCCCATTGATGCTCTTGCTCCCTCCATGGGACTGCAAATTCCCTCAGCTCCTTCAGACCTTTCTCCAACTCCTCCATCTGGGACCTCACTCTCAGTCCAGCGGTTACTGTTAAGAGAAACTTGGACATTCTGAACTTTTGGGCTAAAACCTGCTTATCAGTGAGTATATATCATGTTCCTTCTTTTGTGACTGAGTTACCTCATTCAGGATGATATTTTCAAGTTCCATCCATTTGCCTGCAAATTTCATTAAGTCATTGTATTTAATAGCTGAGTAGTACTCCATTGTGTAGATGTACCACATTTTCTGTATCCATTCCTCTGATGAGGGACATCTGGGTTGTTTCCAGCTTCTGGCTATTATAAATATGGTGGCTATGAACATAGTGGAGCATGTGTCTTTATTACATGTTAGAGCATCTTCTGGGTATATTCCCAGGAGAGGTATAGCTGGGTCCTCAGGTAGTAT
>CM052708.1:97120786-97131504 GCA_028551405.1 Uromys caudimaculatus
GGTCACAAAACCTCAACAGATACAAGAAGATTGAAATAATCCCATGCCTCCTATCAGATCACTACAAATTAAGGCTAGTCTTCAATGGCAACAATAACAACAGAAAGCCCGCATACACATGGAAGCTGAACAATGCTCTACTCAGTGATAGCTTGGTCAAGGAAGAAATAAAGAAAGAAATTAAAGACTTCCTTGAATTTAATGACAATGAAAGTACAACATACCCAAACTTATGGGAAACAATGAAAGCAGTGTTAAGAGGAAAACTCATAGCTTTGAGTGCCTCCAAAAAGAAACTGGAGAGAGGATACACTAGCAGCCTAACAGCACACCTGAAAGCTCTAAAAATAAAAGACTCTAATGCTCCCAAGAGGAGTAGAAGGCAGGAAACAATCAAACTCAGTGCTGAAATCAACCAAGTAGAAACAAAAAGAACTATACAAAGAATCAACAAAACCAGGAGTTGGTTCTTTGAGAAAATCAACAAGATAGACAAACCCTTAGCCAGACTAACCAGAGGGCACAGAGACAGGATCCAAATGAACAAAATAAGAAATGAAAAGGGAGACATAACAACAGATGTCTGTTTCTGAGGAAATTCTGAGGAACTTCAAGAAATCATCAGATCCTACTACAAAAGCCTATACTCAACAAAACTGGAAAATCTGGATAAAATGGACAATTTTCTAGATAGATATCAAATACCAAAGTTAAGTCAGGATCAGATAAACCATCTAAACAATCCTATAATGCCGAAAGAAATAGATGCAGTCATTAAAAGTCTCCCAACCAAAAGAAATGCCCAGGTCCAGATGGATTCACTACAGAATTGTATCATACCTTCAAGGAAGATCTAATACCAATACTCTCCAATATATTCCACAAAATAGAAACAGAAGGAACATTACCCAATTCTTTCTATGAGGCCACAATTACACTGATACCAAAACCTCACAAAGACCCAACTAACAATGAAAACTTCAGGCCAATTTCCCTTATGAATATCAATGCAAAAATACTCAATAAAATTCTCGCAAACTGAATCCAAGAACACACAAAAAATGATCATTTATCATGATCAAGTAGGCTTCATCCCAGGGTTGCAGGGATGGTTCAATACCTGGAAATCCATCAATGTAATCCACTACATAAGCAAACTCAAAGGAAAAAACCACATGGTCATTTCATTATATGCTGAAAAAGCATTTGCCAAAATTCAACATACCTTCATGATAAAAGTCTTGGAAAGATCAGGAATTCAAGGTCCATACCTAAACATAGTAAAAGCCACATACACCAAACCAGTGGCCAACATCAAATGAAATGGAGAGAAACTTGAAGCAATCCCACTAAAATCAGGGACTAAACAAGGCTCCCCCTCTCTCCCTATCTATTCAATATAGTAATTGAAGTTCTAGCTACAGCAATTAGACAACAAAAGGAGGTCAAAGGGATACCAATTGGAAAGGAAGAAATCAAAATATCACTATTTGCAGACGATATGATCGTATACTTAAGTGACCCAAAAAACTCCACCAGAGAATTCCTAAAGCTGATAAACAACTTCAGCAAATTGGCTGGATATAAAATTAACTCAAACAAATCAGTACCCTTCCTATACTCAAAGGATAAACAGGCTGAGAAAGAAATTGGGGAAATGATACCCTTCACAATAGTCACAAACAATATAAAGTATCTTGGTGTGACTCTAACCAAGCAAGTGAAAGATCTGTATGACAAGAACTTCAAGTCTCTGAAGAAAGAAATCAAAGAAGTCCTCAGAAGGTGGAAAGATCTCCCATGCTCATGGATTGGGAGGATTAATATAGTAAAAATGACAATCCTGCCAAAAGCAATCTACAGATTGAATCAAAATTCCAACTCAATTCTTCATAGACTTAGAAAGAGCAATTCTCAAATTCATTCGTATGACAAAATACCCAGGATAGCAAAACCTATTCTCAACAACAAAAGAACTTCTGGGGGAATCAGCATCCCTGACCTCAAGCTGTACTACAGAGCAGTAGTTATAAAAACTGCATGGTATTGGTAAAGTGACAGGCAAGCAGATCAATGGAATAGAATTGAAGACCCAGAAATGAACCCACACACCTATGGTCACTTGATCTTTGGCAAAGGAACTAAAACCACTCAGTGGAAATAAGTCAGCATTTTCAACAATTGGTGGTGGTTCAACTGGTGGTTCACATGTAGAAGAATGCAAATTGATCCATTCCTATCTCCCTGTACAAAGCTCAAGTCCAAGTGGATCAAGGACCTCCACATAAAACCAGATACACTGAATCTAATAGAAGAGGAAGTGGGGAGAAAGTCTTGAAAACCTGGGTACAGGGGGAAAGTTCCTGAACAGAACACCAATGGCTTATGCTCTAAGATCAAGAATTGACAAATGGGACCTCATGAAACTGCAAAGCTTCTGTAAGGCACTGTATTAACACTGTCAATAGGACAAAACGGCAACCAACAGATTGGGAAAAGATCTTAACCAATCCTATGTCCAATAGAGTGCTAATACCCAATATATACAAAGAACTCAAGAAGTTAGACTGCAGAAAACCAAAGAACCCTATCAAAAAATGGGAAACAGAGCTGAACAGAGAATTCTCAACTGAGGAAATTCACAGGACTGAGAAGCACCTAAAGAAATGTTCAACATCCTTAGTCATCAGGGAAATGCAAATTAAAACAAGTTTGAGATTCCACCTCACACTAGTCAGAATGGCTAAGATCAAAAATTCAGGTGACAGCAGATGCTAGCATGGATGTGGAGAAAGAGGAACACTCCTCCATTGTTGGTGGGATTGCAAGTTGTTACAACCACTCTGGAAATGACTTTGTCAGACCCTCAGGAAAATGGACATAATACTACCTGAGGACCCAGCTATACCACTCCTGGGCATATACCCAGAAGATGCTCCAACATGTAATAAAGACACACGCTCCACTATGTTCATAGCAGCCATATTTATAATAGCCAGAAGCTGGAAACAACCCAGATGTCCCTCAGCAGAGGAATGGATACAGAAAATGTGGTACATTTACACGATGGAGTACTACTCAGCTATTAAAAACAATGACTTAATGAAATTTGCCTGCAAATGGATGGAACTTAAAAATATCATCCTGAGTGAGGTAACTCTGTCACAAAAGAATGAACATGGTATGTACCCACTGATAAGTGGATATTAGCCCAAAAATTCAGAATACCCAAGTTTCACTTTTCGGTAACTGCGGGACTAAGAGTGAGGTTCCAAATGGAGGAGTTGGAGAAGGGACTGAAGGAACTGAGGGAGTTTGCAGCCCCATGGAGGGAGTAACAGTGTCAACTGACCTGACCTCCCAGTCCTCCTGGAGGCTGGACTACCAACCATAGAATACACATCGAGGGACCCATGATTCGGACCACATATGTGGCAGAGAAGGGCCTTGTTGGCTATCAGGGGGAGGAGAGGCCCTTGGGCCTGAGAGTGTTAGAGGCCCCAGTAAAGGGGAATGTCAAGGTGGGAATATGGGAGTGGCTGGGCGGGTGGGTGGGAGATGGAATACTCTCATAGAGGTTGGGGAGGAGGAGGGGATAGGGGGCTCCAAAGAGGAGACCTAGAAAGGGGGAAACATTGGAAATGTAAATAAAGATAAAAAATAAAAAAGGAAAAAAAATAAAAAACAACCACTGGATGAGCCAAGGTTAACAGCTATCAAGGCAGAGGTCATAGGTGGACAGAGGCAGGCTCCCACCACTCCTAACTGTACAACCTGAGAATAGCATTTGATCACCTCAGCAGTTAGGGAAGAAGAAAAATGCACACAATGTGTCACCCTCTAGCTGCCTTGGTTCCCAATATATTCAGAGAATTAACTGATCTCAATAGAAATTACCTCAGTCTTTGACCTGTTTCTGCCATAAGTCTTATTTTTAAAAACCCCTAGGCAAATATATTAATGATTTTTTTCACCTCTTGGGACCCCTCTCTACTCTCTGGAATTTGTGTCATCCTTCCTAAGTTTTCCTTAAATAAAGCTTGCTTTGTTTTGCTTACTTTCACATGTGTCTGCATCCTTAGTTATCATCAGTATGAGGCAAGGAACTCCAGGGCCATTGTCTCAGGTTGGCTTTTAGTGACAATTGAGTATACCTGAAGTCCCTGGATCATACCCATCTGGGTTGAGAAAGGCTCTGTCACTGTTAAAGACTGGCATCATGGCTACATGAAAGAAACAGGAAGTGTTACCAGGAACACTAACAAAGCATACACTCTGGCAGAAATACCTTCTCATGCAAGTTTGTTGAGGAATGCCAGTGCACATTTCCATTGGAAGGTAATTTTAAAATGAGCTGAGCCATGAGATACATGCTTTCTAGTTCCTAACTGACTTGGGGAGCTAGGGATACAATACCTTTTTAGTGAATTTTCACTGAAGAAGAAAAATAAAGGAAGCTTTAACAAAATTCTATTTAAAGACATTTTACCCAATGTAATATAGTGTTGTTTAATTCTTAAATATCTCTATGTGTGTATAACATATAAATATATGTATATGTCTATATAATATATGCAGATATTTCATGTGTATATATTTATGTACATACACACATATAGATAGATAGAAAAATAGATAGATAGATAGATAGATGAGTAGATAGATAGATAGATAGATAGATAGATAGATAGATAGATAGATAGAAAGATAGATAGTCTAGCCACACAAGACTAATAACTTATTAATTAAACTGTACATGATCATCTATTAGAAGCAAGGCTTTTTCCTATTAGACACTGAGTATTAGAAGTAAGTTTAGGGGTTTAAGGTCACAAAGAAAGAGGTCATTACTACAACTGACGTGCTTCAAGAAGGCAAAACTTTACCCTTGATCAAGAGAGTATACCCTGAAGAACAAGCACACAAAGATAGGAAGTGTACTTATACCCAAGGGGTATCTATCAGCTGGGGTCAATCACACTGTCTTTCACTTGGGTAGTCTTAAATAAACTGGTACATAGGAATTGAGGGGGAAGAGGTCATGTACTTTAATCTGAGAGTATAGTAAAGAATTGCTGGGATGCTGGGATGGTGTAAAATATTTGCTTAAATGTAGAAGGTATCTTAAAAAGATATGAATTTCTTGTTAGAAACACACGTTTTATAGTGTTTGATAGAAATATCTATATTAACATTTCTTATACTGAGGAAGAGGTGATAATCTATTCTAGTTTTTAGTTCTTGATGCCAGATAGGAAGTTGCACAGGGGCCAACTCACTAGTTCCTTCTTCCATATTCTATACAATTCACTAAAGATGGAATAAAGACAGGTTGATATGGTAAAACATGTTCTTCAATGCATATCTACTATTATGACAAATGCTGGATTTGTTTTGGGGATTTTTGTGTGTGTTTGTTTAGGGAGCTATTGGGCCTGTTGTGGTAGTGGCACAAATCTTTAATCTCAGCATTCAGAAGGCAGAGGCAGGCAGATCTCTGAGTTCAAGGCCAGCCTTATCTACAAAGTAAGTTCTAGTATAGCCAGGGGTATGCAAAGAAGCTCTGTCTCTAAAAATAATTTTTAAAAAGATATCTTGTTTAAGGATCTAGAATGAAAGCCAAGATGATGTTATTTCTGTGTTTCAAGATTAATTTTTTACTCTGTATTCTTTATCTGTTGTTATTTGGGGGGTTGTTTGTTTGTTTGTTTCTTCCATTTTAGGAATTCAATTTTGTTATTATTCACTGAATAAATTTCAACAGACTACTTTATTCAACTATGGATTGTCTCATCCGGGAGAATCCCAGGTACTTTCTAACCAGTACTTTCATTCTGCAGCTTGTGTCTAAAGAAGCTCAGGTGAGAGTTTTAGGGTAAATGAAGGTAAATTTCAAAAGCTAGAGAACAGTGCATTCTAAATAACATAACTCAGAACATCCTGCATGCATATAAATGTGATCAACACGATACTTCTAATGTAGCTCATATGTAGTATAAAGTCCTTTTTACCAAGTAGTGGAAATGTGATGTGATTCCAGAGACTGGAGTCCTTACACAAGAACTGAATTTAGCTATGTACCTTTCAAATGGAAAGTAATCTCTGCATAACAATAGATTTTATACATTATAATAAGTGTTTCATATATAGACACAAACTCTAAGTTCTTTGATCAATTTGTTTATTAACTGCACCTCAGCTATTCCCACTAATGAAAACAGGGAATTCTGTGGAGGGAAAATTCATTCATAACTCACACATCTAAATTTAGCTGAAATGGAATCACCACCAGCTCTTCACGAGAACTGGATACGGGGGCGAGACATGAACACACAATCTGCTTGGCTTTGATTTCCACTATCATGAATATACTTTAGTGTGAAACATGGCCTAGAGGCAGACAAGAAAACTAAAGAAGAAAATCTCTGCATTAATGCACTGGATGAACAACCAAAATGGAGATTAGGCTCCATCCTGTCATCTTAGCCTCCAATACCATTGATTCACCAGGGATGCCAGAGGGAGTTCCCAAAAGTGAGCAGGAGTGCTGAGCCAGAAAAACAAAAACAACTCAGTTCTCCTAACATCCCAAGCTCAAAAAAAAAAAAAAAAAAAAAGTACCTTTATACCCATATGTGATGGTTTGAATGTCTCCCATAGTCTCACGCATTTGATTAATGCATCCCCACTTGGTGACATTGTTTTGGAAGACTTAGGAAGTGCCTTGGCAGAGAAAGTCTGTCACTGGGGGCAGGTTTTGAGAATTTATACCCTCTTGCCATTTTTAGTTCACTTTATCTGCTTCCTATTGTGATTTGAGATGTGTGCAGTTTCCACGCGTGCTTTCTGCTGCACTTGCTCACTATGGTGATAGACTCTGATAAGTCTAGGGCCATAAGCCCCAAATAAAATCTTCCTTCTGGAACTGCTTTATCACAACAATGCAAAAGAAAATAAACCTTAGAGCAAAGTAATAGACAAAAAGAAAAAAGAGACTACACAAAAGTTAGGACGGCCTAAAGAAACAAGTCTCAGTACTGATGGAAAGATTAAATTCCACCGAGAAACAAAACTCAATAGCATCAGCAGACTTAGCAGAGGAAAACCCACAGTTCTTCACAATGTGGTATTCACCACTAAGATAAAAAGAAGAACATCATACCCAAATAGCGCAGGGAAAGAGTTGCCCTCCCAGGAGTGTGGACAAGCCTGTGATCAGGGGGTAAGGCCAGTATCTCCCCTAAGAGGGACCTGCCCAGAAACTCCAGGACACAGGGACCTACAAACAGCCTGGGACAGCAGCCTTCCAGTCTCCTTCTGCAACCAGGGAGCCACAGAGCTCCATAACCAAATAGAGCAGGGAGAAGGCTAGCATACAGAGAGTGTGGACAAGCCAGTGAGTGGAAGTAGGACTGGTGCCACTGCCCAGCAGGACACGCCCGGAATCTGCAGGACACTGGGACAAAGGAACAGCTTACACCTGAGGTCTATGTCACAGGGCTCCATACTCAAATAGCTCAGAGAAAGAATTACCTTCCTAGGAGTGTGGACACACCTGTGATCAGGGGTAAGGCCAGCGCCTCTGCTCAGAGAGACCCACTCAGAACCCTCAGGAAACAGGGACTGAGGAGTGACCTTCTGGTTTCCTTCTGAGGCCGGGGAGCAAATCCCATGACACAGGGCTCCATATTCAGTGCAAGGAGAGACTTGGTCTCCCAGGAGTGCCAACACACTTTTGAGCACAGGAAGACCACCACTTCTCTTCAAATCAAAATTAATCAAGAGGGACCCTCCCAGACCCATCAGTACACAGGGACCAAGAAACAGCTGGGGACAGGATACTTCTAGTTTCTTTCTGTATCCCAGAGCTGACCCTGTACCACAGCTCTCCAAACCCAAATTCCTCTCAGAGAGAGCTGGTCTCCAAGGAGTACTGATGAAAAGGCTTGCAGGAGGGACAAGCCACAGTCAGAGAGAAGAAAACCATCTAACACCAGAGATAGCCAGATGGTGAAAGGCAAGGGCAAGAATATAAGGAACAGAAACCAAGGCTATTTGGCATCATCAGAACCCAGTTCTCCCACCACAGCGAGCTCTGGATACCCTAACACACCAGAAAAGCAAGACTCAGATTTAAAATCATTTCTCATGATGATGATAGAAGATTTTAAGAAGGAAATAAATAACTCCCCTAAAGAAATACAAGAGAACACAGATAAACAGCTAGAAGCACTTAAACAGGAAACACAAAAAAAATCCCTTAAAGAATTACAGGAAATCACATCAAATAGGCAGAATTACAGGAAAACACAATAAAACAGGCAAAGGAAATGTACAAAACCACCCAGGATCTAAAAATGGAAATAGAAACAATAAAGAAGTCACAAATGGAGACAACCCTGGAGTTAGAAAACCTAGGAAAGAGATCAGGAGTCATAGATGCATGCCTCACCAACAGAATATAAGAGATAGAAGAGAGAATCTCAGGTGCTGATCATACCATAGAAAACATTTACATGACAGTCAAAGAAAATGTAAAATGTAAAAAGCTCCTAACCCAAAACATCCAGGAAATCCAGGACACAATGAGAAGACAGAACCTAAGGATAATAGGTATAGAAGAGAATGAAGATTCCCAACTTAAAGGGCCAGTAAATATTTTCAACAAAATCATAGAAGAAAACTTCCCTAACCTAAAGAAAGAGATGAACATAAACAATCAAGAAGCCTACCGAACTCCAAATAGATTGGACCAGAAAAGAAATTCCTCCCATCACATTATAGTCAAAACGCCAAATGCACAAAATAAAGAAAGAATATTAAAGCAGTAAGGGAAAAAGGTTAAGGAACATATAAATGCAGATCTATCAGAATTACACCAGGCCTGGGAACCTCTGCCTGGGCCAGTAGGAGACCTTAGCCAACAAGCACTGTGGAAAGGTAACCTCCCAGGAGCTTGGAAGGGCCGTGAGTGGGGTTGAGGGGAGCAGCACCTCTCACCCAGACCCGCCCGAATCTGCCAGGATCCGGGGCCTGAGAACCCGGGGACAGAAAAACTCTGAAACTTCTGGATTTCACTTGAGGGTGGAAACCTCTGCCTGGGCCGCCAGGAGTCAGTAGCCAACGAGCACCGGAGAGGGGTGCCCTCCCAGGAGCCTGGAAAGGCCATGAGTGGGGTTAAGGGGAACAACACCTCTCACCCAGACCCACCCGTATCTGCCGGGATCCAGGGCCTAAGAACCCGGGGACAGAATAACAGTGAACTTTCCGGTTTACACTGGTGCCTGGGGACCTCTGCCTGGGCCAGCAGGAGACCTTAGCCAACAAGCGCTGTAGAAAGGTAACCTCCCAGGAGATTGGAAGGGCCATGAGTGGGGTTAAGGGGAACAACACCTCTCACTAAGACCCACCCAGATCTGCCGGGATCCAGGGCCTGAGAACCTGGGGACAGAAAAGCTGTGAACTTTCCAGTTTACACCTGTGCCTGGGGACCTCAGCCTGGGCCACAAGGCTCCATGAGAACAGGGAATCCCAGAAGTGCTGACACACCTTTGAGCACAGGCAAAACCACCACTTCTGGATCAAGAGAGACCTTTACAGAGCCTTCGGGGCATAGGAACCAAGGGACAGCTGGGGACAAGATCCTTCTGATTCTATTCCCCCCCACCCCCCGAGCAGACCCTGAGGGACAGTTCTCCAAAACCAAATACCTCTCAGAGAGAGCTGGTTTTCAAGGAGTACTGACACAGAGGCCTACAGGAGGGGCAAGCCACAACCGAACAGAGTAAGATGAGCTAAAATCAGAGTCAACAAGATGGCAAATGGCAAGGGTAAGAACATAAAGAACAGAAACCAAGAGTACTCCACAGCCTCAGAACCCAGCTCTCCCACCACAGCAAGCCCTGGATACCCTAACACACCAGAAAAGCAAGACACAGATTAAAAATCATTTCTCATGATGATGATAGAAGACTTTAAGAATGAAATGAACAACACCCTTAAAGAAATACAAGAGAACACAGATAAACAACGAGAAGCCTTTCAAGAGGAAATTCGAAAATCCATTAAAGAATTACAGGAAACCTCAATCAAACAGGCAGAATTTCAAGAAAACACAATCAAACAGACAAAGGAAATGCACAAAACTATCCAGGAGCTAAAAATAGAAATAGAAACAATAAAGAAATCACAAAAGGAGACAACCCTGGAGTTAGAAAACCTAGGAAAGAGATCAGGAACCATGGATGTAAGCATCACCAACAGAATACAAGAAATAGAAGGAGAATCTCAGGAGCAGAAGATACCATAGATAACATCTACACAACAGTAAAAGAAAATGCAAAATGCAAAAAGCTTCTAACCCAAAACATCCATGAAATCCAGGACACAATGAGAAGACAAAACCTAAGGATAATAGTTATAGAAGAGAGTGAAGATTCCCAACTTAAAGGACCAGCAAATATCTTCGTCAAAATTATAGAGGAAAACTTCCCCAGCCTAAAGAAAGAGATGAACAAAAATATACAAGAAGCTTACAGAACTCCAAACAGATTAGACCAGAAATGAAATTCGTCCCGTCACATTATAGTGAAAACACCAAATAAACAAAACAAAGAAAAAATATTAAAAGCAGTAAGGGAAAAAGGTCATGTAACATATAAAGGCAGACCTATCAGAATTACACCTGACTTCTCACCAGAGACTATGAAAGCTAGAAG
>CM052708.1:97132004-97149238 GCA_028551405.1 Uromys caudimaculatus
TATTTCTATTTTTAGCTCCTGGATAGTTTTGTGCATTTCCTTTGTCTGTTTGATTGTGTTTTCTTGAAATTCTGCCTGTTTGATTGAGTTTTCCTGTAATTCTTTAATGGATTTTTGTATTTCCTCTTGAAAGGCTTCTAGTTGTTTATCTCTGTTCTCTTGTATTTCTTTAAGGGCGTTATTCATTTCTTTCTTCACCTCTTCTATCATCATCATGAGAAATGATTTAAAATCTGAGTCTTGCTTTTCTGGTGTGTGTGGGTGTCTAGGGCTTGCTGTGGTGGGAGAGCTTCGTTCTGATGGTGTCAAGTACTCTTGGTTTCTGTTCTTTATGTTCTTACCCTTGCCTTTTGCCATCGTGTTGACTGTGATGTTAGCTGATCTTACTCTGTCTGGTTGTGGCTTGCCCCTCCTGCAGGCCTCTGTGTCAGTAGACCAGCTCTCTCTGAGAGGTGTTTAGGTTTGGAGAGCTGTCGCACAGGGTCCGCTCTGGGGTGCAGAAAGAAATCAGAAGGATCTTGTCCCCAGCTGTCCCTTGGTTCCTATGCCCTGAAGGCTCTTCAAGGGTCCCTCTTGATCCAGTGAGTTTGGACAGAAGTGGTGGTTTTGCCTGTGCTCAATGGTGTGTCAGCACTCCTGGGATTCCTGCTCTCTCCTGGAGCCTTGTGGCCCAGGCTGAGGTCCCCAGGCACAGGTCCCTGGTGGCCCAGGTAGAGGTCTCCACCCACAGATGAAACTGGAAGGTTCAGAGGTTTCCTGGCCCTGGGTTCTCAGGCCCTGGATCCCGGTGGATCCGGGTGGGTCTGGGTGAGAGGTGTTGTTCCCCTTAACCCCACTCACGGCTTTTCCAAGCTCCTGGGAGGTTATCTTTCTCTGGCACTCGTTGGCTACGGACTCCTGGTGGCCCAGGCAGAGGTCTCCACCTTGGAAGGGATTTTAAACGTTGGATTTTTAAATGGTGTTGAGATTATGGGGACTTTGAAGTTGGACTAAATGTACTTTTTGTATTACGATATGGCTACAAGCCTGTGGTAACCAGGAAGTGGAATGTGATGATTTAAATAAGAATTGTCCCATAAGCTCATATGCTCGAACGTTTAGTCATCCAGGAGCAGAACCATTTGAGAGGAATTAGAAGGATTAGGAGGTATAGCCTTGTGGAAGTAGGTGTGGCCTTCAGGAAGTGTGTCTCTGGATGTAGGCTTTGAGGTTTCAAAACCCCACATAAGGCTTAGTGCCTCTCTCTGTCTGCTGCTTATGGATCAGGATGTAATTCTCAAATTTTGCCTTAGCATCAGCCTTCATGCTGCCATGTTCCCTGCCATGGTGACAATGGATGAAATCTCTGAAACTGTAAGCAAGTGGCCAGTTAAATTCTTTCTCTTACAATAGTTGTTGTGATCATAATGTCTCTTCACAGCAATGTAACATTGACTAAGACAGTAGTTGGTTCAAGGGAGCAAGGTGTTGCTGTAACAGGCCTGAACATACTGCTTGTTAGGGAAATGTGGGTGATTTGGGGACTTCGAATTAGAAAAGCAGTTGAATACTTGAATTGAGGCCTACAGGGTCATTCTAGTAGGAGTGTGAAAAGTGGTACTGAGGATAATGTGAACTGAAGGGATACAGCACAAGAAGTTTCAGAAAGGAAGATTAGTTAGTGGCCAACAGACTGTTTTTGTGATATTTTGGAAAGTATGTGGCTGTTTTCTGCCTCTGTCCTAAAAATGTGGCAAAGACTAAATTAAAGAGTATTGGATTGGCAGAGGAGGTTTCAAGACAGCCTAGTATTTATTGTGTTGTGTGATTATTAGTGGTTACTTTTAGCAAATCTATAATGAAAAGGAGCAGGTAGAACAAGAAAAATAAAATACACAGTTTGAGAAGAAAATGAGCATAAGAAAATATAATCATACCAGACTCACATTCCAATTCTCAAAGAGATAAGGTTTAAAGAAAAGCCTGAGGTTAAATGGAATGAAGAGAATGGTTACACAGGGCAAGACTACACTCCTGGTCCCAGCTTATTTCTTACTCACTGTTCTATTCCTGTGAAGAGATACCATGACTAAAGCAACTATTGTAAGACAAAATACTTAAGTGGGTTCTTGCTTACAGTCTCAGAGGTTTAGTACATTATCATCATGGTAGTGAGCATGGCTGCATGCAAGGTAGGCACTGGAACAGTAGCTGAAAGTTACATCCTGATCCATAAGAAGCAGAAAGAGAGAGAGATGTTTGGCCTGGTGTATGCTTTTGAAACCTCAAATACACTGCAAGTGAGTGAAACTCTTCCTCCAATAAGGCTACTCCCATTCCAACAAGTATAATCCTTCTAATCTTTCTCAAACAATGTCATTCCCTGATAACTAAGGGTTCAAATATATGAGTGTATGGAGGCCATTCTTAATAAAAATCACCACAACATCCAAGTACTTCATTCCCTAAAAAGCTCACTGTGTGAAGAACTACCCACTACCTCCCTGGAGGTAGTCATTAAGAAGAAGGAAGTCTTCCCATTGAAAGCCTTCAAGTGGAAGGTAAATTCCAGAATAAGCATGGGTGATGGCAACTGGCACCACATGCCTGACATCCTTTCAACTACTAGATGAAACCTTTGGCTATATTAATGGTGACAACAGGAGATATAAAAAAAGAAATGGCTAAGCAGTTTGGATTAAGGTGATCCCAGAGTGAAGTTAGTTTTCTACACACACACACACACAGAGACAGAGAGAGAGAGAGAGAGAGAGAGAGAGAGAGAGAGAGAGAATAAAAACTAGAAATGTCCTTAGAACTAGCAGATGGTTTATCTTTTTTCTTTTAAAAATCAATCCATAACTAGTGACTATACATGTGACTGAAACTTTAATGTGGACTCAGTCCCTTCTGGTGAGCAGCTGTGGAACTGTATTCCTAGATTTTATAATGCTAATGTGTTACATACAGTCCTCAATTTCACCCCATATCTTAAATGGTTTTAGAGTCTCAACTCTTGAGGTAAGACTATTACAGTAGTCTTGGAAGCCATTGAGTATGGATACCAGGGCACTATGAGGCCTAGTAAGGGGAAAATATTCCTACCTGATCAGAATGAGAACTATCTGTGGTCCTGAGTAGAGACATAACATTCTGATATGCTCCAAAGATTAGAACATTGCTTACTCTTCTCTTCTCTCCTAAAAGTTAATTCACTTGCACCTATCATTCACTTGGTCAAGAGACTACCCTTCAGAAATTTGATTCATGTAATGCCACACTAGGGATGGGAAGAATAATTATCCTTTTAATGAGATAATGTGCTTTTCCTCCTCCAGACATACTACCACTATGAAGTTGCTTAGGATAACATCACATATAGCTCTTCTAAGCCTTACCTTTACCTTTGTCTTCTAGCTCTCTTTCCAAAGCCTACACATGTTTTCCCTGATACTCCTGCATTTCTCTCTTCTTTGCTACTATCCATGGCTGTTTACCAAAGCCACACTTTCCTCATTTGCTCCTCTGGACAGTTGCCTTCACTCTGGTTTCCCTCTCAAGTATAATGAAATTGTCTGAGTTTCCTTTCAGGTCCATTTTTCAACTCTTTTATTTATGAGACTAAGACCCCAAAGAAGGGAGTCTGATTCCCCATAGCATCTGGCAGCCAGTATAGGGCTCTCTAAATTTCCTGGTAATATTAAAAGTCTCCAGCTTTTCTTCCATTATGCCACAAGCTGAGGATATCATTTGACAGCATCTAAAGTCCACAGCAGAGATTCCCTTTGTTGAAATATGCCTATGTGTCCTTGCCAATATACTATAAAAAATTAATAAAACTGTATCCATGTTAGAACACTTTATTTGAACAAGAGACATGTTCTGAGCCACAGGCACTCACAGCTTGCTCAGAATAAATTTCTTGTTATTTTATCTGAGATAAAACGCAATCTTTCTGTCAATACCATATTCTTATGGATTGTATTTTCATTCATTTGGTTTATCCTTTTGCTGAAAACCCATAAACCAGAAAAGTGGAGTCACAATGTTTATACTCTGTCCCTTGGGTTCCAATTTGTGTGATATGGTCTCTCGTTTTTGTTGTTGTTGATTCATTTGGTTTGGTTTGGTTTGGTTTGGTTTGGTTTGGTTTGGTTTGGTTTGGTTTGGTTTGGTTTGGTTTGGTTTGGTTTGGTTTGGATTGGCTTGGCTTGGCTTGGCTTGGTTTGGTTTTTTATTTATGCATATAGAAAGTAGAGCTTACACAAGTCTCAACTCATTTTCAAAATACTGCCTCTATCTTAATCTCAATCTCTTCTTTGAGATTAAAGAGATTAGCAATAAAGAAACTATTCTAAAATTAAGAACCATAAGCAGAAGTCCCAAGTGGGTTAAATAAAGACCCATTGACCTAAGGTTTACATTGCATAGTTTTACAGGGTTTTGGTGGAAATGTGTTTATTGTTTAGAGTCTCATTCTGCTCTCCTGTTCTATAGTGAGAAAAGTCACAATACAAAACTGAGAAACTTATTAGAAGCCTGCTGTGTTTACTGCTTTGATTTTCACACAGTGGAGCCACTATGAAATGACGCAAGTACAGCAAGGAGAAATTTGAAAGACTTGCGAAAACTCCCAGATGGAAGTAGAACCACCTAAGCCACAAGAAAAAATGTCCAACCCAGCAGCACCCTCCCAGCAAAGAGAGCTAGAGGCTAGAGGGAGACTTGCATTATGCATTAAAGATAGATAATGTCATTAGAAAAATTGCTGTAAAAGGGGCCACACTTTTACATTGTTTTAATGATTCCATTTAACTTATTCTTTTATTTGAGCAGTGCTTTGAATCCTCAGGAACCAATTAAGTTGAAGTAAGAAAAAGCCAAACTAACTCATTAAGTACATTTATTTGGGATTTTGCTTAGTTATTTCTATTATTATATTTATTTTTATGTACTTGTGTGGGAAATGGATGTACACATGCCACAGAGCACATATGGAGGTCAGATTGTGGAAATCAGATTTTTCCTTCCAATAACATATGGCTCTTAGGAATGGAATTTAGGTCTCCAGTCTTGGCAGCAAGCCCCTTTACACACTAAGCCATCTTGCCAGCACTTATTCATTGTCTCTTGAGGCATTTTGACCAATAGCCTGAGAGTCATGCTTAGAAAACATAGCTCATAAATCATAATAAAATTCAATGTGAGAATTAAGTTTCAAAAACTTAAGTTCAAATTGATAAAAACAATGAGACAAAAAGTCCATGAAGTTCCAGAGAGAGCTACTGAATGAGTTCAAAAGAGAACTAATGATTAAACAGAAAATTAAAGAAAAAAATGTATCGAACATATGTGCTTAGTAACAACTGTGCATAAGTCTTCCCAGTGGCTCACACCAAGACAGTGGCTAAAGACAATGCCAGAGGTGGACATGTTTGAAATTTACAGATACTTTATCTGTTCCATTAGGTTCAAAGTCATAAACTAGGAAGCTCACAATAGGTAACTCCATAGTGGTGGATGAGGAAAACTGACATTTCTCTAATGTGCTGGATAGTTTCATATCAATTTAACACAAGCCAAAGTCATCTGAGAGTAAGAAACCTTAATTTTAAAAAATGCTTCTGTAAGATCTGGCTTTAAGCAATGGTGAGACCAAACCTGGGCTAGTTGTCCTGGGTTCTATAAGAGAGCTGTCAGGAGCACAGTCTTCCATGGCCTCTGAATCGGCTCCTGCCTCAAGATTCCTGCCCTGTTTAAGTTCCGGTCCTGGCTTCCCTCCATGATGAACAGTGCTGTGAAGTGCATGAGCTGAGTAACCCTTCCTCCCTGAGATCATTTGGTTATGGTGCTTCATCACAGCAATAGTGACCCTGACTAAGACGCCTGACTTGTTTGAAGGTTATTTCAAACTAGGAATGTACCAGTGGTGTATCTTTAGAAGTGTTAGACTGTCTTAAATATCCTTGCCAATGTACCGTACAGCTTCTCTAGGAAGATGCTCCTCAACACAACTTTAACAAAACTCATATCTTCGCCCATAATTTTTTTAAGTTTCAATAACTTCCCAGCTTGGCCTTGAATAGATGATGCTCCCAAGGCCAGAGATCTCAGGCATGGTCTACTACATTCATTTTACCACATTATTTTCAATAAATACTAACATTTGAATAAAATTCTTCTGAGTTTCTTTCTGGCCCTTAGCACAGTCTAGTCCTCTTTCTACTGTTCTTTGTCATGTTCTTCCATCCTTTCTCTCTAGAATACAAAGAGTAGACACATGTATTTTTACAGTTTTCCTTAAATTAAGCTAAAATAGTAAAATTTAAGAACATCATGAAATTCATCTTTCCACATATGTGGATTTTTTGCTGTTTTTGTTAATGAGTTAGGTCCAAAGGAGGTAACAGAGAAGAGTATAGCTTCATAAAATTTTAAACAGATTAATTCAACATTGCCAAGTTTTAGATTTCACACAAAAATATGAAACTAATTATAAAATATATCTTTAGCAAACAATTGTTACTTAGCATTGATGACAGAATTAACATAGAATATTTAGTACAACCTGAACACAGAGCATATGTTTGGTAAATATTAGTATCTGTTACCAGTTCCTGATATGTTCTGAGGTACAGCAAACTCTTCAACCACTCAGGACCATTTGTTCATTTGTCATTTGTGTATTGAGCATCTGCTGTGAGCAGGATTGTGTGCTACTGAGTTAAATAAAACACAAGGGAATGAAAACATCTCTGTTCTCAAGAACTTAGAAATATGTCTGGGAATAGAAACCATGACTAGAAAAACCCTCATATAGGAAGCTGGGTCTATGAGCCATAGCTACCACAAACTGTTTCTTCATGTGCCCAGACCTCTTCCTTCCTTGGGTAAGAGCTTCCAACAACTACTTCCTAACCACCACCACCACCCCCTGGCCACCTCTACCGCCAACACACACATTTTATTATTCTTTTGTTTTGTTTTGTTTTTTTTATACAATATATTTTGATCATATTCTTTCATCTCTCCAACTCTTCCCACTCCCTATTCACTCAACTTCCTGTTCTTTGTCTCTCTTCAAAGCAAAAGAAGACAACACACACACACACACACACACACACACACACACACACACACACAAATACGCATGCACGCACATGTAAAGACATGTTTTAAGTTGTCAGATTTGTGTTGGACATCGAGGAATTACTCCTGAACATGAGTCCTGTTCTGGTATGTGTTTGATCTACTCTATGTCACTTTATTAAAGAAAATGTATTCTTCTTCTCCAAGCAGCTATGAACTGCAAATAGGTTCTTGCCTAGGGATAGGACTTGTACCCACTTCACCTTCTCCATGTTGAGATTTTCTTTGAAAATTGTTCAGTTCTGAGTCATTATGTTAATTACCACCTACTGAAAGAAGAAGCTTCTCTAATGAAGTTTGATCAAGATACTGATCTATAGGTATGGCATTATGTCATTAAGAATTATTTTATTGTTATGAGTATTAGCAGAATAACAGTAGTAGATTTTCCCTTAGGGCCAATGACCTATGAGGCTCTTGGCATCATTAACAGTGTCAGATACAACTTCCTTCTTGTGGAGCAGGCCTTGCATCCAAACAAAAGTTAGTTGGTTACTCCCATAATGTTTGTACCACTATTGCACCAGTAGGTAAAACTTGCAGGCAGGTCACTGTTGTAGCTCACAGGGTTTGTCATCTAGGTTAGATAGACTAAGGATTACTTTTCTCTTCAGTAGCATGTTAGTAGTTTTCAGCACTATGAATTATTCTTTATATGAATAAGGAGAAGGAAGGTGTTCTTTATGTCTCCTTGGGGAAAAATAATAGAAAATCTACAAAGCCTTAGGAGTTTCCACACCGTCTTTCTACTTGTATGTAATTTGTTCTCCCCTGACCAAAGGCCACTTCAAGCCCAGGTAGCTGCAGACAATACTCAATTAGTTTTTAATTGATTGAGTGAACTGTAGGTATGAAAGACAGATCTTCTGAAGACAGAAATTCTGGCAAACTTGAACTGTGTACCAGACAGTCAACAAAAGATTCTACCTATGTTCTCACTTAACTTTAAAACACCGCTTCACAGTATAGGTATAAATGTTTCCACTTTAGAAGTGAGGCTCAGAGAGAATAGACAATGTGCCCAACTCCATATAGTAAATGTTGCACAGTCTTTTATTCAGAACTGACAGGTTATTTTAGTATTTCACTAAGCAGACATTAGAAAGCTACCAATTGCTTCTTTATAGACTGAGAAGTGAATAGCAGTGAGTAGAAGATGAGGGGGATAGTCTTTCATAGCACATACAAACCACATGAAACACAAAAGCTCAGTGTGGTGGTTTGAGTAAAAATGGCCCCCATAGATCCAAAGGGAATGGCACAATTAAGAATTGTGGCCTTGTTGGAGGAAGTACATTGGTGGGGGGTAGGCTTTTGAGGTTTCAGAAGCTCAACCACACCTATTTACTTACTGTTTTTTTCTGCTGTGAGTAGACTGAAATAGCTCCTTCTCTAGCATCATGTCTACCTGTATGCCACCACACTTACCAACAAGACAATAATGGACTAAACCTCTGAACTGTTATAAGGGTCCATGATTCATCAGAAAATGATATCCTAGATTCACATAGTATATAAATGCAAAGAGTGTTTTATTCTGCAGAAATCCAGCATGCTAAGGTCTACCATCTACCAAGATAGAGAGACCATGAAGTGAGTTTGCAGACCTGATTTAAAGCACATTAGGGGAATTCCAGGGAGAGGTGAGTGACCTCTATATTAATCTTGGCTCTATCTCTAGGGACATTACAG
Source organism: Uromys caudimaculatus (assembly GCA_028551405.1). Taxonomy (NCBI): domain Eukaryota; kingdom Metazoa; phylum Chordata; class Mammalia; order Rodentia; family Muridae; genus Uromys; species Uromys caudimaculatus. The sequence goes on from CM052708.1 coordinate 97,140,825, forward strand.
AACCATTCATTGTTGGGATCTGAGGGGTTGGAAGCTGTTGCTGAGGAAGTCTGAAAACTGTTGCTGACCCACTATCCTCTGCTCGGGCCAGGTGGTGGGGCAACTTCTCAGGCCTGGCTTTCCTGGACTTGTCCAGTTCTTGGAAAGAGATTTAGACCTAGTCTCCTGAACTACCAATTTGAAGCCTGTCATAGAGTCAGCCTTCTCACTGTAAGCTACCCCTAATTAAATGTTTCTCTTTAGAAGAATTGCCATGGTCATGGTGCCTCTTCACAGCAATAGAAACCCTATCTATGAAATAAAATTATATTGGGCCCCAGATGCCCTCATTCATTAGATATTGTATAAGGCTGCCCTCCCTCTGGAGAGCAGGAATAGTTAAATAATTACAACAAAAATGGAATGTCCCACTAAGACTAAAATATTTGCTATTGCAATTTAAGTAAATGTTTTCAACCACTCAAGGCCAAGCTAAGCATTAAACATGAGGCATCACTATTCTCCACTTGATTAGAAGAGCAAGACTCCCATGATATGAAGCAGTTAGAGAGCTTGGCATAGGGATCGGAGTTTACAGAAAGGTATAAAGAACTCTAAAAGTGAATATGTGGAGGCTAAAGCAGCAAGGAATGCCTTCTGGAAATTTCACTTCGAGCAGTTTGGCGGGAAGAAGAAGGGGAGCTTCTGAGGTACACTATCCAAGCTGCACTTCCTCCAAAAGCAGGCTGATGGAGAGCCCTGTACAGGCCCTATGTGACAGCAAGGGTCTTCCAAGAAAGATGGCTGCATCTTCATTTCCATGTCCCTGAACTACATAAGGCAGGGGATTCTGAAAAACACAGGTCTGGCCTTGTGCAAAACTAGTGATTATGTAGATCGAACACCGCAATCCAGTTCAGGCCCAACTCTAGCTTTGTGTAACAGCACAGACAAGGGAGTTTCAGCAGTAGGTTATCTACAAAGAGCCCTTTGTCCTCCTGTGGAGATTAGGATGTAGATTAGGGCCTTAGAGCACCTCTAGAAGTTAACATATGATATATACCCCTGCCCCTGCCCCTGCCCCTGCCCCTGGCCCTGGCCCTGCCCCTGGCCCTGGCCCTGGCCCTGGCCCTCTCTGGATTAAAGGTGTGTGCCACATACCTGCCTTCTATCTCCTTCTTACACTCATCCTCACCCTGTTTTAAATGGAAGACTTTCTTTCACTTTAAGGCTTCATTGTCTTCAATTCTCCATTTCTTTTTTTTTTTTTTTTCAACCTAATTCTCATCTTCCTTCTCAAGGCACAGTCATGGATCTGAGGTCCTTTTTTTACAACAAACCTCATGGGGAAAGTGTCTCTGTTTCCAAGCCAACCACTGCTGTGCATCTTACATTACACTGACGATTTGGTATTATATCACTGTCATCCTTGCTGTCACTAAAAGGCACTTGAATGATGTTGTCTTCCTGCTTTGAGCTGTTCAGGGAACTTTATAAACTCTGTACCATTTAGTTTGTCCAGTCTGGTCATCCTTTAGGTTCAAACATCTTTCATTCATATGTGTGATGACACTACCGTTTGACGAGGTTGCATTTTCTGGATCCCACAGTGTGAGTACCTTCATGACGCTGGGAACCTGCTTTGCGTGGGTCCTAATCCTGATGGTGATGATCCCTTCTGCAACTACCACAGTCCTGTTCTCCTCAGACCCCACCTCTCAACTTCTTCCTTTCCCTCTGTCCTTTAAGCTAGACAAACCTCATTTTCTGGTCAGCCCCTGACTTACAACCAGTCTTCCTTTCTCACCCCATCTTGTAAGACCCTTCAAAAGTTTCTAGATTTTAATAAACCTCTGAAATACTAGTATCACTTCTGTCTTTCTCCTCTCCTGGGTAGTATTAGGTACATTGGTCCCTCTAGTTATTTTTAACATCAGCCAACACATCTGCCTTCCTGGGGGCATGCAGAGCACTCCTATGACAAGGAACTGCCCTGACACTCCATGTTCTCTCAGGCGAGGACTGCAGCATGGCTCCATTAGGGAACTGCCAGCTTTAACCTAATCTGTCAGTCAGCAGATGATGGTGTTCTTTTTCTTGTGTACAAAGGAAACAGTGTTCAGGACTTCTTCTCAGATCATACTGCACCAAAGTATTCAATTCAGGCAATGCTAAGTGTTACTGTTATATTCCTAAAGATGTAAAAGAATACTTGCTGTTAATCATGTGCAGTATTTACCTCCCTCCTCAATCTAGCCAGTCTAAACAATTGCTTCCTTGTGACAAAGTGATTCTTTGGTGTAACAGTGAGAAAATACTATTAGTGGCTAGTCAGTATGGTGCCTTGTGATTCTGAAGCAGCCTTCCCATTAATCACGACTGTGAACAACCATTTTTGTCCATGACCTAAATCTTCAGTTAATGGATTCTGAGCAGGGTCGTGTCAGAGCAGCCAGAAGGCATGTGGATTTGCAGAGAAGCAGAGAAGGCCTTGGGAAGCCAGTGAGGGTTGCTAATGTATGCAAGACCTGGGCAGCTGATCTGCATGCTAATTGCTTTTTCAGAAGCCAGAGTGGGCAGGGTGGATAAAAACCTTGCAGTTAACATCCTTTCTCTGCTTCCCTCCTGTCTTGTCATCTCTTCCCCATCACGTAATCTTTTTGTAACTAAAAGAGGACACTATATTATCCCCAAAAGATAGCAGAAAATCTAGGACTAGCTTTAAAAACATTCCATAGCTTGGAAATTAGTCCTAATGGCAGTTGGGATCCAGGCACATAAAATAGCTTTACACCTGAGAGAATCTCAGTCGGGGCCACGCAATAGGAACATCCAACTGGAAACCAAGAACCCAAAAGGGATTTGGCTTAAAGCAGGGCTAAAAGCAGGATCAGCTAAAAGCTGATCAGCATCGATGTTTCACTGGACTGAACAAGGTACCGCACAATGGAAAGGAAGACATAGATAACTTCAGGGGACATAGAGTCAGTACTGAAAAGTGGAGGAACGTGGGGTTGTTGGAAGAGAGTAGAAATCAGCGTCCCCTCCAGTCTCAGGCAACTGGGTCCTCAGAACCCACACATAATTAGGAATTCTAATTATCGTTTGGTTACTTGACTTGCCAAGCTTATTAATATTGTACATCAATATGTCCATAGTAAAGTTAAGATTGTCTGTCTACCAAACATGCCAATGTGCACGTGCACACAGATACATGCATCCACACAGATGCACACACATTCATATGCACACACAGAGAGACACACACACTAACTCACACACCAATGCATGCATACATACAGATAAATGCATACAGCAAATACATAGAGAGGCATACATCACCAACTCACACACAGAAAGACACACAAATACATACCCTGTCCTTACTCTGTATTCAGCACCAGAGAAGATACAGAAATGAATACAACACATGGAAAAATGTTCCAAAAATTAGCAAATAGTATAATAATGTCAATATATAGAAACAGAAGATTCTTTCTTTATCACTATACATTGAATATTCAGGAAAAAATCCTAGCCCTCAAGGAAAGGACAGGCTTCAGGTTCTGGACTCACCCCTCTACATTCAGAAAGGTCTTGGTCAGTGTTTGGTGTGCGTTTTCTCATTCCTAATAAAAGTCTTTTCTTACTGGCTGATTCCGTCTGCTCCTGTCCACTGTGTTCAAGAATTTTCCTGCTACTACATGTGGATCTTGACATGTCTCCTGCCTTTCAATTCTTTGTCTGGAGAGAAAGAGAGAGAGAGAGAGAGAGAGAGAGAGAGAGAGAGAGAGAGAGAGAGAGAGAGAAAGAGAGAGAGAGAGTGAGAAAGAGAGAGAGAGAGTGAGAAAGAGAGAGAGAGAGAAAGAGAGAGAGAGACAGAGAGACAGAGAGAGAGACAGAGAGAGACAGAGACAGAGAGAATCCAATCAAGAACCATAGACAAAAGCCCAAGAAATCTTCCCAACTCTGTCCCTCTGTCCAGCTCTAGTCCAGGGGTGGTTTCTGCATGGTTCAGGGGTTTGGACTAAGATCCTTATGCTTATACCAAAAATAAATAAACAAACAAACACAAAAAAAAATCCTGCTTTTTACCCACTAAGCCATCTTCCCAGGACCCCAAAGAGAAATTGTAGTCTACTGAAAATATACAAGTACAGTGTGAAGTCATGTTTAAATACACTTACCATTTAAAAAAATCATTAAATTGATCAATGGATTTGTTTTAAGATTACTTTCCATTTTCCTGGGGGCAGGGAGTGAGTGAGAGGGCATTCTAATGGGTCCACAGCCATAGGCCTTCAGTGAAAGTAGTTTGTGATGTAGAGACTTTATGCTGGACTCAATTACTGCTGGACACTGAGACTCCAGCCAGAAGCTGGCATCTGCATACTTGACAGCCTCCCTGGGAGCCTGGTGCTCACTAAGCTGTACCCTTGCTATTGAGGCCACTGAGTTCACAATGACCTCCAAAGACACCGGTTATTCCTTCAAATCTGAACATCAGAAATGGAAATCTAAACTCTTGAGAACATATGCAAGAGCTTGTTTTAAGGAGCGAAGAGTTTTCACCTTTCAAGTCACTGACTGGAGAAGTTGTAGGAGAGATCTAAGAGCTTCATATGTTCTGGGCAAGGTGGCAGAACTACTGAAGCAAGTCAAAAGACATTGAGGTTAGCCTTGCATGAATAGGGCCAGAGGAAAGGAGAGGCAAGGAAGAGGAAGATATTGTAGTGTTCAACATGAGGTTGTTCTGTTAAAGAAATAAATCCTTTAGACTTGAGGACTTCAATAAATTGAACTGAGTTCAGAAATTGCCTCCTTGACAGCTTTTGTGGGTATTAAGTAAAGGGTAAATTTGTGTCTAAGTCCATACAGTGAATGCTGGACCGTAAGGAGAGCTGGAAACTACCAAATCCAAGATCCCCAGGAAACCACAGATACAATGTCTAACCCCATTCTCCTCAAAAACTCCTCCACATCCCTCCCTTGGGAAAAGAAATTGGGAAGAACCTTGACTGAAGAGTAAGGCTCAGAGTCAATACTAGCATATAAAAGAAACAACTGGGGGGAAGAGGGAAACTGAAGCCCTGCCTACCAAAGCTACTGTGAATCCAATAGGACAATCCCCATCACATCCCTCAAAAAGAGAAGAAACTGTCATCTATATGAGTGACTTATAAGGTCCCAATCTGAGGCCATTGAGCTTCTAACCTCCCCCTTCACCTCTGGTCCACTTCTTTCTTTTGAAGCTCTCTTTCAAAATACACAGTTTCTGCTATTATACTACACATCTGTCTCTGACCCAATTCTGTTTCAATACACAAAGACTCAGAGATCCCAGCAGGTGCTCACCCGACTCCAATATCTGCTTGTAACATCTCTGTAGTCAGGAGACAGGATTATTTCTCTAAAGAGTTATTAACATAAAAACATGCCTCTCAAATGAAATAAGAAATAGTTTATTCTAGAACTAAACTATGAGCAACCATAGCCTGGGAAAACAGACTACATGCACCACTTCCTGTTTTCCAGTCTGGAAGTAGTTTCATGAACTTTTATAGCACCAGAACAAGCAAAGTTATAAACCAAAACACTTTTAAAATACATTGATGGAAACATCGGAGAGGTCAGTTACAGCAGGATGAAGGAGTCTCAACTATAGACCTCAGACAAACCTGAGAAGGCACATTCTTACCCATCTCATTAGCTGAGGATATGATTTTGTTAAGTTAGTACATTCCAAAGGTTTTTATCCATGTATTAGCATGTTCAGTCTGGTACAGAGCTGGGTAAGGGCTCTTTGTTGGTCAAAGACTGCCCATTCAATGTAATTAGGCTCCTAACGTTGTGACATCCCAAGCTGTCCATAGTCACTGAGCTATCGCAGCCACAAATTCTTTTCAGGAATTCTTGTTCATGCAGTTGGGGTTGACCTCCCTTCTTTCTTCTTCTGCTTCCTTCTATTTCCTTCAAAGTGCATGGCGACAGCACTTTGTACAGGTACAGAGATCATGCAGACATGGCTAACGCTGCCCACTGAGATCCAACCCATGGCCGAAGATCTACCAAGATTTGGCCCCATGCTGCCAAAATCACACCACAACTTGGAGGACAGGGGTGAATGGATACAACACTGTACTCTCTGTGAGTGTCCAAGCTGCTGCAACAGCCCAAAACATCTGGTGATCCCACACATCGCTCCTGCTATGGGCCCCACAACTCACTTTCTGACATGGAAGGACAATTCTGTCTGTGGGCCCGGTAAGTGGTAAGCTTGGCTGAGAGTTGTGTGTGGGTTGGATGCCTGAACAGTTCCTTGGGGAACTAGAGGTAAATGTCAGGCCAGGACAACAGGTTCCCTTCTCAGTACTCCTAGTGACCTTTGCTCTGCCCTGCTCTATGGGTATCTGTGTCACTGTGCTTTGTTTTATTATACTTTGTAGCAGTAGTTGATTAATCTGCTCTACTACCCAGTGGCAGCAGCATATGTTCTTTGCTACCTGCCCCAATGCTCTGGATTCTTGAATGAAACACACACACACACACACACACACACACACACACACACACACACACACACACACAGCTTTATGTTTAATATGCCATTAAACAGTTCAATGGTTGGGCACTTCCAAACTTCCCCATGGCTAGCAATTCTCCCCTCTGATATTCCTGAATTATTACTTACTAAAACCTATATTCCACCCTGGCTGCCCTGGACCCAGGCTGACTATGATCCTCGACTCTTACATGTTGGCAGTCTCTCTGTCTCTCTGTCCTATACTTCTCAGGATCTGACCGGACCTTCTCCTTCCGCAGCATGATGCCTTCTCTTTCTCCCATGTTTCTTGTCTGGGAATCCTAAAAGTCCTGCCTCCATCTCCCTGCACAGGCATTGGCTGCCGGCAACTTTATCTACCAATCAAAGCCAACGGGGGGGGGGGGGGGGGCAGGGACCCTCAGCTCCCTACTTGTAGATGTGTGAACTCCCTTGTGGTTTTGGGCACCCAGTTACCAAAATACAAGCAATACACCAAATCCACAACACTTCACCATTATCTTGGCTGATCTCATATCCTCCCTGTTAACTATAAACAGTCTCAGTCCTAGGCATAGAAATTAAGTCTTCCAAGTAATGAAACATTCTCCTGACCCTGCAGTCAGTCAATCAGCCAATAACTGAATGGACTAAAACTGCTGCTCTGCATTTTTAAACTTGACAGCAATCTAAACCATTAAGAGAAAGACCTTAAAATAGTATTATAGAGTTTCATAAATATATTTCAAAATCTTAAAGTAGTTTAAGTACAACTTTTATATAAAATAATGCTTGTTGGACTCAAGAGATAAACATTTCTTTGACCTACAAAATGTGGCATTGGCTGCATAGATTTTGAAAGGGATTTTATTCCAAAACAGACTTGAAAAAATTAAATTTTGTTAATTTTTAAATAGTTGTTGGGAAACAATAAAAGGACATGAAAATCAAAATCCCTTTAAGTTGTGCGCATTTGTGACAGGGAGAGACAGTGCAGAGGCTCCTGCATCTTCTATTCTTGCTGAAGTAGTTTTAGGTTTAACTAGAATTTGATCTTGATGGAGAGATACATGAATCCAGAACAAGGCTTACTCAGGACCTGTGGATACTCTAGCACTTCTCACTCCACCCTTTATTTGTTTGAAACCCCTGCTCTTCTTCCCTGGGAAGCCCCATCATCTCCTTCCCTCAACCCTGCTGCTAACTCCAGATTAACAAGTTATCACTCTTTGTCTTTGCATTTTTCAGCAACCTACCCAAGAGTACCCTCCCAAGGGCTCAGTTTTTGACCATATATGGGCACAATCCCAACTCCTAGCTGGCACTTCAGCACTCCTCACCTAAGATTTATAAAACCTCCTTGCTTTAGTCCAGGTGACCGACTTTACTGACTCCTCTACCTGTGAGATCAATGGAGAGCTGTCTCTCCATAAACACTGCTTTATATTCTTTTTTTTTTAATACTTTAATTACATTTCCAATGTTTCCTCTTTGGAAATTCCCTATCCCTTCCCCCTCCCCGCCTCTATGAGGGAATTCCACCTCCCACCCACCCGCCCACCCATTCCCATATTCCCACCTTGACATTCCCCTTTACTGGGGCCTCTGAGACCCTCAGGCCCAAGGGCCTCTCCTCTCTCCCTGATGGCCAACGAGGCCATCCTCTGCCACATATGTGGTCCGAACCATGGGTCAATAGATGTGTATTCTTTGGTTGGTGGTCCTAACTCCAGGATAACCGGGGAGAGAGGGGGAGGTCAGGCCCATTGACGCTGTTGCTCCATCCTTGGGGCTGCAAACTCCCTCAGCTCCTTCAGACCTTTCTCCAACTCCTCCATCTGGGACCTCACTCTCAGTCCAGCGGTTACTGTAAAGTGAAACTTGGGCATTCTGA
>CM052708.1:97149738-97170856 GCA_028551405.1 Uromys caudimaculatus
ACTTGATTTTCGACAAAGAAGCTAACACCACTCAGTGGAAAAAAGACAGTATTTTCAACAAATAGTGCTGGTTCAACTGGCGGTCTACATGTAGAAGAATGCGAATTGATCCATTCCTATCTCCTTGTACAAAGCTCAAGTCCAAGTGGATCAAGGACCTCCACCTAAAACCAGATACACTGAATCTAATAGAAGAGAAAGTGGGGAAAACTCTCAATCACCTGGGTACGGGGGGGAAAGTTCCTGAACACCAGTGACTTATGCTCTAAGATCAAGAATAGACAAATGGGACCTCATGAAATTGCAAAGCTTCTGTAAGGCAAAGGACACTCTCAATAGGACAAAACGGCAACCAACAGATTGGGAAAAGATCTTAACCAATCCTATGTCCGATAGCTGGCTTTATATTCTTGATTTGGCTTGAACTGATTTATTGCATTGGCGGAGAAACCTATCACTCTACCCTAAATCTCTCCAATCCAGGGTATGGGCTTCGATTCCTTCGTCACAGCTTCTCATTCCTGTATAAAGCTGCCATTTTTGCATGCTCTTTCTTGCTCCTCAGCTCCTCTCTTGGTCTGTGTGCCCCATTCCCCTCCTTCCTACCTGCCACCACACCTTCCTCTCTTACTCCATCCCACCTTCCACCCCACCTCACCTCCCACCTGTCTGGTTCAGTCTGAACCCTTCCAAATGCCTCTGGCTAAACTATTCCTCCATTACAATAAACTCCTCAACCATATCTTGGAGCAACCATGTCCTTATTTTCACTCACCAGGGAAAACTATCCAACTCTATTTTAGGAACCAAAGGTTAGGATGTCCTAGCTAACTTCTCTTAGCTTCTGTTAAACTGTTTGTTTGTACGGAAGCCCCTCAGCTAACCATTTATCTTAGCTTCTGTTAAAACTGCTTACTCCAAATTGCTTACTTCTGTGAAGCCCCCTGCAGCTTTCAAGTGAGATGCCAGGACATGGATTCTGCTTTTGAATTCCTGTGTTCTGAACACTTGGACTACACTTATGTCCCCAAGCACTTGGGTATAGTCCCAGCTGGCTGGAATAAAGACTTTTGATAGACTACTATCTCTGGTCATCTCTGGTGGGTTATCCATAGCACATAAAAAAAACTTTTATTTAATAAAATTCTATTAAAATTTATTAGATAATTGCTATGGAATTCTTTTCCAAAAATATTCTCAAATACAAGTAATAAATGTGAGATTGTTATCAGAGTTGTGATACATATTTCAATGATAGATGTTTATTTGTCTAGGATCTTGGTGCTGAATTTCCTCTTCACAGTGGAAACCAAGGAGCCTTTTTTCTAACAAGCAGTAGCAGTCAACAAATATTAGCTAATGCTATGTCATGGGGACCAGCTGCCATACCAAGTCTTGTTGAAAGAGAACTAACACTTTATAACTTCAGGATATGTTTTAATTTACAATTGTGACGTTAAAGTATGAGAATTATTGCCTAGATGCCTGTGTTTCCCCTGCCCTGGGTACCAAAATTCTTTTCCAATTTAAAAGAAGATCATGGAGAGAACATTCTAAAATCAAGCCATTGACACTTGCTCAGGCTTCTCAGAGCCTTGTCAATAGTCTGATGTGGTCCCCTGTGCTTGAATCTAATTCTTCTACCTTGTTTATCAAGTGTTACATCTCTGCAAGTTCAGATTTCAGATACTGACATCTTAGCACTATGAAAACGACCAGATCAGCTATCTAACTTAAAAATTCATTTAAAAAACAGAACAAATAAAACCTCTAAAATCTTTAACTTTTAAAACTATCACTGCACATGACTATACCAACTAGCTTATAAGTAAATAGTTATATAAACTAAATGGTTAAATTAGCCCAAAATCAGACTCTATAGTGTAACTGAAATTTTAAAAGTAAGGGTACAGTGGATGCTCCCACCAGTTAAACTTGGTCAAAAGTCCCAACATGTCAATTAAAGTGCATAGCTGAGACAAAAATTAATCAATGTGGCATGTTGGGGGATCATGATCTCCCCTGATCTGTCTTTGGGGTGCTGACATTGAGGAACTGCCTGACTCTCTTCTGAAGGCAGGAGCCATTTTTCCTATCGTTAAAAATAAGTTCCCGGTTATTATAAGAGCTGAGTTTCTGGTTTTAAGTTTCTGGTTCCTAGAACCTGATCTGCCACAACACATGACCTTGACTTGATTTTGAGAACACCCTGACACTCCCTAATCAGTGAGCATAGATGTCTCTTTTTTTGTGACCTCATGGCAAATTTTCCTGGTCCATCTAGATGGTCTCTCTATACCTTCTCTCTCTCTCTCTCTCTCTCTCTCTCTCTCTCTCTCTCTCTCTCTGTGTGTGTGTGTGTGTGTGTGTGTGTGTGTGTGTGTGTGTCTATCTCTCTCTCCTCTTCCATCTGTTTCTGGGACCCCCTGATTGAGATCAGAAGGAAGTCCTGTTCTATTCTCTTCTGACAAGCTAATTATCCTATCAGTTCTTTATTAACCAATCAGAGGCGATGGAAACAATTTTTACATAATATTGAAATGCTTGACCATGCCTACATCCAGACTGCAACCAGATGCAAGGACATAAAAATCAAAATCTGAATATATAGTACACAAAACAATCCCCCAACAGTTCCCCTCCCTTCTCTCTCCCAGTCTGTGGTGGTTTGAATGTGTTTAACCATGGGAGTGGCACTATTGGGAGGTGTGGCTTTGCTGAAGTAGGTGTGACCTTGATGAAGGAAGCGTGTCACTGTGGTGGTGAGCTCTGAGACCTTCAACCTAGCCACATGGGAGACAGTCTTCTAGCAGCCTTCAGATGAAGATGTAGAACTCAAAGCTCCTCTTGTACCATGCCTGACTGGATGCTGCCATGCTTCCACCTTGATAATAGATGGAACTTCTGAATCTGTAGGCCAGCCTCCAATTAAATGTTGTCTTTACAAGAGTTGCCTTGGTCATGCGTCTCTTCACAGCAATAAAACCCTAACTAAACTCAGTCCATCTCTAATTTCTATTCTATGCTTGCCCATCCAGTCATTCTCTGTTTTTATTCAGAAAGGGGCAAGCCTCTCAAGGAGGTCATAAAAAGAGTCAGAGATAGCCCCTGCTCCCACTTTAAGAGATCCACAGGAAGACTAACTACAGAAATATAACATATATGCAGAGGGCTTAGGTCAGTCGCAGGCAGGCTTCCTGGTTGTAGATTCAGTCTCTGTGAGAATCTATGAGCTCTATGAGCCCTGGTTAATTGGTTTTCGTGAAGAGACCTTGACCCCTCTAGTTCCTACAGTCCTTCTAGCCCCTCTTCCATGGGATTTCCCTAGCTCTGCCTAATGTTTGGCTGTGTGTCTCTTTGTTTCCCTCAGTTGCTGAATGAAACCTTTCTGGTGACAGTTGGGCTAGGCACTCGTCTATGAGTATAGCAGAATATTATCCGCAGTCACTTTCTAGAGTAGGTTTCGGGCTATCCAGCCTCTGGACCCTAGACCACCAGGCAGTGTCACAGTTGAGCTTCATCTCAGAGCACAGGTCTCAAGCTGGACCAGTCATTGGTTGGCCACTCCCACAATTTCTGTGCTGCTTTCAACCAGTATATCTGATAGAGGGGGAAAACTGTAGGCCAAAGAATCTGTGATTGGGCTGCTGTCCCAATTCACCCTCTTGAAGTCTTGCCTGGTAACAGGAGATGGCCAGTTCAGGCTCTGGATCCCTCATTGCTAGGAGTCTTAGACTCACAGAGACTGGAACTTTTCATTTTATGAAATACCTAGCTCGTTTCTTAATAGCTGGATAATACTCCATGGTGATTCATTATCTATTCTTCAGTTCAGGATCATCTAGGTTGTTTCTCATTTCTGGATATTATGAATAAAGCTGCTATGAACATACTTGAGCAAGTGTCCTTGTGGTATAATGGTATATCTTTTGAGTATATGCCCAGGAGTGGTATAGCTGGGTCTTGAGGTAGATTAATTACCAATTTTCCGAGAAATTTCCATACTGATTTCCAGAGTGGCTGTATAAATTTGCACTTACACGAGCAATGGAGGCTAGTTCCCCATTGCTCTACATCTTCACCAGCTTGAGCAGTCACCTGTGGTTTTGATATTTGCCATTCTGACAGATGTAAGATGAAATCTTAGTCATTTTGATTTGCATTTTCCTGATGGCTGAGGATATTGAACATTTCAAGTGTTTCTTGGCCATTTGAGATTCCTCTGTTGGGAATTTTATTTATATTTGTACCTCATTTTTTAAATTGGGTTATTTAGTTTTTTATGTCTAGTTTCTTGAGTTCACTACATATTTTGGAAATATTCCCTCTGTCAGATGTGGAGTGGGTAAAGATCTTTTTCCATTATGTAGGCTGCTATTTTGATCTATTGACAGTGTCCTTTGCCCATAGGAGTGTGAATTTGGATCTGGTTCTTCAATTTGATTCAACGGATCACCTATCTGTATGCTATGCCAGGACCATGTGGTTTCAATTACTATAGCTCTAAGTAGAGCTTGAAACTAAGTGTGTTAATACCTTCTGGTGTTCTTTTATTGTGAAGGATTGTTTTAGCTACCCTGGATTTTATGCTTTGCCATATGAAGTTGAGAATTATTCTTTCTAGGCCTGTAAACAATTGTGTCCAAATTTGGATTGTGTTGAATTCGTAGACTGCTTTTGGTAAGATGGCCATTTTTACTATGTTAATCCTACATAACCATGAGCATGGAAGATCTTTCCATCTTCTGATATTCTCCAAATTCTTCTTCAGTGATGAAGTTCTTGTCATACAGGTCTCTTCCACTTGCTTGGTTAGAGTTACCCCAAGACAATTTATATTATTTGTGGCTATAATCATGGGCAGGGACCTCCTACCTCCCCCTCTTCTGCTCCTTGTCTGTAATAGGACATCTCTCTCTCGAGGGGAAAGTGGATGATGATCCTACAGCCTCAAACAAAACCTCACTGGCCTACCTATAGGTAGAGGTGCTCTGTGTGCATGCTCAAGAAGAGGCTGAGTGTCACAGCCTCCGTCTCCTGGTCTCTACTCTGGAGAGAACCATTCTTCCAGCCTCTTACATTTTGCATTGGTCCAGTCAAAACATAAGGAGGGGGAATGTCCACCTCATTAGACAGAGCAAACTGAACCTTAAGTACTCATGGCTCCAACAAATGTTCCACCTGGACCAAGGGAACATTGACTCCCAAAAAGCACAAGTTTTCAACCATAGAGTTTGATTAAGGGAAAGCATTAGCTATAGGAGAACTGATAGGAAAAACTGAGAGAGCCTATCACATCCTTCCAAACTGCCCTGACTCCTGGAGATTCAAAGATCGCTCAGGTGACCATCTTACCTTACAAGAGGGCCACTCACTTACGTTTACAAAGGATGTGGAGTCTCCCTGGGGAGAAATGAATGCTATAACCCTCATCATCTCAGAAGCTCTTCTGAAAGTATTTTAACAAGTTCTTTAGAGGGGATCCAGGGCAGCTCACATTCCCTCCCGTCACAAGGACAGACAATTGATGAAGACACAGACAACAACAATGATCAGACAATTACAGGTAGCCACCAAGCAATCATTCATCCAACAAACCAGGGGTCTATGGTGATATCTCACACAGACCCTGGACACAAGATCTATAGTAGCATCCAACCTCTCCTCTTGTGACCTATTCAAATTGTGCCTTCTACAGACAGAAACTTACCTCCAGAGGTGTTTAGATCAGATGACTTTCAATTTACTCCTTTGAGAAGTGGCACTGGCACACTTCTGGTGTGCTCAGAAGTGATTTGTTAGAGGATGATTTTCTTGGGGCCCTGGAATATCCAAGTTCCTGTGCCTCCTAAATGTCCTCTCTGCCCAGTGCATTCTTCCCCACTCCTGGCCTTCCCATGGCCCCTAGTATCTGGATCTAGTCTCTGGGATCTTGCTGAGGCCTCCAGAATGTTACAGGGTGCTCCTAGAGTGAATAGCCAATTGAAAGTCTTTATTCTAGCTGACTAGGACCAAGCCCAAGTGATTGAGGACCTGCTTTTACTCCCAAGTGTCCAGAACACACAAGTTTTAAAGGAAGAAACCACATCCTGCCATCTCACTTGGCAATGCAGGAGAGTGGGAAACTTCACAGGAGTAAGCAATTTCAAAAACACAGTTTTAACAGAAGCTAAGATAAGCAGTTAGCAGGAGAGGACTCTGCACAAACAGACAGTTTTAACGAGGACTAAGATAAGTGAACTAGGACATCCTACCCTCTAGTTCCTAGAATAGAGTTGGGTAGTTTTCCATGGAATTCTCCATCAAGGAGATCAGATTCTAGTTAAACCTGGAATGGCTTCAGCAGGAATACAAAATGGAGGAACCTCTGCACTGTGTTGCCCCATCACAAGTCAGTCAGGTCCAGATCTCTAGAAGAAGCTCAAAAAGAGATAATGGAAACCCATATACACAAAGTTAACTTTTAAATTTAGCTTTTGAGATTCTTAAAACAGAAATAAAGCAGAAGCAATGCAAAAGACGCAAGGGAAATCATCACAGTCACAAGAGCAAACCTGATTTATAGCCTTTCCTGGGATAATGCACTTCTCCAATGACAACCTGTACCTGAGAGAAAAATCCAAGCTCAGGAGGATGACTCTAAAGGAGTAGTACTAGGCAGAGGTAAGGAGCATTAGGACACTAACGGAGAGATGCTAAGGATATAAGAAATGCTCTGCCACTCTCCCCACCACCACCATCCCCTGCATGACAAAGAAGGAAGACACTGTTAAAGAGATGGAGTGCTCTCTGAATAAATGAGCCTTCAGTTTCAATGGTGGCTACTGCCCAATTCAAGTAATGGCCATTGATGTGTTTTGGATAATACTTTATGTGACATGTACCAATGTTAATTTTCTTTCAAATAATGGAACTTCATTATTTGCCTTAATCAGTAACCCAGGACCCCTTATTAAATGAGCTCGTATAGTAATGTTCAAAAGCTGAAGGAGATATTATCATCAGCCCTCCCTTTGGGGATAGGTATAAGTATAGATATAGATATATAGATGATATATAGAGATATAGATGATATAGATAGATTTATAGATGGTGTATATATATATATATATATATGATAGATAGATAGATAGATAGATAGATAGATAGATAGATAGATAGATAGTCCCAATATTAAGGCATAACACTTGGAGAACTCACTTAAAAGTTACGGGGTATTCCTACATCAGTAGCTTACTTCTCCAGCTTGATTCTGTCAATAATACTGGTAGATGAAGCTAAAATGCCAGCCTCCTTTTGCTTGGGGCAAAGGCCAGGAATATTCTAAAAGGAGCTTGATGACAAAATGTTACTCATACTTCTTTGTCTTCTGATGTTCAGTGACATTATCTCAGAAGGACCTACTCCATCTACACAAACATACACAAACCCTCAAAAACTTATTCCCTAGGATACTTTATGAGTCTCCATAGCCTCAAGAACACCTTGTCTCATACCTACTAAAACACTTAAAAGTTCTCTTCAATCAAGGGAAAAAATGGCTTAATAAGTACAAATATGAGTCCTGTTAATGAATCTATGGGTAGCTGACTCCTTACTTTATGCTGTGGTTTCTTCATGATTATTTTCTAGCCATGTTGATATCAATGATTACAAGCCCACACCATTTCCCTCTTACTCTGTTAGACCATTGAATTCGTTCTTAACGTTTTTCTTCTGTATTTGCTACATTCTCACAATAGCACCATTTGCAGGGCTTTGTCTGGCTTTTGCTTGTTTGTTCCTTTGTTTGTTTACATCCAAGGGATCTTGTCCTGGAGAGCAGGCTGTACAATATCAGCTCTCCTGGAATTACCGTAGTCATGACTTTTCTTACTCCTTCCCTTTCTGAGGCCACTGGTTGGTATAATCACCCTTTTTTATACTTTGCATTCTTGTAAAATTTGTGTCTTCTATGATATTACAGCTTCAAACTAAATTCCTTCTTGTGGTAGATAGGGGATTAAAAGCTTCCTTTCCAAACAATAGGAGAACAAGAAGAGAGGTTCTTGGTCCCTTTTAGATTGACCTATGCCCCTAATTATCATGATGAAGCTATAGCAGACTGGTCACCATGAAAAAGAAACCAAACCAAACAAACAAAAAACAAAGTTGGGGGCACAGCTCCCTTGAGAAGTCATAGACCAATAAGGTGGAATGTGAAGTCAAAAGAGTATGTAAAAGAAACCAAGGAGTGGTAAGGGGGAGGAGAGAGAGACTGAAAACCCCCTCATCAAGGTAAGGTTACTGTGCAACAGCCCAATGATAGGTGGCAGTCTGCTGAGAATTGAAGTCACTGACTCTTCTCCTTGGCTTTGCCTTATTTTGAAGGGGTTATTAGTAAACCTTCAGTTCCTACTACTGTCTACGTATCTCTGGACTGGTTTCTTTTATTGGGACACAAGAACCTGTAAATCCCTGTGGCTGCCATTGGACACAAATATCTGCCATCTGGACACAAAGCACTGCCCCAGGGTAAGAAACTTCAGGTCTGAAATAATCTCTCCTGGTCCTACAGGAGGAAGACCGCAGTTGGCACCTGGCAGTTATACACACCAACATCCACCGAAGCAGAAGCTAAGAGAACTGTTGATGACGTCTTGCTTCCATACACATGCTTAGAAGCTGGATTTTGCTGGTATGAAGTATTGCTTTGGGGGTCACGTGGAGCACAAAATACAAAAGTATCCACAGTAAACATGTTGGCTATGGGTAGGCACAAAAATCCACAGCTCATCTTTTTAAACAGGTAACATGAAAGGGGCTCAAAGCAATAGTGTGGCATCACTTTACAGGATCAGATTCTAAAAAAAAGTCAGCTGTGTAGGCTGATAGACTAACAAAGGAAAGGTGGGAGGGAACCTCCCTCTGCAAGCCCCCACCTGGAGCTCTAGCTTCCCCAGGGTGTTTGGCTTTCTTTTCCCTTTTACATATGTCATTTGGACAGCCCTTAGGTAGAGCTATTTTTAACTGACATATTTTATGATAGGCTGAAAACACCATGTCTAATACAAAGTGGTCCCTGGTGTAGTTCTCTGCCAGATAGTGTGACCTCAAAGAATTCTGATCCTGTTGTGTTCCACAAAGGAAAACACACAGTCCAGAGTTTCTATAAAGGTTAAAGATAATAAGCTCAGTTGAATTTCGGTTAGGAAATCGAGTACATCAATCAATTCCCATTAGTCAATCTGTTTAAAGCTTTCCTGTTGTTTAATTATGGGAAAACTTTCCCACAGATCCACATTTCTTTAGATAGGATTTTAGAGTTGGAAAAGAGCCTGGATTCATCAGTTAAAAAAAATAGTTTTAAGGACTTGGAAAGTACTTCCTGCAAAGACTTCGACATTCACAGTGTAGGCTGGTGTGAAGTCACTATATGGTTAAGATGTCCTCCTATCCCAAGGTAGTACCTGCTTTAATGCCTCTCTTAGGATTTCTGTTGTTGTGAAGGGACAATGTGACCACAGTACGTTTTATAAAGGAAAATATTTAATTGGTGCCAGCTTACAGTTCAAAAGTTTAGTCCATTATCATGATAGGAAGCATGGGAGAATTCTACATCTAAATTAGCAGGCAGAAGAGAGAGGGGGGAGGGAAGGGGGAGGGAGGGAGATGCTGGGCATCTCCTGAGCATCTGAAACCTCAAAGCCCTCCTAATAGTACAGCCCTAGGGTTGATGGGGGCTATTTTTATTCAAATCACCACAATGCCCCCTCTCAGAAAAAAAAAAGTCTCTAGGAATAAGTGATAGAACAGGCCTTCTCAGGGCCTTCAGCAAGAGCACAGCTGCTCTCTGCCCTTCTCTTCAGCACACAGTAGGAGGTCTTGGCTCAATGCTAAGTGACTTGTTCTGTTCTTCTGGGGTGTACTCTTCAGTGAGGAGTCCAGAGTGCCATAACTATTCAGCCAGGGGACAGCTTAGTCATGAGACAGCTCTCAGATCTTAAAAGTTCTGAAGTTCATCAAAAAAAATTTTTTTTACACTAAAAAAGAGTTTGTTTACACTAAAAAAAAAAAAAGAAAAGAATATTTTCCCAAACATGGGTGCCATCTGATTTGTAGAGTGGTGGCCAGGGACACTGATTTCCATGCATGCTGCATTTGAATTCAAATGGTTATCTGGCTTTCTGACAGAATAGAAAGATTCAGAACAATCTAGTTCTGGACAACCAGAAGACAGGAGAGTTTGATCAGAATTGACCTTCCCACCAGACCACGCATTGATCGCTTCCTTAACAGGTCTGAATAACTCTTGACAAGGTCTCTGAATTATCTAAGAATCACATCGCTGTGTCAACTCTTACAAGGCCATGTGCTACTGGCAAGCTAAAGTTCACGGGGGAGAGGACATGTTAGTGTTCACCCACCCCTCTCTTCAGCTCTTCAGCTTGGGGTCACACTCACACAAGTGGGCAAACAGCTTCTTCTCCTTCCAGTGACCACTTAGGGTCATACCTGCCTCCTCAAACAAGTCTTCCCTTTGGTGATTCGATGTGAAATGTCTTCCACGGGCCACACGCTTCAACACTTGGTGCCAAGCTGACAGTACTGATTGGGAACGTTCAGGAAGAGGAGCATTGCTGGCAAAAGTGAATCACTAGAAGCAAGTCCTGGGGTTTTACAGCTCAGCCTCACCTTCTGCCTGTGCTCTCTGCTTCCTTGATGTGAACATAATGTGGCCAGGGCTGTACATTCTGGCTGACACGCATTCTTCACCATGACAAATTTTATCCCCTTGAACTATAAGTCAAAATAACCCTTCCTTTCTTAAGTTGCTTCTTGTTGGGTGATCATAGTAAAAGCAAAAATAACATATCCGGGTGCGCATTGCGCATGCTTGTGTGTGTGTGTGTGTGTGTGTGTGTGTGTGTGTGTGTGTGTGTGTGTACTAATCCCCTATCCCCATTTTTTACCGTGAAATCCTTCCCTTCAGTATGACATATCAGGTCATGGAGCTCTGTGAGGTGATTTGGTCATGAAAGAATTGCCCATAGGATTTTTGACCACCTACAAAACTCTCCAAGAGCACCCTGGCTCCCTGACACTGTGAAGATAGCTGTCTGTGAACAGAACGCAGTTTCTCAAAGGACAATGAATCTTCTGTGTCTTGATCTTAAGCTTTCAGCCTGCAGACCTGTGAGGAATAAATTTCAGTTGTTGATAATCCATCAAGTCTGTGGTAATCTGTTATGACAGCCCAAGCAGGCAAGGATGGGTCTGTTAATTCCTATCTAGAATTTTGTCTTTGCTTTTGATAAGAGATCTAAGAATCCATCAACTAATATGAAATATAAGTTTTTGTACCCATTTTTTAGTGTTTTTGTAGTTTATTCTTTTCCAGTTTAGGCAATAATCACTTTTCAGTTACTATTTTCATATGATGAAGATAAGTTTTCAGTATTTCCTTTAATTTGGATTCACAGTCATTACAGCACCATTCATTGAAAAGACTGTTCTGGCTGGAGTGGTTAGGCCAACGCTTAGGAGACTAAGGTGGATTACAATTAAGACCAGGCTGGGATACCATAGGTTACATATCAAGACTATGCCCCTCCCCCAGAAAGACTATTCTTTGCCTTCAGAATTCTTTTGCCCAATTGTTAAACTCAATTGATCAGGAATATTTTCAAAAAGTCTATTCTTATAACATTTACACAATCTAGACGCCAGTTATTTGCTTATTGCCATGATATACATGAATATTTATTGTTTTACCCCAATACTCTAAAATGATTTATATATCATGTTTACCTTTTCTGTTAGTCACCTTTGTAAGATTTTAAATCATTATTACAGCTTGTCCTAACAGTGAAAACATATTGTTACCTATGTACATGTGAGCAAAAGGTCTCAGCCACTCTGCCGAACCTCTACACATCTCACCTTCCTCATTTCCTATTCCAGTTGAGGATATGTTTGCCTTTCCATGTCAAAGTTAATACTTTTTACATTGTGTTCACATTTCTATATTTGGCAGCCTAAGCTATAGAACAACTCAACTCTAAATTTTAAAAATTAGCATATGTTTCCATTATAATTACTCTACTGTTCATAGCACAGTTAAGTGCTAAATTACAATAGAAATGTCCTTCCCTGGGATTGCAGCATAATTGTCTCTGTGCACTTTTCAAGGAGCATTTCTAATGATGAGGTCAAATGAGCTTCCTCTCCCTGGTCTTCTTTCTTCTATTCCTACCAAATGCTCCAACTCTGACATAATGTAACTTATTACTTACGTGACCACATCCTTTTTTGTTCTTTTTTAAAAAACAATTTTGCCTTTAATTAGATTATTAAACCAGAAGCTTCACAGTAAGATCTTAGTAAATATTTATTGAAATTAAATTACTTTAAACTTAATCTATCCAACTAATACATGAAATATAGACTTTAGTCATTTCCCAATGATTTCATAAATGATCACTTTTTTAAAAAGAATACAGTACATAAATTGAGGATTTACAGTACTAAGTTTGCTCAACAGGTTTAGACTACTGTCTCAATAAAGAGAATCTTCCAGAAACTCAAGTGACCTGATTATGCTCAGTAATAGTCTTTCAAATAAGAAATACGTATTTTTACTTTTCTATGATTGCTTTGACTGTCAGGTCCTAAGAAAAAAGTTTGTGGCTCCATTTAAAGAGTAACCCTCCAATGTATGTCACACAGACTATACTTACAGAAAGGTCAGAGGAAAACCTCGGAGGAGGAGAAGGGCCTGTGCACAGAATACTGACAGGGTTAAAACAAAATACCACAGAGGGAATGAAGAGATGCCTTAGAGAATAAGAGTATGCTCCTTCTGCTCCTGCTCAAACCCTGCACTCGTTTCCAACGTTAGTCAGCTGACAGCCACTTGCAAATCCAATCCTCTCTTCTGGCATCCACAGAAACCTGCACACACACACACACACACACACACACGCACACGCACACGCACACGCACACGCACACATGTACAACATTTACTATTAAGAACAAATCTTTAAGAAATGCTACTGTTGAGAGAATGATCTGTCACAACCAAGGATGGTTTCCAGCCTCCTGAGCACACTTTGCAAAGCTTCCCCTAGGTCTTACTCAGATACAATCCTGTTGAGGCCTATAGAGCTCAGACTCTGAGTAGGGTGTTTGGACACCTATAAACAAATTTAGTCTACTTCGGGAAATCCTTGTCCCCATATCATCAGGGTGTTTCTGAGCAGAGGCTTTACAAATACAATTGGCTTTGTAAAGATTCGTAAGACCATGAGGTTATAACTTTATAACCTTATCATTATAACAGACTAAACAGGCTATTTGTCCATTGTGCACTAGCAAACTGAAGAGCAACCCTAGACTACAGAAGTTAATGTCTTCTTCAAGGCATTGTCCTTTAGAAAAGGTATGTCTTCAGTTTGCTAGAAAGCTGATCATGGGACAAACTGACCAGGTAAATTTTCCTCATGATATCATGATTGAGTGCTACCTAATCAAGTGCACTACCATATGCTCAGGCATCTGTGACCCAGCGTTAATTAAATGATGACACATACTGGCATGTATCAAGTTACTGGCATTGAAAAGATTCGGCAGATAAAGGAACTTTCAAACAGCTTGACAACCTGAGTTTCTTATTTAAGAAAATCAATGTCCATAGCCCATATATCATACTTTGATCTACACAAACACTCACACACACACACACACACACACACACACACACACACACACACACACACACACACTGTGGTCCCTGACTGTATACATATACATATACATATACACAATAACAATTAATAATAATAATAAACACTTTTATGAAGTTATCAATGTATGCGTACAGATAGATTAGATTAATGAGAGAAAGATGGTGGAGCTGAAATAGAAGGAAAAGCATACGTAACTTGTTTTCGGTAAACAGTCTACACTCAGTACCTATCGTGCTCCGTGTTCTCACTCATACCACTGAGAAGCTTCCTCTGATCAGTTTTATATGGCCAGTGAGCTGCAGAGGGAAAGATGTCAGTTTGATATACAGATAGTTCCAGACCCCTGCTGGAACCAATCAAAAGCAGCTGTAGACAGCATTATTACTCTACTTATGATGGGCTGTCTTGGTCACTGTTCTATTGCTGTGAAGAGACTCCATGGCCAAAGCAAGTATTATAAGAGAAAGTATTTAATTGAGGCTTACTTACAGTTTCAGAGGGACCATCAATTATCATCATGGCAGGGAGCATGACAGCAGGCAAGCAGACTCTAGAGCAGTAACTAGGTACTACATCCCAGTCCATAGGTAGAGAAACAGGCACTGGGCTTGGCATGGACTTTTGAAACCTCAAAGCCCACCCCTAGTGACACACTTCCTCCAACAAGGCCACACCTCCTAATGTTTTTAATCCTTTTAAATAGTGCCACTCCCTTGTGACTAAGCATTCAGATTATGAGCATATGGGGTGCATTCTTATTCAAAGGACCAAAAAGCCATGGAGAATAGAGAGAAGGTACTACCATTCACTTTGTAAACTGTGCTGACAACTGTAACACAGGAGTTTTACAAGGGTACCCTTTGTTCCTTGTAGTGCTAGCTCTCCATCAACCAGCTTTGCTCCATGTGGTTTTGCTTTTCCAATCTTCTATCCAAACATAAGTTACATGGTGTTACATTTTGCTCCAAGGAAAGATAGACTAAGTCAAAGCTTATTGTGACCATCCTTTTAGTTAGACACAATAGGCTTTGTGTCTGGTCACATTTCATTGGTCAAGATACACTGCATGATCAGGACTAACCAGTTGTCTCTATGAGTAGGCCATACAACACTCCTTTTCAAAGAAAAGGAGGTGAACAGTTAGGAAATTTACTACTAACAATGCCGATCATTGCTCAATTTGACTAAAGAAAAAGGCTGTTGAACATGTAATTTGAGGCCAGTTTACAGAAGAGGCAGATGGTTTAGCTGGACTAAGACAGAGAGGCAATATAAGAAATTTGAGCACGAACTGTGTATAGAGATCTCAGAATGGTCTCAGAGTGTAGAAGAATCATGTCCCACATGAAACCTCAGAAGAAGACCTCACTGTGGAGGAGACTAATAATCAGAAGAACCAGGTCTATCAGCACTTGGATGTGGCTGTAGTTACAGAATAAGAAATCTGCCTCATGAAAGTTACCATGACTAGAATGCTTGAGCTGAGGCCTGGTACATAACAGCAGGTCTCTGTGCAAAGAGAAGGCAACAGCAACTGTCGTATGAGAAGCAGCAGCACTGGGCTCCCTTTATCCTGATAAAACTGTCACTACTCCTTCTCTCCAGCTTCCAACTGAGTCTGTGGTCCACAGGCTCTTCCTGAACCTAGTTTGAGCTCCGAGTAGTTTCCTGCACTTGAAAGTTAAAGTCAAGACTTAAAAGTCCTTAAATTCCCTACGTCACTTCTCTTATGCAATAAAGCCCTACGTTTTCACAGTCTTCAGACATGAAGAAGAAATCTTCCTGTTTCTTAAAATCATGGGCATGCTATTGAACTGTCAGATGACTCCAAGAGGGATTTGTCAGAGTTCCTGGGTAAGCTGAGTGCAAACAACAAACCTCAGCCAGTCACTCTATTCGAAGCTCCTTCTTGAAACATTGGACTCTCATCTTTCCATATGTTGCTGTTCTTCTGCATAAAAGAAATCAAAGTAGGCAGCTCAGCAGTTCAAGCCACTATCGTTGGCATGGCTGTCTGTCTCCCAGTGACATCTGGGGCAAATTCCTCAATCTGTTGCCATGGCCAGACACACTTGACTGCCCA
This sequence comes from Uromys caudimaculatus, assembly GCA_028551405.1. Lineage (NCBI taxonomy): Eukaryota > Metazoa > Chordata > Mammalia > Rodentia > Muridae > Uromys > Uromys caudimaculatus. The sequence continues at coordinate 97,165,552 of CM052708.1, forward strand.
GTATTGATGGCTCTTCCAATTATTTGCTCCCTCTTCATGCACATATCACAACTTCACCAAGAAAGAATTAATTGGACTCAGAGTATCCTCATGGCCCTTGTCTGGATCTCCACACTGTTGTTCTCAATATTCCAACCTGGATCCAACTCTACTAGATTCGGTGTGATACCTTCCTTAAGACAGACTAATCTCTGATGCTATAGTAATTCAGCCTGATAAAGAATCAGTTCTCATGAGTCTGTGTTTTGATGTAAGACAGTTCTTCAGTAGTCACAGAGTGGTGAAGGGTGCTCCTGTGTGGTTTCACAGGCTCAATATGTGACATCCAGAAACCATTGGCTAAAATGAGTCTCCCATACAGAGCTCAACTGTTCTGGAGGCTCTGAAATGGAAGTTGGGAACATGAACTGCTTGCAGTAAAGCAACAGCAGTATTAATCTACATTTAGAAAGTATTGTCTTCTTGAATAGACTGTGTGCTCCTGATACCGTGTGTGTTCTAGGGCTAAGAAGAGCTAAACATAGGCCTTTTCTCCAGAGGTTAAGGTTCAGGGAACTGGAGAGGAGAGAAAGAAGCAACTACCCAGAGAGTAAGAAGAGCAGTGGTTAGGTACTGCCAATGGGGAGGAGCTGGGTGGGGGCATTTCCATGAGGTGCATTTGAGCTTTAAATACCTGGTTCACAGTAGACAAATGACACAAAATGACAGATAGTCCGGGTCCAGAGGTCAGAATACAATGGCAGTCAGAAGCCTGTAGCTACCTGGTGGTTTCAGGGGCCAGCTGGATCAGAGACTAGACATAACAGAAGCTGAGCTGAGAATAGGCTTGTCCAGAGGCTAGTCCTCAGAATGCAGAGTCACTCAAAATGCCCCACAACAAAAGATCCAGCTGTTAAATGTGTAATGTACGCATGAAACACTGCAGAGTAGAGCCACCTCTGGGCACACTGAGGGTTTTTCAAAGCCCTGTGACATCTAAGCCAGCTGTGACTTTTAGACCAGCTTTTGCCGAACTGCATATGAAGGAAGCCTAATACCAGCTCATGGAATTGTGATTCCAGGGATGGAGAAAGTCAAGGCTCACTATGTGAGTGTGGAAGCTAAGGCAGCCTACCCTAAAGAGCTAGGCCGTATTCTCGCCGTTACAAAGAGAGTTCTAAACATAGGAGAGGTAAGAGGCTACAATGGTAATTAAGAAACTACACATAAACTCTAAGTCAAAGGGGAAAGTACGCAACTACATTTTCAGGCAATGTCAAGTAGCTTGAAGATTTTTTTCTAAATGCTAGATTCTTTTTTATACTCTTATTTGTAGCTAAAACACTTAACAGGTTATAGGAAAGAAGGGGGATGCCTGTTAACCGTCTTAGTCAGAGGAATAAGATTTAAAAGACAATTTCTGTCTTCTCTTACACAGAAGCTCTTCTATCATTTCTGTGGATCTGCTTAGCACTGTCAATAGAGATAAGGTTCTACTTATTCCGTTTCCTGTTGTCCTGCTGTCCTGTTGTCCTAGTTCATAGACTGGATGCTTGTAAGCAAACAATCAGCTCTTGGGGACCCAAGTGACTAGGGGCCTTGAGAGACCAGGGTGACCAATTCTATCAGGTAAACTCTTTTTCCATTACACTTGTGAATATGGAAAAGAGAAATGGGGCAGCTAAAGGAATCTGGTTCACGGAATATCAAATATATTCTGTGAAAATTCAGTCTTTAGCAGACCAACTTAGACTGGAACTAGACTGTTATTCAGGCATATTGTCATCAGGAATAAATTATTAGTATTTTATTTTCAATTTTCCCATTGTGTGTATTTTGTTCATATGTATTCACATACATACACATCAACATAAACATATATGAATATATATTATATAAAATATATAAACGTTTATTGCTTTTTATTAAGAAATTATTGGGAGTGGGATGTGCATGCTGCACCATGCATGTAGAGCTCAGAGAACTTTTTAAAGAGTCAATGTTTTCCTTTGACTATGTGGGTCCAGGGATTGGGTTCAGATCATCAGGCTTGGTGACAAGTGTGTTTAGCCACTGAGCCATTTCACCATCAGATGTGTATTAATTTATTTTATCTGAACTTCTGATAAAGGAGCATTTCTTGTTGTTCTGTTCAAGAGAGATGAATTATCCTAGAACATTGTCTACAGTCAACCAGAGCCTTCCCAACTCTTTACCTTGGTTTTCAGTAGCTGTCCACTCTTTATATGTGTGTGGTGCTGATAGCCAAGTGTCTTAAAATTCAAAACATTGGCAAGAATGTTTACCACTCAAACTTCGTAGCAGATTAAAGCACTTTTAATGGCAATGTGGAAATTCTATTCCCTTGAAATACTAGTCTTGGCTCTAATTGCTATAATTATCCCTCAGTAGGGGAGGAGGGTGTAGGGAAGTGTAGATTTCCCAGCTGCACCAGCTGCAAGCCTCCTGATACCAAAAAGAAGGACAAACTGAGAACTCGTGGGGTTCCTGGCATAAAGAGAAATTCAACTCCCGGGAAGAAAATTATCCAAAAAATAAAAGTCAAGGTTGAGAAAGAGACATTGAAACGTAGTCAAGATTTATCCATAGGAAACCGGAGACATCTAGGACCATAACATGACATCTAAGGCAAAATAGAGGTCCAATCTGTGTGGGTGGATAGATTAGGTGTTTTCACATACTTCAATAAACAAGACACAGCAAAACATGCATGTGTGCCAAGCTCCAGGTGTGATGGGAAACACAGGATTATGAAGAAGCCACTTATGTGCCTCTTATTTCAAACGTCCTTGGAAAGTCATCTAACATCACCTTAATGTGCCTAAGAATGAGTTTGCCAGTAAGCCACATAATACTACATTCAATGCCTTGCCCCTAAATGCTTAGGAGTCAGAGCAAGTTCAGGCACAGTCCTGAGTCCTTAAATAAGCAATCGGCCAGCTGGTTCTTTCATGCAGCTGTGTGAGCTGAGGAAGCTAACAAGAGAAAATAAAGATCATCATCTGGCCAGTCCCTCCATGGTCCTGGAGGAGAAAGAACAGGGAGGCAAGACAATCTTCTAGCTGAACTGAGCACCTCCCCTGGCCTATCAGCAAGTAGAAAGTCACCTACCTTATTGGGTCCTGAAATACCGCAGTGCTTTGAGACGAATGCAGCAGGTCATTGTGGGAGTGTCTGTGGAAAGACCAGCACCAAGTAGCAACCCTGGCTTTTCTGTGCATCCATACAGAGGAAAACCTGAAATGTCCTTCTATACTCACAGATAGCTAATAAGAGCAAGCAAAAATTCCCTACCCTGCTTGGAGAAACAGAAACATGAAATTGGATTGAGATGCTGGAAGACCAGTACAGACATGATGGCTGGAAACTATAGACAATTTGACACTTAAGTCTTCTACATGATATGTTTCTTTGAGTGACTGCCTTACCAAAAACAGTGGAATCTGAGGATTAGACTTCACAATGGAACAAAAGCCTAGTCAGAGCATAAGAGAGATGGGAACCAGACACTGGAACTATTCTAATTCTACTGCCTCAGCTTCTCAAGTGGGGCATTATTGTGCATAGCAGCCTGGTTTATTTCATTCTTCTATGTTGTTGAGTAGTATTTCATTCTGTAAAGATGTCATACTCTGTTTATTCTTTCACCAGTTTGTGTTGCTCAGCATTGGGTTGTAATGAATAACGCTGCTATGAATATCCGGATACAGGTCTTTATATGGACACTCATGTCTATTTCTTTTAAGTGGAGGTAGAATTAGAGCAGTTGGGCTTTAGGATAAATTTGTAATAAATTGATTGATTAACTGGTTAAAAAAACTGACAATCAGTTTCCAAAGCAGTTTTTTTAGTGGCTAATTAAGCTTCATGGAGATGCAGGCAATGTCTGGATCATTAAGGGGTCCGTGGGTCAGGCTAATGAATTTGAACTGTGGGAAGCCTTTGCGGGTATACAGTTCTTATCTTCTATAAAGGATGAAATCTAACAAATGTTAACATGGAGAGGCTGAGTCCTTCTTTTGATGTCTGTAAATCTAGAGGGAGGCAATTCTGAACAGACAATAACTCGTAAAGGTAAGCAAGGATGCTGTTTTTAAAACAAAATCCTGAATGTTCAATTTACCAGTGAAGACTCAGAAGCCAGATCCTGCGGTGAAAGCCTGCTAACTCAGAGAGACAGAGAACGCACCAGCTGACTTTCCTACTCCACCAGCGTCCCAGAAGGAAAAAGCCTTCTTCTTCTCCATGCGGTCCTAAAATACCCTGCAACTCTTTCCCTCCTTGCTACTTCTTGTGTTCACTCCCTGTCAACTGGTTGCTTGCTTCACCTCTTGACCTATTGTTGGCTTTATTTAGCTCTTGTTTGCAGAGAGCTCTTGGGTTAAAGGTGTCTGCTAGGGCTGAGCCACACCACAACTACTTGTTTATAGCATACAGAAAGCTGTTGGGTAAAAGGTATGTGCTAGGGTTGAGCCACACCACAACAAGGTTTTTCTAGTTCACAGTCTTAGGATTCACAATGTGATCACATATCCTGCAACACAGCTGCTGGTAGAGCTCAGTGTAGAGCAATCACCTAGTGCATAGAAGGCCCCGGGTCCAATGACCAGTGCTACAAGAAAATAGAAACGAAGGAAGAGATGGAAAGTGTGGAGGGAAGAGGAAGGGAAATGCTGTCTAAGCCAGGTGTGATGCTGCCCCTCACAACCCTGGCACGTGGCCTGCAGGAAAATAATCTCAAGGCAAACCTGCACTACACAGTGAGTTTCAAGCTAGCCAAACAAGGAAAGCAAGAACTTATCTCTAACAGAGCAAGCAAGCAACCCAGCTTCTCCCAGACTCCTCATCCACCATCCTCATCATCCTTGTGAATGTGAGATGCTTGTGATGGAATGAATGGATGAAGAAAATATGGAGTGAAAGTCTATTCAGCTAAAAGAAGGAGAAGAGCAGATGTAATGAGAAGGGTGGAAAGAAGGAAAGAAAGAAGAGAAGGAATAAACCCTGTCACCTGTGATATAAATGACAGGGGGCTCAAAATAAGAAAGGAAATAAGGCAGCCTGAGAAGGACAAATCCTGTGGGATCTCACTTGTACACGGAACTTGGAAAAGTCAACTCACAGAGACAGGCTGTAGGGCAGTGAAAAGCGGAGCTGTAACTGTAAGGAGCGGTTAGGATATTCGCCATCACCAGATGGCGCTATTACTCTGAGGAAACTTGTGGATAGCGCGGGGTGGCTCGCCCGAAGCGCCTGCGCATTAAGGGTGTACGTGACTAATCACTGCCCACTCCCGGGGCGCGCC
>CM052708.1:97171356-97190100 GCA_028551405.1 Uromys caudimaculatus
GTTGAGCATTTCTTTAGGTGCTTCTCAGCCCTGCGAATTTCCTCAGTTGAGAATTCTCTGTTTAGCTCTGTTCCCCATTTTTTGATGGGGTTATTTGGTTTTCTGGAGTCTAACTTCTTGAGTTCTTTGTATATATTGGATATTAGCCCTCTATCAGACATAGGATTGGTTAAGATCTTTTCCCAATCTGTTGGTTGCCGTTTTGTCCTACTGACAGTGTCCTTTGCGTTACAGAAGCTTTGCAATTTCATGAGGTCTAATTTGTCTATTCTTGATCTTAGAGCATAAGCCACTGGTGTTCTGTTCAGGAACTTTTCCCCTGTACCCAGGTGATCGACAGTTTTCCCCACTTTCTCTTCTATTAGATTCAGTGTAACTGGTTTTATGTGGAGGTCCTTGATCGACTTGGACTTGAGCTTTGTACAAGGAGATAGGAATGGATCAATTTGCATTCTTCTACATGTAGACCGCCAGTTGAACCAGCACCAGTTGTTGAAAATGCTGTCTTTTTTTCCACTGAGTGGTTTTAGCTCCTTTGTCAAAAATCAAGTGACCATATGAGTGTGGGTTCATTTCTGGGTCCTCAATTCTATTCTATTGATCTACCTGCCTGTTGCTGTACCAATACCGTGCAGTTTTTATCACTACTGCTCTGTAGTACAGCTTGAGATCAGGGATGCTGATTCCCCCAGAAGTTCTTTTGTTGTTAAGGATAGCTTTTGCTATCCTGGGTTTTTTGTTGTTCCAAATGAATTTGAGAATTGCTCTTTCTATGTCTATGAAGAATTGAGTTGGAATTTAATGGGGATTGTGTTGAATTTGTAGATTGCTTTTGGCAGGATGGCCATTTTTACTATATTAATCCTGCCAATCCATGAGCATGGCAGATTGAAAGTGAGTCTTAATGTAAATTCTCTCCATTCTCCTAGAGTCTTTCTCTTGTCCTCTGTCTGTCTGTTGCATGAGTTTTGCTATCAGCCTGCATCAGTATCTGTCTCTTCCTGTGTGTCTGTCCATCAGTGGTGTCTTTGCCCGACAAAGGATTTCACTCTGTCCTTATTGAACAACACAGAAATCATCATGCTGGGGAGGAATGAAAATATTTGAGAAATCCTTAACAGAATTTTACAAGGGATTAAGTCACTGGCTCCCACAAATCCCAAAGGACAGAACTATCATTGTTAATCAACCCACGCCCATAAATGCTGCTCCCAACTTTGATGGTAGATTTTAGAAAGTTACTTTCAACTTCTTTATTTGCTGCTTTTAGCAAATGATATATATCTGGCTGGAGGGCATGGAAGAGTATATAATCACAGCTATGCATTAGCCTAGGTTGTGAAAGTTGATTGAATGGGGGAATCCAGGGCAAGTAATGTTGGCTCTTACATTGTTCCCTTAAAGGAATGCTAAACAGTCTGAGTACACAGTTGGGGAGTAGTCATAAGTGGTCATTAGGTGTGTTATTAACTCTGGCTCTGAGATCTAGCAAAAGTTGCGATTTCTTAGCACATAAAAGACATTTCTAGAAGATTGCATTTCCCAAATCTGTTATATAGCTATAATTTACATTTTCCTAATAATATTGAATTTTGTTTGCTGAGATACAATCTCACTACTTAGCCCAAGCTAGCCTCACTATGTAGTGCAGGCTAACCTGGAACTATGTGCATCAGTCACCACATTTGAGAACAAAGAGTCTTTCTCTTGGAATAGTTCGACAAAGAATAAGTCCAAATTTAAATTCTCCACTTCTTTCCCTGCATCTTCCATCTATCTGTAGCTTGTGGTCTGTGACCTCTGTTGTCTGTCTCATATGTGTTCATGATGTTGTCTAGCCTTAACAAAAGGCTTTGCACTTTATGTATTTGACAGCATTGAAAACATGGTCAGAAAAAGAATTAGAAAAAAAGGTCTTTTTTTCAAGACTCTTCAAGAGAGTCTTACAAGACAGGAAGTTACTTTACTGAGTCCAAATGACCCAGAATACCACTCAAAACTGCACTCAGATGTCTACATGTTGCTCCTAACATCTATGAGACGCTTGTTGGTTAAAGTTACTTTCAATCCGTTGGCTGCTTTCAACAAATAATAACACAACACATAAATGCATACACATGTGTGAGCACATTGCATGCACACACACACACACACACACACACACACACACACACACACACACACTCATATCCACACTTCCTTGCCAAGAACACGGAAGAGTATGTATTTTAAAATTAAAACTAAACATTTAGGTTGGGTTGTAATCACAGATCACACGAGGAGTGTAAGGCACATTAGATTGGCTAGGAGTTTTCTTAAAATTGTGCTATATACGCTGAGTACACAACAGGGAACTGACTTAGTACATGGCCTTAAATGGTCTCAAGGCATATTACTAACGTGGTTGGAAGATGCGACAAAAGTTCAGTTTCTGAAAGTAAGAGTTATTGGCAGAAAGATGTGTTTGTACAAGTATGTAGCCCAGGCTAACCCAGAATGCACCCTTGTCCTTAGCCTCCCAAGGGCTAGGGACATAGGTGTACACCAACAGGCCTGCCTGAAACATCTTTCTACATTCCTGCTGGTTATTGGAACATCTTTCTTGGTGATGTTTATGTTTCTATTTTCTGTCTACTTTTTTATAAGTTGTTTGTCTTCTTATTGAGTTATAAAAGATTTTTATTATTCTGTGTATGAGGTGTCTATCAGATATGTAATTCAAAATCTTTTGGAGTTATTTATCAAGCCTGTGACTTGTCTTTTCATTGTTTTAAATGATGTCTTCTGAAGCATAGAATCATTAAAGTTTTCAGAAGGCTAATTTATTTCTCTTTCTAGTGAAGTTTATCTTTTTATTTAAGAAAGAAAACACTCTCTGGTGATTTTTTTGCTCATGTATCATGGACAGGAACCATAGACACCTGATACTTCAAAAAAATCAGGATCTTCTATATAGTGAGGGCATTGTTGAGGAAAAGCTACCTGGGAGCAGATAGCACTCTTTCTCCTGGTCTTTAAACCTGATGATCAGATTCTATTTTAGAGACAGTCATTCTTTTATCACAGTAACACGTCATGCAATAGCCACAAGGCCTCTGACACAGATACTGACTATGTGTTTAGAGACAACCAAGGTCTGGCCAGCTGGCTGGACACTGGCTCTCACAGGCCCGGTTGCCTGGCCATGACTTGCTTAATGGGTTCTATCCATGCATCTCTCATCTCCCATTAGCCTTGCCTTGCCTTGGGTCATAATAGTGTCAGGCTTAGAAGCATGTTAAGCCACTAATCCTCTGGAGGTGCCAGACAGAAAATGATATCTCAAATGTCTCCTGCCCTTCTTCATCCAAACCAAGTCACAAAGCCAGCACAGGCAGAGCAGAGCAGAGAGCCTCTACTTTGGTGGAGAAGTATGGGATCTTTTTCTCCAGTAATAGAGGAGAATGAGAATCCTCCATGGTGATGGAGGAATGTGGAAATCCTTCTCTATAACAGTGGATGAATATCATTGGCCCTCCTATTTAACAGTGAAAATTGTAAGGCCCCATAAGACATCCATGTATACATGAAGCCTCTCACTCAGGTACATGCTCATATCCCTTTACATGGCAACGAGGCAAGACAAGGCAGGATGAACAGTTGAAACACAAAAGCAGTTCAGTTCAAGTATTCAAAATGTGATCTGGCTAAAAAGCCTAGTGAGGCTCCTACCCCTGCAGCTGAGCGGAGAAGGTGGCATTTAACCCTGAGTGTGGAGAAAGACCCCCTGATTCTTGATTACTCGGCAGACTTGAAGCCCTCAGGGCTTGTAAATCAGAGTGGGGAAGCAGGGGATGTGAGCCTCCAGGCACAGACAACAGCGTTTCACTGTTTTCAAAGACACATGTGGTAACAGCCATACAAGCACCGGTGGGGCACTCACTTAAATCTTATTTATTGTCACAACTGACCCATTTCTATTTTATGTTTATATATATTTATTGTGCACTGATTTTGTTTTTCTCTTTATTTGTTTTAAGACAGGGTCTCTCTATGTAGTCCTAGCTGTCCTGGAATTCACTCTGAAATGCAGACTGGCCTGGAACTTTAATAGATATGTCTGTCTCGGGCACCCAAGTGCTGGGAATAAAGGTATAAGCCACTACGCCCAGCTTTATTTGCACTGATCTTAAGGACTGCAACATGATGGAATAGGTGTGACACACATCTGTCACCAAGATCTAGTTTAATGAAGCATTTGACTCTAATGACATGTTGCGGGAGAGGTGAGAAGAGAAACATTTTCCTAGAACCATATGGATATCGCTTTTGGTTGATTAGCTTTGAAAATTGTCCAAAATAAATTAGTAATTAATAAAGCAAGAAAGCCAGATGCTGTGCTTAAAGGTAAGTCACAGAGCAGTGTTAAAATAGTGACACAGAAGAGCCCAAGAGGACTGGATATTTGGAAATGATGTATAGTATGCTGTGAACTGCTATAATATGGTATGTTATGATTAAATATGGTGTGGCATGACATATGTCATGATAATATGATGTGACATGCTCTATGATATTATATAATACATAGTATGATGGGATATAGTATGATATATGATATGGGAAGATATGATTTATCATATGACATGATAGGGTATGATATATAATATTGCATGATATGCCATAGCATGGTATGGTAAGGTGGGACATGATATATGGTATAGCATGACATGATATAACACATGGCATGATGTGATCTCTCACAGTATGGTATGACATGACATGGTATGAAAGGATGTGTGATATTGTATGGAATGATATATGATACAACATAATATGAAATAATGTATGGAGAATATATGTGATATGACATGATAAGAGATAACATAGCATTATATGATGTGATATGATATTTTATTATGTGTATGATAAGGTGAGTTGACATGGCATAGTATATATTATATGGTATGGTATGATTATATTATGTGTTCTTTATGATATATAATATGACATGGTGTGATATGTGATATGCTATGGTACGGTGTATGGCATGGTATGGTATAGTATAATATGATATATGATATGGTACACTATAGGGATCACTGCAGACAGCATGGCCGGCAGAGGGTCTATCCAAGTGTCTAATCAGCAGCCAGTGCTGGCTCACACTTCAAGAGTCTGACTGGTAGTTTATTTCAGACATATTTAAGCACAGAACAATTTGTGGAAAGTTTCCTGTAATAATTAACTCAATCCCAAGTATGTCACAAAGCTTAAGATGTGACTACACCGAAATTCTCTGCCAAGTACAACTGATGTCTCTTATGAAGACAGGCACTATAGCTTAACCAAGGAAGCAGGTTCAGGGTAAGCACTGCCCAGAAGGAGGATAGCACTATCGAGTAACTGAAATAAACCTAAGAGTCTGGGGGAGCCAGTGTGGCCTAGCCATAGAGATAACAGAGGCCACACCAGGCTATCAGCCACCTCTGCACACAGCCTTCTGGGCAGAAGACAGGTTGTGCATCTCTATGTTTGAAGAGACAATTGCATCTTTATCTTTCCTGTTTCCCTAGTGCATCTCTGTGAGCACAGGACTTGCATATCTTCTACCATGTAATACAGTGAGGTAAGCTACGGTATGATATATGATTACAGTCTGTATGGGATGGTGTGTTATTGTGTGGTGTGGTGTGGGGTGGTGTGGGGTGGGGTGGTGTGGGGTGGGGTGGGGTGGGGTGGGGTGACATGGTATCAGTTCCTACATCAGGGTCCTTCAGAGACACTACCATGTGCTTACTCATTTGCTCTCTTTCTGAGTTACTTCTGAGAGTTATTCGTTAAAGGCCTTAATGATGTCATTGAAAACACAGACAGGGAGCTTCACTGAGTGCTCTGAGGACACACAGGTAACCAGAGGGACGATGTTCCTCTGAGAATGGCAGGCAGCTCCGCTGGAAGCTCACGGGTGGCAGGCATTGCTGCTTGCCACATTCATTTTATTCACGCCTTTTAATTACACAAAACACAGACACTAATACTATCAGCTAAATGACAAGCTAACGCTCTAAATTATTATATCTAGTTACTGTGGGGACACATATGTCAAGGTCGGAGGACCACTTGTGGGAGTCTGTTTTCCCCTCCATATGGTAGATAAGGGTTTGAGGGAGGGACTGCAGGTCCACAGGTTCAGCAGCACAGGAGCTTCTCATTACCCACTTATTTACTATTTTCTATGTCTTAAGTTATAAATTAAATGACTTCATTCTTCAGTTGTGGGTATCTCATATTCAATGAAAGAAAGCATGAATATAGTGGATATGTCTAGTCCGATAGGGCACAGACTGGGAAAGGAAGGGGGGGGGCTACACACAGACAGATCTACACTGGAATGAAGGCATTTGGAAGCTGATGGCGGAAATGAAAATTGGTAACAGACTTGGCCTGCACAAGACAGAGATAGGGGAGGTATCAGCAAGGTCTCCCTTGATAGCAAGGTGGAGAGAACCATGATCATAGATCATGGCCACAGAGCTCAGACACCTAAGCACTCAGTCACGCCATATTCCCCTTCTGCGTCTTCATTAGTGAAATAAGAGATTCAGGACAGAGGGACACACAGAGACCTCTGTATTCACAGACCATTATTGTCTAGAATAAGACAAGAGGCACCAGTGGCCTGCTGCAAGATTAGAGAACATGAGAGCTGGCCATAAGATGTATTTCAAGAAAGAATGATGAACGTGGGTGCAGTAGAGAAAGTGCAGAGGGCTGGAGGAGGTAACAAGAGCCTGGAGAAACAGGGGAGGGCCTAGGAGCTGTGCTGAGCCTGCACTGAAGACTTGTCAGAATCCATTCTTCACTTAAGCTAAATATCCATTCTGGCTGAACTACAAAGATGTGGAAAAGGCAAGGCCAAAAATAGGCACCAGAAAACCATTAAAGATATCCAAATGAAAGATCTTATCTTAGTAGCTGAGGGGCAGAGAGAACTAGACCAGGACACTGAGAAGACAGAACTAGTAAGCTTGGCTAAGCAATATAATGCGGAGGGAAAGACCTGATAACTTTAGGAAATAATAATTCATAAATATATCCTGCTATCCCACTTCCCGCTACTATAGACTCCTGTCTTGTTCTCTTTCATGACATAGACCCTACATCATCTACCTGCCAGCTCACCTGTCCTCCTGCTCACATCTTGGGGCTCTGAGTCGGCCATCATTAGATCAGACATCAAAATCTGTGGCCCCCCATTCTATGCCTGCAGTTGTTCATTAAACATATTATCTCCTATTGCCTAGATTTGATCTTGATTCCTCGGATAAATCTGAAGAAATGGCTCTCATCCTATTCATCCCATACTCTGCCCTTGGCATTTAATACTCTGTGTGTCCGTAGTCTCTGCTGAGTGAGAAAAACCATGAATCAAAGCCCCTCACACTGGCTTTCCAGGAAGCATATTGAAATGGCTTTAATTGAGTAATTCCAGGGGTGGGACCTCATGGAAGACAATGGAAACAAAAAGAGGCAGAGGAACAAGTCACATTGTGGGTGCATATCCAGTGACAGCAGAGCCACTTCTCCAGGTGGCTCTAAAGCCAACCTGCACTCGACTCAGTCTGGCCATCTCCACTGCATGTATGTAAGCATGTGCAAGAGAGCAGCAGTTTATGGTCTATCACTGAGCCATCTCTACACCAGTGGTTCTCAACCTTCCTAATGCTGTGACCTTTAACAGTGGCCTCATGTGTGATGACCATAAAATTATTGTTGTTGCTACATCATAACTGTAATTTTACTACTGTTATGAATTGTAATGTAACTATCTGGTTTTGGATGGTTTTAGGTGACCCCTGTGAAAGAGTCTTTTGATGCCCAAGGGTTTGAGAATCACTGCTCTAGACCAAAGAAGTGTGATATTTCTATTGAAAAAAAATTAGACATGTGTTTCTGCCAAATATCTTTGTGTGAGGGCTGAGTAAGTACATGGGAAGTAAGCATATCACAAACATATGGGAAATGAGCATCTGGGAAGTAAGCATCTGGGAAGTAAGCTTATGGGGAGTAAGGATATGGGAAATGAACATATGGGAAATACACATCTGGAGAGTAAGGATATGGAAACTGAGAATCTGGGAACTAAGTATACGGGAAGTGAGCATATAGGAATTGAGCATCTGGAAAGTGAGAATACAGGAAGTGAGAATATGGGGAGTAAGAATATGGGAAGTGAGCATCTGGGAAGTGCACATCTGGGGAATAAGAATATGGGAAGTGAGCATCTGGGAAGTGAGCATCTGGGGAATAAGGATATGGGAAGTGAGCATATAGGAAGTGAGCATCTGGGGAATAAGAATATGGGAAGTGAGCATATGAGAAGTAAGCATATGGGAAGTGACTATCTGGGAAGTATAGATCTGGGGAATAAGGATGTGGGAAGTGAGCATATGGGAAGTAAGCATATGGGAAGTGCACATCTGGGCAATGAGGATATAGGAAGTGAGCATATGGGAAGTGAGCATCTGGGGAATAAGGATATGGGAAGTGAGCATATGGGAAGTGAACATATGGGGAGTATATGAAAAGTAAATGCAAACAAAAATAATTTTAATGTTCATAGATATTTTGCCTGCATGCATGTCTATGTATTGTATGTCTGAGCCTGGGGCTCATGAAAGCCAGAAGAAGCATTGGAATACCCAGAAACTAGAATAGCTGTTTATAAGATATCACATGGGTATCAGATAATTTATACAATGCCACATGGGTAGCAGGAATTAAACTTTGGACCTCTGGAAGAGCAGGAAGTACCTTTAGTCATTGAGCCACGTCAGCAGCCTCTCACACAGAGATCTTTGTCATACAGACCCATGTATCTAACATCTTTCATTAAAAGGCCACACTTGTCTAGAGAAGTGGCTCAGTCATAAGACCATGTACTTGCATGGGACCTGAGTTCAGTTCCTAGCTCCAACACCTTCAGGCCTCTGAAGGCACCTGTTCTTTACCACACGCACACACAGAGACACACATACATATGCATAAATCAGACAAAATTAAAGTCATTTTAAAGTTGCAATTATCATTTTTATATTAGGAATGCCCCTGAAAAATAACATTGAGAGTAATGAGTCTAGTAAAAGAATCTTAATGTACTTTACTAAGAGGTATGTTGGTTGGCATGAAGCATTTTCATGAAGCACTTCTCATGTGTGCTGTTGTCTTAGGGTTACTCTTGCTGTGATAAGCACCGTAACCAAAGGCAACTTGAGGAGGAAGGGGGTTATATCAGCTTGCATTCCATATCCCACTCCATCACTGAGAAGTCAGGACAAGAACTCAATCTAAGCAGTGTTTTGGAGGCTGGTGCTGATGCAGAAGCCACAGAGGAGTGCTGCTTACTGGCTTGCTCCTTGTAACCTGCTCCATTTTCTCCCTTACAGTAACAGGATCCATCAGCACAGGGTTGCCACCACCCCCAATGAGCTAGGCCCTCCACTATCAATCACCAATCAAAAAAACAAAACAAAATTAAAAATCAAACAAATTCATTACAGGCTTGCCCAATCTGGTAGAGGCATATTCTCAATTGAGGTTCCCTTTTTCAAAACAGATATAGCTTGTGTCAAATTGACATAAAACTCTCCAGCAGAGTTACCCATTAAATATAATTTTAAGTATTTTTTCCCTTCTAAAATTTATTTTGGAAGGAAATCGCTACCCCAAACTATGTAGTCATTGTAAAATTTAGTAGCTTAATGAAACTTTTATCTTATTATTCCAATAAATATTGTTTTATATAGACAGCATTTTAGGGTTTTATGAAATATTTAGTAGACCCAAACATACCATTTTATATTTTTAAAGAAGTTTAGAGTAACCAAATTTATAAGCCATCTATTAGGCCTTCTGATATATTCTCAAAGCATAGTCATAGATGTGCACACACATTGTAAAGCAGGCATGCCAAAAATAAAGATGATAAGATAATTTAGAAGTATTTGTCACTCCTGCCTGCTGTGTTCAGTTGCCCAAACCCACTTGGTCATGCACCATAACTATACTTCCAGGGGACCTGACACCATCTTGTAACCTCCTTTGGGCCTCAGTATTAGACATGATACACAGACATATGTAGGCAAAACACTCATACACATTAAATAAAGTAAGTAAATCTAAAAAACATTTTAAAAAGAAAGCTCTTTGCCTTCTATTGTTATCTGAGTAGGGAGTTCTAGGAATGCTCTGCCATCTGTGACAAGAAAGAGCAATAAGCCCCAAATGAAGAAGGACATTTTGCCTACTTGGGAAGGGTAGCAGAAAAACAAGAACCTGCTAAGCCATGGAGGCAGAGAATTGGAGGTTGGGAGATCACTATGAGGTAGGGGAAAAATGTGCTCAGGAGGAGACAGCTTTAAAGGTGTGTGTGTGTGTGTGTGTGTGTGTGTGTGTGTGTGTGTGTGTGTGTGTGTGTGTGTGTGTGAATATCTGTGCACCATGTATATGCAGGTCCTTGTGGATTCAGAGCAGGATATCAGATCTCTGGAGCTTGAGTTACAGGCAATCATGAACTACCCAGTATGGGTGGGTGCTGAGAACAGGGCCTATATCCTCTGCAAGAGGGTTGTAAGTGGTCTTAAACTCTTAGTCAACTCTTCAGTCACTAGGAGACAGATTTAGACAAGACCAATTAGTGGGTGCCAGTTGCCTGCTTTCTTTTGAGTTGTCTAAAGCGGGCCATCTGAATATGGCTCTCCTCATAGGTCTTTTCATGTAAAGCCATAAGCTTAAGATCTGGAGATTAGTAGTAAATTGTCTCTAGTCCTCAGAGATGTGGGCCTGTGTGCTGGGAGCCTTCCGCAGGGATCTCTGGCCAAATGCGAGGATTCAGGCAAAGGGGAGAGCACGAGCAGGGACAGTCTCTTCCACCTCGGTCTCCTCAATTGCCACCTCAGTTGCTCCAAGACACTTCACCCACCACTCTGTGCTGAGCCAGGCCTGTGCTGAGCCCACGAGAGGTCGACTAGCCTGCGAGGAGTGCAGGAAGCTTCTGGTGGTGTTTGGGAGAGCAGACCTCTTGCCAAGCAGCAGTGTTACAGCTCTTATGATAGAAGCTCTCAGAGGACACAGTAGTTCTCACACCTTTATTCCTTCTGGATGGGGATCCCCCTATATAGGTTGGGATGGTCTAATATACTGTTTGGGAGGAGTCAGGTGTTTGACAACAGGTACTTCCCATTGGCTTGGTCTGAGAGCTTAAGGGTACCTTATTTGCATGTGGGAGGGCTTGGTGTTGCTCCTACATGACAAATCTCACATGACAGGCCTCTCTACAGGGGGCTGTGGAGGCTGTAGCTGTTTGACAAGAGCCTTCTGGGAGCATTGGGAAAAATGTTTTTCAGTCCCTTGCGAACTGCTCCGTTGAGTCGCCCAGAGTTTTCAGCCTGTGCTCAACCAGGTGCCAGATTGCCTGCCACAGACCACTGCCCCACACAGAGAAACTTCCTAGCTTCTTTGTGTATTGTTGAATGTCCTTGATTGGGAAAAGGACACGGCCTTCAAATGTTTATCAGATATCAAGCACTTCCATTCAAGGGAGTGCAGCAGTGAGCACAGGAGCAGATGGATGATATGAGGCTCCTGCAAGTCTTATTGAGCTGGGCTTACTTTTATTCATTTCTTTTTGTTTTTGTTTTTGTTTTATGTACAGCCTCTTATCTTACTTGATAAAGAATCACAAAGGCCTTCCTTTGACCACTTCTCTTACTTCTTACAAACTATGCCTACTTCCAGTATGATGACTTAAACTTCTATCCTTTTATATGTAAGACTTTATCAGAGTCCAGCTTATGTTGAGGCCCCAGCTTTTTTCCTTTGGGTCTCAAGCTCCAGGGATCATCTTATTACCTAGGGATTTATACCCATAACCTCAGAGAGAATACTGCTTAACATAAATGAACACAGAGAGTATGAGCAATTATTTATGCTACATAGAACCAAAAGTCAGCATGGGATAGGGGGAAAGGCATTGAACCTTAAGATACCATGCATTTTGTCTTCCAATTTCACCAGGCTGTAGCACCCTTTGGGCCCACTGAGGGGGGGCCTTTGAACTTTAAATATTTGTCTGTGCTAGGGACTGGTCCTTTAAGGCAAGAAATAGTATGGATGGGAAAGGTCATAGGCCTGCTGAGGGAGAGGACATGGCCACTTGGAAGCTGCCCATGATCCAGTGCAAAACCTTATAGCACCTCCTAAAAAACACACAATAAAAATAAGATAGGAACAAGTTATTCGTGGGTAGGGAGGTGCCTCACACTATGTGGGTCCTGTACCTTTATGTATTATTGACAAAGATCCTGTTTTCTCCTGAATCTGATTGATTGATTGATTGATTGATTGATTGATTGAGACAGGGTCTAACTGTGTAGACCAGGCTGGCCTCTAACTCAGAGATCTGCCTGCCTCTGCATCCTGAGTGCTGGGATTAAAGGCGTGCGTATGCCACCATGCCCATCCTCCCTGCATGTATCAGGCACCTTGCTCATGCCAGGGCAAGAAGGATTCCCAGTCCTCTGCCCACTGGCTTCTTTCATAGATTAATTGTGCTGTTAGCATAGACAAATATTTAAAGTTCAAAGGCCCACCTTAGTGGGCCCAAAGGATGTCACAGCCTGGTGAAATGGGAAGACAAAATACATGGTGTCTTAAGGCTCAATGCCTTTACCCCCTCCCCCACCCCATGTCTCTACACTCTTGCTACATTCTCCCCTTTCTAGTCTGCCTTGGATTTTCCCAATAGACTGGGTTTATCTACATCTTTATCTTAGTTCTGGTTCTCTGAGAACTCATCCCAAAACATCCTCCAAGCATGTCTTTCCTCATTTGCTCTACATGATAAAAAGAAACATTTTCAAAGGAATGACCTGCTTCTCCAGGCTATATTATATCTCCATTACATTGTGCCTGCTTTTTGTCCCTCTCCTGAGACAGTTATCTGAAGTAGTTGTGAATGACCTCAGCATGCTGTAGTGCCTCAGAGGTATAAATTGCTCACATAAAGTGTTGGTCCTCCTGTCTGTGTTCACTGTTTATCATTCAACAAAACAACATCCTTAGCATTTCTTTTCGACTTAATCAAAAGCAGGTCAGAGAAGCACATTTCCCAGTCATAAACTCTACCCATCATAAAATCAATCTTCCCTGAATAGTTCAGTCTGGCACCTGCTGTATCTTCATGGTTGCTTGAGTGCCCACATCTGCATTCCAGGCAGAAGCCAGGGAGCTGATCTCCTTGTGCCTCTGGGATACCTGCTGGTGCCTTATTTGCACAGGCAGATAAACCAGAAAACAGCTCTAGAAGGTAAGGTGTGACAGATGCTAAAATCCTCAGGGTCTTTGTTGCTATGTGGGAGTGAACAGTTCCAGGTAGGTGTTCCTGGCTACAAAAATCCCCCTCACTAAGAATAGCTTTTCTTAGTCCCTGACTCACAGCTGGTTTCAGTAAGAGGAAGGCTTGGCTTGGCTTTTTGTTATTTCCTTTAACTCATAACTTGTAGCCCTTTTCTGTGAGTTCTATTTGTGTTGATAAGAATGAATAGACTAGAGGGAAATTAAAATGCTTGGTTTTTAAAACTCAAATCCAGCTATCACAGCAAGACAGCAAAGGCTTCCCAGGGGGCTTTCCTGGTCATGAAGACATACTTACTGAACCCAAGACAATGAGTTGGTCCAATAGCTCACTTAGACGTCTCAAAAAGGTAAGAGTTTTGGGTCAGTGGTGAACAACACTAGTTGCTCCATCATGAAGACTGGAGTCCAGATATCAGTACACATATTAGGCCATTCATAAACACCAGCTCCAGAATCCAACACAATCTTCTGACATCCATGGACATTCATGCACACATATAAATTTAAAAAACAAATTGCTTTACTTTGCTTCCCTCCCTCTCTTCCTCTCTCTCTCTCTCTCTCTCTCTCTCTCTCTCTCTCTCTCTCTCTCTCTCTCTTTCTTTCTAAACAAGAGTGGGAATTCAGAGAAGGAAAAAGTCCAGTCACCTGTGTTAACACTGTGGGCAATAGAGATCACATCTTACTGGGGAAGGGTTGTCTCCCAAAATTTTTCTACTGGAAGAAAAGGAGATTGGTACAAATATCCACCAAATGTCCTTTTTTACCAAACAGGTGCACACAGGAATGTCTTTATTCTGTCATCCTGGACTATATTGGGTTTTTAACTGATCTATCTTCTTCATCTGATAAAACTTGTTTATGCAAAGGCCAACTGCATCCTGGGACTTGATGACCAGCTAGTTCCCTCCTTCCTTCATTTCCTTTGTTCTGATTCTTTTTAAGCTAGCCAATCATGAAAGAATGTGATGTCGGACCCTAGCAGTTGACTACCTATATTAGAATAAAACCAAATGAGCTTCCTGTCCAGATACTTGCTAGCTTCCTTTTGGACTAGGGCACAGTACATTTGATTTTTCTTTTGTTATTTTAACAAGATGATTTTGTCTTTCTGAGTTACTTTCACTTTGCTCTTGTAAAAGTTGGGGATTTTCTAAGCCCACCCTTGCTCTGAGTAATGGCATGGAGACTTTTATATGTTTTTAAAAGCTTCCAGCAGTATAACGAGGCAGATTCTGAGCTATTCTAACCCAACATTCCTGGCCTTACACTACTTCCCAGCCATCTTAGTCTTGTCTGGCACCTTCGTTTTCATTCGTATCCTGATGGTGGCTCCCCTGGCCTCCCACTTGAGTCTCTCTCTCTCTTTCTCTCACTCTCAGGGCACAGAGGTCCTGCCTTTTCCTCTCCTGCCCAGCTATACCCTGTTCAGCTCTTTATTCGACCAATTAGGTGATGGAGAATAATGTTTTACAAAATACTGATCTCAGAATAATGACAATACCAAAGTCCAGACTACAACCTGATCTCTGGGTGCAGAAATCAGCATTTGAATACACAGTGAACAAAAACCTCCTCCAGCATGCACCTCTCTTTCTGTGTGCATCCACAAGAATGTTTGTTTCCAACTGTAGGACCATCAGTACCATCAGCTTCGACCTTCTCTATACATACCTCATGAGCTGGGAAAAGTAACATCAGTAGAGAAGATGATGTACAGGGCAAGCTTTTAAAACAACGAAAAATACTAAAATTCTAGAAATGTGGACTTTTCGAAAGATATAACACCATGCCATGTCACACAGTAAGCAAAAGAAATTGTGGTAAGGCTATAAACTGTCATGTCTCCCCCTTGCAGTTATATACTTCTCCCTAGCAAGACTTTGCCTTCTGAAGGATTGATTCCTAACTTTTTCAAACAGTAGCATCAAGTATTTAAATCCATGAGCCCGTGGAAGATAATTCTCATTGAAGCCACCTTAGATTCTATAACCACAACAAAAACAGATAGGGTGACATAAATCATAGGAAGTGTATTCCTCATAATCCTTGAAAGGTAAGAAGTTCAAACCAAGGTACCAGCATGCATTACTTTTTTTCTTTTTGTAGTTACTAAGATTATACTAAGGGCTGAAAAGATGGTTCAGCAGGTAGGAGCACTAGCTACTCTTCCAGAGAATCTGGGTTTAATTACCAGAATCTACCCAGTGGATCACATCTGTAATGCCTATGTCAGGGAACCTGATGCCCTCTTTTAGCCTGCATGGACACTAGGTATGCACATGTGCACATACATGCATGCAAAATACTCTACAAAGAAAAACAAATAATTACTTGCTATCAAGAGAATAGAGACTCAGAAATAAGATAAGATAGAGTTACAAAAATATTCAGAAATCTGAACTTCCTACGTGCCTGAATTCTGCAGTCATCTATATCCATATGTACCTTAAACATGTTAAATCAGCTTCCTAAAATCTTAGGGAATTTGCTCTGCTTCCAGAATCTAACTTTCCACAATTCCTTATCCATTAGACATGCACAGACTGTGTCATGCCAACTTGGAGTGAAATAGGAAAAAAACCTCATCCTTGTTCTCCAGTAGTGTCCTCAATTCTTCAAAAATAATAGAATTGGCGGCAGGGGTCCATTATCATGGATTCAGGCTTTATTTTGTACAATGTCCCTTAGATGCAGACTGATAGAAAATCAAATCTACCTCAAGAACTGAAGTCATGGACTTTCATGTTAGCTACTTGTCATTTCTACTCAGTGGCAAATTGTCTTACCTCTAACATCTATATATGTCTACTTCTAAATATACAAGGAAGAAATATTTCTATTAAACTCATTACAGCTTTCATTTACCCATTGGCCATAAAACAATAAAACCAAACATTTTTGTCCCTGTTCTTCCTTTGGACAAGAACATTTCTGGGTTGAAAACTTTGACAGAACAGGGGCCATACCTATCTATTGGCAGTGGTCTCTACAGGTTCTATCTCCCCTTCTCTGCTAAAATCACCCATGCTGGGTCCAGAGAGCCTCTCATTTCCCTGGCTTCTGGGACCCTCCCATGGCTATTCCCATTTTCTTATCCCCCCCTACATATTTTTATTCGATTTCCTGATCCTCTATACCTCTCCCCTGTCTCTCTCCAGTTTCTTTTTGGAGGCACTCAGAGCTTTGAGTTTTCCTCTTACCACTGCTTTCATTGTGTCCCACACGTTTGTATGTGCTGTGCCTTAATTTTCATTAAATTCTAAAATGTCTTTAATTTTTTCTTTATTTCTTCCCTGACAAAGTTATCATTGAGTAAATAGTTGTTCAGTTTCCATGAGTTTGTAGGCTTTCTGTTGTTTTTGTTGCTATTGAAGACCAGCCTTAGTCCTTGGTGGTCCTATAGAATACATAGGATTAATTCAATGTTTGTCTATCTGTTGAGATTTGTTTTATGTCTGATTATGTGGTCAATTTTAGAGAAGGTACAATGAGATGGTGAGAAGAAGGTATTTTCTTTTGTTTTAGTGTGAAATGTTCTGTAGATAGCTGTTTAATCCATTTGGTTTATAACTTCTTTTCGTTTCACTGTGTCTTTGTTTAGTTTCTGTTTCCACGATCTGTCCATTGGTGAGAGTGGGGTGTTGAAATCTCCTACTATTATTGTATGAGGTTCAATATGTGTTTTAAGCTTCAGTGGCATTTCTTTTACAAATGTGGGTGCCTTTGCACTTGGGGCATACATGTTCAGAATTGAGAGTTCATTATGGTGGATTTTTCCTTTGATGAGTATGTAGTGTCCTTCCCCATCTTTTTTTTTTTTTTTTTTTGATAAATTTTGGTTTAAAGTCTATTTTATTGGATGGTAGAATGATTACTCCATCTTGTTACTTGAGACCATTTGGTTGGAAATTTTTTTTCCAGCCTTTTCCTTTGAGGTAGTGTCTGTCTTTGTCACTGAAGTATGTTTCTTGTATGCAGCAAAATGCTGAGTCCTGTTTACATATCCAGTCTTTTTAAAGGGGAGATGTGTCTATTGATGTTGAGAGATATTAAGAACCAATGATTGTTGCTTCCTGTTATTTTTGTTGTTAGAGGTGGAATTTAGTTTGTGTGTTTCTCTTCTTTTGTGTTTGTTGTGAAAAGATTAATTTATTGCTTATTCTTGGGTGTAGTTTCCCTCTTTGTGTTGGAATTTTCCTTCTATTATCCTCTGTAGGGCTGGATTATTGGAAAGATTTTGTTTAAATTTGGTTTTGCCATGGAATATCTTGGTATCTCCATCTATGGTAATGGAGAGTTTTGTTGGGTTTAGTAGCTTGGGCTGGCATTTTTGTTCTCTTAGGGTCTGGATGACATCTACCCAAGATCTTCTGGCTTTTAGAGTCTCTGTTGAGAAGTCCAGTATAATTCTGATAGATCTGCTTTTATATGTTACTTGACCTTTCCCTTACAGCTTTTAATATTCTTTCTTTATTCTGTGCATTTGGTGTTTTAGCTATTATGTGACTAGAGAAATTTCTTTTCTGGTCTAATCTGTTTGGTGTTCTATAGGCTTCTTGTATGTTTATGGGCATCTATTTCTTTAGGTTAGTGAAGTTTTCTATGATTTTGTTGAAGATATTTACTAGCCCTTTGAGTTGGCAATCTTTGCTTTGTTCCTTTTCTTGGGTTTCTTCTTTAAGAACTTCTACTTGTTTACCTGTGTTCTCCTGTATTTCTTTTTTTTTATTTTTTTATTTTTTATTTTTTTTGACACTTTATTTACATTTCCAATGTTTCCCCTTTTCTGGGTCTCCTCTTTGGAAACCCCCTATCCCCTCCCCATCCCTGCCTCTATGAGAGAATTCCACCTCCCACCCACCCACCCACCCATCCCCATATTCCCGCCTTGACATTCCCCTTTACTGGGGCCTCTAACATCCTCAGGCCCAAGGGCTTCTCCTCTCTCCCTGATGGCCATCGAGGTCATCCTCTGCCACATATGTGGTCCAAACCATGGGTCCATAGATGTGTATTCTTTGGTTGGTGGTCCAAACTCCAGGACGACCGGGGGGCAGGGGGCAGGCCCATTGACACTGTTGCTCCCTCCATGGGGCTGCAAATTCCCTCAGTTCCTTCAGACCTTTCTCCAGCTCCTCCATCTGGGACCTCACTCTCAGTCCAGAGGTTACTGATAAGTGAAACTTGGGTATTCCGAACTTTTGGGCTAATATCTCCTTATCAGTGAGTACATACCATGTTCCTTCTTTTGTGACTGAGTTACCTCGCTCAGGATGATATTTTCAAGTTCCATCCATTTGCCTGCAAATTTCATTCATTAAGTCATTGTTTTTAATAGCTGAG